>WBRY01000023.1:0-448384 GCA_011800735.1 Peronospora destructor | reverse complement strand
CTCTAAACACTTTTCACCACAAACGATTCTCAAGCCGCCTTACTGCATACACGACGCAGCATACGTACACGATGATATCACACACAACACACCGCTCCCGTCGCTACCGACCCATACCCTTTCACGCCGTAGACCTGGCAAATCGACTACGCGCGGACTCGCCAACATGACCATTTACCACCATGCTTGTTCTCTCGATTGGCGGCAATTTACTACAATCGATCGCAAAAGCCGTGGCTTGTATGGAGAATGATGAGATAGCTGACATGGCACGGCAACACTGCTACGGATTGGTCGAACTCGTGCTCATGTCGACTTTGGTACCACTTTTGAATGGAAGCAAGGCCTGGACCACAGAGTGACAGTGATACGGTTACAGATACAGCTGGATCAGCACGCAGTAGTGCAACGCCGCAGTGCAGAAAGCAATTGCCAAGAAGCGGTGTGGTGAAAGAATGAGGAGCAAAGACGGGGCCTCACCGGGAATCGAACCCGGGACCTCTCGCACCCGAAGCGAGAATCATAGCACTAGACCACGAGGCCACTCTAAACACTTTTCACCACAAACGATTCTCAAGCCGCCTTACTGCATACACGACGCAGCATACGTACACGATGATATCACACACAACACACCGCTCCCGTCGCTACCGACCCATACCCTTTCACGCCGTAGACCTGGCAAATCGACTACGCGCGGACTCGCCAACATGACCATTACCACCATGCTTGTTCTCTCGATTGGCGGCAATTTACTACAATCGATCGCAAAAGCCGTGGCTTGTATGGAGAATGATGAGATAGCTGACATGGCACGGCAACACTGCTACGGATTGGTCGAACTCGTGCTCATGTCGATTTTGGTACCACTTTTGAATGGAAGCAAGGCCTGGACCACAGAGTGACAGTGATACGGTTACAGATACAGCTGGATCAGCACGCAGTAGTGCAACGCCGCAGTGCAGAAAGCAATTGCCAAGAAGCGGTGTGGTGAAAGAATGAGGAGCAAAGACGGGGCCTCACCGGGAATCGAACCCGGGACCTCTCGCACCCGAAGCGAGAATCATAGCACTAGACCACGAGGCCACTCTAAACACTTTTCACCACAAACGATTCTCAAGCCGCCTTACTGCATACACGACGCAGCATACGTACACGATGATATCACACACAACACACCGCTCCCGTCGCTACCGACCCATACCCTTTCACGCCGTAGACCTGGCAAATCGACTACGCGCGGACTCGCCAACATGACCATTTACCACCATGCTTGTTCTCTCGATTGGCGGCAATTTACTACAATCGATCGCAAAAGCCGTGGCTTGTATGGAGAATGATGAGATAGCTGACATGGCACGGCAACACTGCTACGGATTGGTCGAACTCGTGCTCATGTCGATTTTGGTACCACTTTTGAATGGAAGCAAGGCCTGGACCACAGAGTGACAGTGATACGGTTACAGATACAGCTGGATCAGCACGCAGTAGTGCAACGCCGCAGTGCAGAAAGCAATTGCCAAGAAGCGGTGTGGTGAAAGAATGAGGAGCAAAGACGGGGCCTCACCGGGAATCGAACCCGGGACCTCTCGCACCCGAAGCGAGAATCATAGCACTAGACCACGAGGCCACTCTAAACACTTTTCACCACAAACGATTCTCAAGCCGCCTTACTGCATACACGACGCAGCATACGTACACGATGATATCACACACAACACACCGCTCCCGTCGCTACCGACCCATACCCTTTCACGCCGTAGACCTGGCAAATCGACTACGCGCGGACTCGCCAACATGACCATTTACCACCATGCTTGTTCTCTCGATTGGCGGCAATTTACTACAATCGATCGCAAAAGCCGTGGCTTGTATGGAGAATGATGAGATAGCTGACATGGCACGGCAACACTGCTACGGATTGGTCGAACTCGTGCTCATGTCGATTTGGTACCACTTTTGAATGGAAGCAAGGCCTGGACCACAGAGTGACAGTGATACGGTTACAGATACAGCTGGATCAGCACGCAGTAGTGCAACGCCGCAGTGCAGAAAGCAATTGCCAAGAAGCGGTGTGGTGAAAGAATGAGGAGCAAAGACGGGGCCTCACCGGGAATCGAACCCGGGACCTCTCGCACCCGAAGCGAGAATCATAGCACTAGACCACGAGGCCACTCTAAACACTTTTCACCACAAACGATTCTCAAGCCGCCTTACTGCATACACGACGCAGCATACGTACACGATGATATCACACACAACACACCGCTCCCGTCGCTACCGACCCATACCCTTTCACGCCGTAGACCTGGCAAATCGACTACGCGCGGACTCGCCAACATGACCATTTACCACCATGCTTGTTCTCTCGATTGGCGGCAATTTACTACAATCGATCGCAAAAGCCGTGGCTTGTATGGAGAATGATGAGATAGCTGACATGGCACGGCAACACTGCTACGGATTGGTCGAACTCGTGCTCATGTCGATTTTGGTACCACTTTTGAATGGAAGCAAGGCCTGGACCACAGAGTGACAGTGATACGGTTACAGATACAGCTGGATCAGCACGCAGTAGTGCAACGCCGCAGTGCAGAAAGCAATTGCCAAGAAGCGGTGTGGTGAAAGAATGAGGAGCAAAGACGGGGCCTCACCGGGAATCGAACCCGGGACCTCTCGCACCCGAAGCGAGAATCATAGCACTAGACCACGAGGCCACTCTAAACACTTTTCACCACAAACGATTCTCAAGCCGCCTTACTGCATACACGACGCAGCATACGTACACGATGATATCACACACAACACACCGCTCCCGTCGCTACCGACCCATACCCTTTCACGCCGTAGACCTGGCAAATCGACTACGCGCGGACTCGCCAACATGACCATTTACCACCATGCTTGTTCTCTCGATTGGCGGCAATTTACTACAATCGATCGCAAAAGCCGTGGCTTGTATGGAGAATGATGAGATAGCTGACATGGCACGGCAACACTGCTACGGATTGGTCGAACTCGTGCTCATGTCGATTTTGGTACCACTTTTGAATGGAAGCAAGGCCTGGACCACAGAGTGACAGTGATACGGTTACAGATACAGCTGGATCAGCACGCAGTAGTGCAACGCCGCAGTGCAGAAAGCAATTGCCAAGAAGCGGTGTGGTGAAAGAATGAGGAGCAAAGACGGGGCCTCACCGGGAATCGAACCCGGGACCTCTCGCACCCGAAGCGAGAATCATAGCACTAGACCACGAGGCCACTCTAAACACTTTTCACCACAAACGATTCTCAAGCCGCCTTACTGCATACACGACGCAGCATACGTACACGATGATATCACACACAACACACCGCTCCCGTCGCTACCGACCCATACCCTTTCACGCCGTAGACCTGGCAAATCGACTACGCGCGGACTCGCCAACATGACCATTTACCACCATGCTTGTTCTCTCGATTGGCGGCAATTTACTACAATCGATCGCAAAAGCCGTGGCTTGTATGGAGAATGATGAGATAGCTGACATGGCACGGCAACACTGCTACGGATTGGTCGAACTCGTGCTCATGTCGATTTTGGTACCACTTTTGAATGGAAGCAAGGCCTGGACCACAGAGTGACAGTGATACGGTTACAGATACAGCTGGATCAGCACGCAGTAGTGCAACGCCGCAGTGCAGAAAGCAATTGCCAAGAAGCGGTGTGGTGAAAGAATGAGGAGCAAAGACGGGGCATCACCGGGAATCGAACCCGGGACCTCTCGCACCCGAAGCGAGAATCATAGCACTAGACCACGAGGCCACTCTAAACACTTTTCACCACAAACGATTCTCAAGCCGCCTTACTGCATACACGACGCAGCATACGTACACGATGATATCACACACAACACACCGCTCCCGTCGCTACCGACCCATACCCTTTCACGCCGTAGACCTGGCAAATCGACTACGCGCGGACTCGCCAACATGACCATTTACCACCATGCTTGTTCTCTCGATTGGCGGCAATTTACTACAATCGATCGCAAAAGCCGTGGCTTGTATGGAGAATGATGAGATAGCTGACATGGCACGGCAACACTGCTACGGATTGGTCGAACTCGTGCTCATGTCGATTTTGGTACCACTTTTGAATGGAAGCAAGGCCTGGACCACAGAGTGACAGTGATACGGTTACAGATACAGCTGGATCAGCACGCAGTAGTGCAACGCCGCAGTGCAGAAAGCAATTGCCAAGAAGCGGTGTGGTGAAAGAATGAGGAGCAAAGACGGGGCATCACCGGGAATCGAACCCGGGACCTCTCGCACCCGAAGCGAGAATCATAGCACTAGACCACGAGGCCACTCTAAACACTTTTCACCACAAACGATTCTCAAGCCGCCTTACTGCATACACGACGCAGCATACGTACACGATGATATCACACACAACACACCGCTCCCGTCGCTACCGACCCATACCCTTTCACGCCGTAGACCTGGCAAATCGACTACGCGCGGACTCGCCAACATGACCATTTACCACCATGCTTGTTCTCTCGATTGGCGGCAATTTACTACAATCGATCGCAAAAGCCGTGGCTTGTATGGAGAATGATGAGATAGCTGACATGGCACGGCAACACTGCTACGGATTGGTCGAACTCGTGCTCATGTCGATTTGGTACCACTTTTGAATGGAAGCAAGGCCTGGACCACAGAGTGACAGTGATACGGTTACAGATACAGCTGGATCAGCACGCAGTAGTGCAACGCCGCAGTGCAGAAAGCAATTGCCAAGAAGCGGTGTGGTGAAAGAATGAGGAGCAAAGACGGGGCCTCACCGGGAATCGAACCCGGGACCTCTCGCACCCGAAGCGAGAATCATAGCACTAGACCACGAGGCCACTCTAAACACTTTTCACCACAAACGATTCTCAAGCCGCCTTACTGCATACACGACGCAGCATACGTACACGATGATATCACACACAACACACCGCTCCCGTCGCTACCGACCCATACCCTTTCACGCCGTAGACCTGGCAAATCGACTACGCGCGGACTCGCCAACATGACCATTTACCACCATGCTTGTTCTCTCGATTGGCGGCAATTTACTACAATCGATCGCAAAAGCCGTGGCTTGTATGGAGAATGATGAGATAGCTGACATGGCACGGCAACACTGCTACGGATTGGTCGAACTCGTGCTCATGTCGATTTTGGTACCACTTTTGAATGGAAGCAAGGCCTGGACCACAGAGTGACAGTGATACGGTTACAGATACAGCTGGATCAGCACGCAGTAGTGCAACGCCGCAGTGCAGAAAGCAATTGCCAAGAAGCGGTGTGGTGAAAGAATGAGGAGCAAAGACGGGGCATCACCGGGAATCGAACCCGGGACCTCTCGCACCCGAAGCGAGAATCATAGCACTAGACCACGAGGCCACTCTAAACACTTTTCACCACAAACGATTCTCAAGCCGCCTTACTGCATACACGACGCAGCATACGTACACGATGATATCACACACAACACACCGCTCCCGTCGCTACCGACCCATACCCTTTCACGCCGTAGACCTGGCAAATCGACTACGCGCGGACTCGCCAACATGACCATTTACCACCATGCTTGTTCTCTCGATTGGCGGCAATTTACTACAATCGATCGCAAAAGCCGTGGCTTGTATGGAGAATGATGAGATAGCTGACATGGCACGGCAACACTGCTACGGATTGGTCGAACTCGTGCTCATGTCGATTTTGGTACCACTTTTGAATGGAAGCAAGGCCTGGACCACAGAGTGACAGTGATACGGTTACAGATACAGCTGGATCAGCACGCAGTAGTGCAACGCCGCAGTGCAGAAAGCAATTGCCAAGAAGCGGTGTGGTGAAAGAATGAGGAGCAAAGACGGGGCATCACCGGGAATCGAACCCGGGACCTCTCGCACCCGAAGCGAGAATCATAGCACTAGACCACGAGGCCACTCTAAACACTTTTCACCACAAACGATTCTCAAGCCGCCTTACTGCATACACGACGCAGCATACGTACACGATGATATCACACACAACACACCGCTCCCGTCGCTACCGACCCATACCCTTTCACGCCGTAGACCTGGCAAATCGACTACGCGCGGACTCGCCAACATGACCATTTACCACCATGCTTGTTCTCTCGATTGGCGGCAATTTACTACAATCGATCGCAAAAGCCGTGGCTTGTATGGAGAATGATGAGATAGCTGACATGGCACGGCAACACTGCTACGGATTGGTCGAACTCGTGCTCATGTCGACTTTGGTACCACTTTCGAATGGCAGCAAGGCCTGGACCACAGAGTGACAGTGATACGGTTACAGATACAGCTGGATCAGCACGCAGTAGTGCAACGCCGCAGTGCAGAAAGCAATTGCCAAGAAGCGGTGTGGTGAAAGAATGAGGAGCAAAGACGGGGCATCACCGGGAATCGAACCCGGGACCTCTCGCACCCGAAGCGAGAATCATAGCACTAGACCACGAGGCCACTCTAAACACTTTTCACCACAAACGATTCTCAAGCCGCCTTACTGCATACACGACGCAGCATACGTACACGATGATATCACACACAACACACCGCTCCCGTCGCTACCGACCCATACCCTTTCACGCCGTAGACCTGGCAAATCGACTACGCGCGGACTCGCCAACATGACCATTTACCACCATGCTTGTTCTCTCGATTGGCGGCAATTTACTACAATCGATCGCAAAAGCCGTGGCTTGTATGGAGAATGATGAGATAGCTGACATGGCACGGCAACACTGCTACGGATTGGTCGAACTCGTGCTCATGTCGACTTTGGTACCACTTTCGAATGGCAGCAAGGCCTGGACCACAGAGTGACAGTGATACGGTTACAGATACAGCTGGATCAGCACGCAGTAGTGCAACGCCGCAGTGCAGAAAGCAATTGCCAAGAAGCGGTGTGGTGAAAGAATGAGGAGCAAAGACGGGGCATCACCGGGAATCGAACCCGGGACCTCTCGCACCCGAAGCGAGAATCATAGCACTAGACCACGAGGCCACTCTAAACACTTTTCACCACAAACGATTCTCAAGCCGCCTTACTGCATACACGACGCAGCATACGTACACGATGATATCACACACAACACACCGCTCCCGTCGCTACCGACCCATACCCTTTCACGCCGTAGACCTGGCAAATCGACTACGCGCGGACTCGCCAACATGACCATTTACCACCATGCTTGTTCTCTCGATTGGCGGCAATTTACTACAATCGATCGCAAAAGCCGTGGCTTGTATGGAGAATGATGAGATAGCTGACATGGCACGGCAACACTGCTACGGATTGGTCGAACTCGTGCTCATGTCGATTTTGGTACCACTTTGAATGGAAGCAAGGCCTGGACCACAGAGTGACAGTGATACGGTTACAGATACAGCTGGATCAGCACGCAGTAGTGCAACGCCGCAGTGCAGAAAGCAATTGCCAAGAAGCGGTGTGGTGAAAGAATGAGGAGCAAAGACGGGGCCTCACCGGGAATCGAACCCGGGACCTCTCGCACCCGAAGCGAGAATCATAGCACTAGACCACGAGGCCACTCTAAACACTTTTCACCACAAACGATTCTCAAGCCGCCTTACTGCATACACGACGCAGCATACGTACACGATGATATCACACACAACACACCGCTCCCGTCGCTACCGACCCATACCCTTTCACGCCGTAGACCTGGCAAATCGACTACGCGCGGACTCGCCAACATGACCATTTACCACCATGCTTGTTCTCTCGATTGGCGGCAATTTACTACAATCGATCGCAAAAGCCGTGGCTTGTATGGAGAATGATGAGATAGCTGACATGGCACGGCAACACTGCTACGGATTGGTCGAACTCGTGCTCATGTCGATTTTGGTACCACTTTTGAATGGAAGCAAGGCCTGGACCACAGAGTGACAGTGATACGGTTACAGATACAGCTGGATCAGCACGCAGTAGTGCAACGCCGCAGTGCAGAAAGCAATTGCCAAGAAGCGGTGTGGTGAAAGAATGAGGAGCAAAGACGGGGCATCACCGGGAATCGAACCCGGGACCTCTCGCACCCGAAGCGAGAATCATAGCACTAGACCACGAGGCCACTCTAAACACTTTTCACCACAAACGATTCTCAAGCCGCCTTACTGCATACACGACGCAGCATACGTACACGATGATATCACACACAACACACCGCTCCCGTCGCTACCGACCCATACCCTTTCACGCCGTAGACCTGGCAAATCGACTACGCGCGGACTCGCCAACATGACCATTTACCACCATGCTTGTTCTCTCGATTGGCGGCAATTTACTACAATCGATCGCAAAAGCCGTGGCTTGTATGGAGAATGATGAGATAGCTGACATGGCACGGCAACACTGCTACGGATTGGTCGAACTCGTGCTCATGTCGATTTTGGTACCACTTTTGAATGGAAGCAAGGCCTGGACCACAGAGTGACAGTGATACGGTTACAGATACAGCTGGATCAGCACGCAGTAGTGCAACGCCGCAGTGCAGAAAGCAATTGCCAAGAAGCGGTGTGGTGAAAGAATGAGGAGCAAAGACGGGGCCTCACCGGGAATCGAACCCGGGACCTCTCGCACCCGAAGCGAGAATCATAGCACTAGACCACGAGGCCACTCTAAACACTTTTCACCACAAACGATTCTCAAGCCGCCTTACTGCATACACGACGCAGCATACGTACACGATGATATCACACACAACACACCGCTCCCGTCGCTACCGACCCATACCCTTTCACGCCGTAGACCTGGCAAATCGACTACGCGCGGACTCGCCAACATGACCATTTACCACCATGCTTGTTCTCTCGATTGGCGGCAATTTACTACAATCGATCGCAAAAGCCGTGGCTTGTATGGAGAATGATGAGATAGCTGACATGGCACGGCAACACTGCTACGGATTGGTCGAACTCGTGCTCATGTCGGTTTTGGTACCACTTTGAATGGAAGCAAGGCCTGGACCACAGAGTGACAGTGATACGGTTACAGATACAGCTGGATCAGCACGCAGTAGTGCAACGCCGCAGTGCAGAAAGCAATTGCCAAGAAGCGGTGTGGTGAAAGAATGAGGAGCAAAGACGGGGCCTCACCGGGAATCGAACCCGGGACCTCTCGCACCCGAAGCGAGAATCATAGCACTAGACCACGAGGCCACTCTAAACACTTTTCACCACAAACGATTCTCAAGCCGCCTTACTGCATACACGACGCAGCATACGTACACGATGATATCACACACAACACACCGCTCCCGTCGCTACCGACCCATACCCTTTCACGCCGTAGACCTGGCAAATCGACTACGCGCGGACTCGCCAACATGACCATTTACCACCATGCTTGTTCTCTCGATTGGCGGCAATTTACTACAATCGATCGCAAAAGCCGTGGCTTGTATGGAGAATGATGAGATAGCTGACATGGCACGGCAACACTGCTACGGATTGGTCGAACTCGTGCTCATGTCGATTTTGGTACCACTTTTGAATGGAAGCAAGGCCTGGACCACAGAGTGACAGTGATACGGTTACAGATACAGCTGGATCAGCACGCAGTAGTGCAACGCCGCAGTGCAGAAAGAAATTGCCAAGAAGCGGTGTGGTGAAAGAATGAGGAGCAAAGACGGGGCCTCACCGGGAATCGAACCCGGGACCTCTCGCACCCGAAGCGAGAATCATAGCACTAGACCACGAGGCCACTCTAAACACTTTTCACCACAAACGATTCTCAAGCCGCCTTACTGCATACACGACGCAGCATACGTACACGATGATATCACACACAACACACCGCTCCCGTCGCTACCGACCCATACCCTTTCACGCCGTAGACCTGGCAAATCGACTACGCGCGGACTCGCCAACATGACCATTTACCACCATGCTTGTTCTCTCGATTGGCGGCAATTTACTACAATCGATCGCAAAAGCCGTGGCTTGTATGGAGAATGATGAGATAGCTGACATGGCACGGCAACACTGCTACGGATTGGTCGAACTCGTGCTCATGTCGATTTTGGTACCACTTTTGAATGGAAGCAAGGCCTGGACCACAGAGTGACAGTGATACGGTTACAGATACAGCTGGATCAGCACGCAGTAGTGCAACGCCGCAGTGCAGAAAGAAATTGCCAAGAAGCGGTGTGGTGAAAGAATGAGGAGCAAAGACGGGGCCTCACCGGGAATCGAACCCGGGACCTCTCGCACCCGAAGCGAGAATCATAGCACTAGACCACGAGGCCACTCTAAACACTTTTCACCACAAACGATTCTCAAGCCGCCTTACTGCATACACGACGCAGCATACGTACACGATGATATCACACACAACACACCGCTCCCGTCGCTACCGACCCATACCCTTTCACGCCGTAGACCTGGCAAATCGACTACGCGCGGACTCGCCAACATGACCATTTACCACCATGCTTGTTCTCTCGATTGGCGGCAATTTACTACAATCGATCGCAAAAGCCGTGGCTTGTATGGAGAATGATGAGATAGCTGACATGGCACGGCAACACTGCTACGGATTGGTCGAACTCGTGCTCATGTCGATTTTGGTACCACTTTTGAATGGAAGCAAGGCCTGGACCACAGAGTGACAGTGATACGGTTACAGATACAGCTGGATCAGCACGCAGTAGTGCAACGCCGCAGTGCAGAAAGAAATTGCCAAGAAGCGGTGTGGTGAAAGAATGAGGAGCAAAGACGGGGCCTCACCGGGAATCGAACCCGGGACCTCTCGCACCCGAAGCGAGAATCATAGCACTAGACCACGAGGCCACTCTAAACACTTTTCACCACAAACGATTCTCAAGCCGCCTTACTGCATACACGACGCAGCATACGTACACGATGATATCACACACAACACACCGCTCCCGTCGCTACCGACCCATACCCTTTCACGCCGTAGACCTGGCAAATCGACTACGCGCGGACTCGCCAACATGACCATTTACCACCATGCTTGTTCTCTCGATTGGCGGCAATTTACTACAATCGATCGCAAAAGCCGTGGCTTGTATGGAGAATGATGAGATAGCTGACATGGCACGGCAACACTGCTACGGATTGGTCGAACTCGTGCTCATGTCGATTTGGTACCACTTTTGAATGGAAGCAAGGCCTGGACCACAGAGTGACAGTGATACGGTTACAGATACAGCTGGATCAGCACGCAGTAGTGCAACGCCGCAGTGCAGAAAGAAATTGCCAAGAAGCGGTGTGGTGAAAGAATGAGGAGCAAAGACGGGGCCTCACCGGGAATCGAACCCGGGACCTCTCGCACCCGAAGCGAGAATCATAGCACTAGACCACGAGGCCACTCTAAACACTTTTCACCACAAACGATTCTCAAGCCGCCTTACTGCATACACGACGCAGCATACGTACACGATGATATCACACACAACACACCGCTCCCGTCGCTACCGACCCATACCCTTTCACGCCGTAGACCTGGCAAATCGACTACGCGCGGACTCGCCAACATGACCATTTACCACCATGCTTGTTCTCTCGATTGGCGGCAATTTACTACAATCGATCGCAAAAGCCGTGGCTTGTATGGAGAATGATGAGATAGCTGACATGGCACGGCAACACTGCTACGGATTGGTCGAACTCGTGCTCATGTCGATTTTGGTACCACTTTTGAATGGAAGCAAGGCCTGGACCACAGAGTGACAGTGATACGGTTACAGATACAGCTGGATCAGCACGCAGTAGTGCAACGCCGCAGTGCAGAAAGAAATTGCCAAGAAGCGGTGTGGTGAAAGAATGAGGAGCAAAGACGGGGCCTCACCGGGAATCGAACCCGGGACCTCTCGCACCCGAAGCGAGAATCATAGCACTAGACCACGAGGCCACTCTAAACACTTTTCACCACAAACGATTCTCAAGCCGCCTTACTGCATACACGACGCAGCATACGTACACGATGATATCACACACAACACACCGCTCCCGTCGCTACCGACCCATACCCTTTCACGCCGTAGACCTGGCAAATCGACTACGCGCGGACTCGCCAACATGACCATTTACCACCATGCTTGTTCTCTCGATTGGCGGCAATTTACTACAATCGATCGCAAAAGCCGTGGCTTGTATGGAGAATGATGAGATAGCTGACATGGCACGGCAACACTGCTACGGATTGGTCGAACTCGTGCTCATGTCGATTTTGGTACCACTTTTGAATGGAAGCAAGGCCTGGACCACAGAGTGACAGTGATACGGTTACAGATACAGCTGGATCAGCACGCAGTAGTGCAACGCCGCAGTGCAGAAAGCAATTGCCAAGAAGCGGTGTGGTGAAAGAATGAGGAGCAAAGACGGGGCCTCACCGGGAATCGAACCCGGGACCTCTCGCACCCGAAGCGAGAATCATACCACTAGACCACGAGGCCACTCTAAACACTTTTCACCACAAACGATTCTCAAGCCGCCTTACTGCATACACGACGCAGCATACGTACACGATGATATCACACACAACACACCGCTCCCGTCGCTACCGACCCATACCCTTTCACGCCGTAGACCTGGCAAATCGACTACGCGCGGACTCGCCAACATGACCATTTACCACCATGCTTGTTCTCTCGATTGGCGGCAATTTACTACAATCGATCGCAAAAGCCGTGGCTTGTATGGAGAATGATGAGATAGCTGACATGGCACGGCAACACTGCTACGGATTGGTCGAACTCGTGCTCATGTCGATTTTGGTACCACTTTTGAATGGAAGCAAGGCCTGGACCACAGAGTGACAGTGATACGGTTACAGATACAGCTGGATCAGCACGCAGTAGTGCAACGCCGCAGTGCAGAAAGCAATTGCCAAGAAGCGGTGTGGTGAAAGAATGAGGAGCAAAGACGGGGCCTCACCGGGAATCGAACCCGGGACCTCTCGCACCCGAAGCGAGAATCATAGCACTAGACCACGAGGCCACTCTAAACACTTTTCACCACAAACGATTCTCAAGCCGCCTTACTGCATACACGACGCAGCATACGTACACGATGATATCACACACAACACACCGCTCCCGTCGCTACCGACCCATACCCTTTCACGCCGTAGACCTGGCAAATCGACTACGCGCGGACTCGCCAACATGACCATTTACCACCATGCTTGTTCTCTCGATTGGCGGCAATTTACTACAATCGATCGCAAAAGCCGTGGCTTGTATGGAGAATGATGAGATAGCTGACATGGCACGGCAACACTGCTACGGATTGGTCGAACTCGTGCTCATGTCGATTTTGGTACCACTTTTGAATGGAAGCAAGGCCTGGACCACAGAGTGACAGTGATACGGTTACAGATACAGCTGGATCAGCACGCAGTAGTGCAACGCCGCAGTGCAGAAAGCAATTGCCAAGAAGCGGTGTGGTGAAAGAATGAGGAGCAAAGACGGGGCCTCACCGGGAATCGAACCCGGGACCTCTCGCACCCGAAGCGAGAATCATAGCACTAGACCACGAGGCCACTCTAAACACTTTTCACCACAAACGATTCTCAAGCCGCCTTACTGCATACACGACGCAGCATACGTACACGATGATATCACACACAACACACCGCTCCCGTCGCTACCGACCCATACCCTTTCACGCCGTAGACCTGGCAAATCGACTACGCGCGGACTCGCCAACATGACCATTTACCACCATGCTTGTTCTCTCGATTGGCGGCAATTTACTACAATCGATCGCAAAAGCCGTGGCTTGTATGGAGAATGATGAGATAGCTGACATGGCACGGCAACACTGCTACGGATTGGTCGAACTCGTGCTCATGTCGATTTTGGTACCACTTTTGAATGGAAGCAAGGCCTGGACCACAGAGTGACAGTGATACGGTTACAGATACAGCTGGATCAGCACGCAGTAGTGCAACGCCGCAGTGCAGAAAGCAATTGCCAAGAAGCGGTGTGGTGAAAGAATGAGGAGCAAAGACGGGGCCTCACCGGGAATCGAACCCGGGACCTCTCGCACCCGAAGCGAGAATCATAGCACTAGACCACGAGGCCACTCTAAACACTTTTCACCACAAACGATTCTCAAGCCGCCTTACTGCATACACGACGCAGCATACGTACACGATGATATCACACACAACACACCGCTCCCGTCGCTACCGACCCATACCCTTTCACGCCGTAGACCTGGCAAATCGACTACGCGCGGACTCGCCAACATGACCATTTACCACCATGCTTGTTCTCTCGATTGGCGGCAATTTACTACAATCGATCGCAAAAGCCGTGGCTTGTATGGAGAATGATGAGATAGCTGACATGGCACGGCAACACTGCTACGGATTGGTCGAACTCGTGCTCATGTCGATTTTGGTACCACTTTTGAATGGAAGCAAGGCCTGGACCACAGAGTGACAGTGATACGGTTATAGATACAGCTGGATCAGCACGCAGTAGTGCAACGCCGCAGTGCAGAAAGCAATTGCCAAGAAGCGGTGTGGTGAAAGAATGAGGAGCAAAGACGGGGCCTCACCGGGAATCGAACCCGGGACCTCTCGCACCCGAAGCGAGAATCATACCACTAGACCACGAGGCCACTCTAAACACTTTTCACCACAAACGATTCTCAAGCCGCCTTACTGCATACACGACGCAGCATACGTACACGATGATGTCACACACAACACACCGCTCCCGTCGCTACCGACCCATACCCTTTCACGCCGTAGACCTGGCAAATCGACTACGCGCGGACTCGCCAACATGACCATTTACCACCATGCTTGTTCTCTCGATTGGCGGCAATTTACTACAATCGATCGCAAAAGCCGTGGCTTGTATGGAGAATGATGAGATAGCTGACATGGCACGGCAACACTGCTACGGATTGGTCGAACTCGTGCTCATGTCGATTTTGGTACCACTTTTGAATGGAAGCAAGGCCTGGACCACAGAGTGACAGTGATACGGTTACAGATACAGCTGGATCAGCACGCAGTAGTGCAACGCCGCAGTGCAGAAAGAAATTGCCAAGAAGCGGTGTGGTGAAAGAATGAGGAGCAAAGACGGGGCCTCACCGGGAATCGAACCCGGGACCTCTCGCACCCGAAGCGAGAATCATAGCACTAGACCACGAGGCCACTCTAAACACTTTTCACCACAAACGATTCTCAAGCCGCCTTACTGCATACACGACGCAGCATACGTACACGATGATATCACACACAACACACCGCTCCCGTCGCTACCGACCCATACCCTTTCACGCCGTAGACCTGGCAAATCGACTACGCGCGGACTCGCCAACATGACCATTTACCACCATGCTTGTTCTCTCGATTGGCGGCAATTTACTACAATCGATCGCAAAAGCCGTGGCTTGTATGGAGAATGATGAGATAGCTGACATGGCACGGCAACACTGCTACGGATTGGTCGAACTCGTGCTCATGTCGATTTTGGTACCACTTTTGAATGGAAGCAAGGCCTGGACCACAGAGTGACAGTGATACGGTTACAGATACAGCTGGATCAGCACGCAGTAGTGCAACGCCGCAGTGCAGAAAGAAATTGCCAAGAAGCGGTGTGGTGAAAGAATGAGGAGCAAAGACGGGGCCTCACCGGGAATCGAACCCGGGACCTCTCGCACCCGAAGCGAGAATCATAGCACTAGACCACGAGGCCACTCTAAACACTTTTCACCACAAACGATTCTCAAGCCGCCTTACTGCATACACGACGCAGCATACGTACACGATGATATCACACACAACACACCGCTCCCGTCGCTACCGACCCATACCCTTTCACGCCGTAGACCTGGCAAATCGACTACGCGCGGACTCGCCAACATGACCATTTACCACCATGCTTGTTCTCTCGATTGGCGGCAATTTACTACAATCGATCGCAAAAGCCGTGGCTTGTATGGAGAATGATGAGATAGCTGACATGGCACGGCAACACTGCTACGGATTGGTCGAACTCGTGCTCATGTCGATTTTGGTACCACTTTTGAATGGAAGCAAGGCCTGGACCACAGAGTGACAGTGATACGGTTACAGATACAGCTGGATCAGCACGCAGTAGTGCAACGCCGCAGTGCAGAAAGAAATTGCCAAGAAGCGGTGTGGTGAAAGAATGAGGAGCAAAGACGGGGCCTCACCGGGAATCGAACCCGGGACCTCTCGCACCCGAAGCGAGAATCATAGCACTAGACCACGAGGCCACTCTAAACACTTTTCACCACAAACGATTCTCAAGCCGCCTTACTGCATACACGACGCAGCATACGTACACGATGATATCACACACAACACACCGCTCCCGTCGCTACCGACCCATACCCTTTCACGCCGTAGACCTGGCAAATCGACTACGCGCGGACTCGCCAACATGACCATTTACCACCATGCTTGTTCTCTCGATTGGCGGCAATTTACTACAATCGATCGCAAAAGCCGTGGCTTGTATGGAGAATGATGAGATAGCTGACATGGCACGGCAACACTGCTACGGATTGGTCGAACTCGTGCTCATGTCGATTTTGGTACCACTTTTGAATGGAAGCAAGGCCTGGACCACAGAGTGACAGTGATACGGTTACAGATACAGCTGGATCAGCACGCAGTAGTGCAACGCCGCAGTGCAGAAAGAAATTGCCAAGAAGCGGTGTGGTGAAAGAATGAGGAGCAAAGACGGGGCCTCACCGGGAATCGAACCCGGGACCTCTCGCACCCGAAGCGAGAATCATAGCACTAGACCACGAGGCCACTCTAAACACTTTTCACCACAAACGATTCTCAAGCCGCCTTACTGCATACACGACGCAGCATACGTACACGATGATATCACACACAACACACCGCTCCCGTCGCTACCGACCCATACCCTTTCACGCCGTAGACCTGGCAAATCGACTACGCGCGGACTCGCCAACATGACCATTTACCACCATGCTTGTTCTCTCGATTGGCGGCAATTTACTACAATCGATCGCAAAAGCCGTGGCTTGTATGGAGAATGATGAGATAGCTGACATGGCACGGCAACACTGCTACGGATTGGTCGAACTCGTGCTCATGTCGATTTTGGTACCACTTTTGAATGGAAGCAAGGCCTGGACCACAGAGTGACAGTGATACGGTTACAGATACAGCTGGATCAGCACGCAGTAGTGCAACGCCGCAGTGCAGAAAGCAATTGCCAAGAAGCGGTGTGGTGAAAGAATGAGGAGCAAAGACGGGGCCTCACCGGGAATCGAACCCGGGACCTCTCGCACCCGAAGCGAGAATCATAGCACTAGACCACGAGGCCACTCTAAACACTTTTCACCACAAACGATTCTCAAGCCGCCTTACTGCATACACGACGCAGCATACGTACACGATGATATCACACACAACACACCGCTCCCGTCGCTACCGACCCATACCCTTTCACGCCGTAGACCTGGCAAATCGACTACGCGCGGACTCGCCAACATGACCATTTACCACCATGCTTGTTCTCTCGATTGGCGGCAATTTACTACAATCGATCGCAAAAGCCGTGGCTTGTATGGAGAATGATGAGATAGCTGACATGGCACGGCAACACTGCTACGGATTGGTCGAACTCGTGCTCATGTCGATTTTGGTACCACTTTTGAATGGAAGCAAGGCCTGGACCACAGAGTGACAGTGATACGGTTACAGATACAGCTGGATCAGCACGCAGTAGTGCAACGCCGCAGTGCAGAAAGCAATTGCCAAGAAGCGGTGTGGTGAAAGAATGAGGAGCAAAGACGGGGCCTCACCGGGAATCGAACCCGGGACCTCTCGCACCCGAAGCGAGAATCATAGCACTAGACCACGAGGCCACTCTAAACACTTTTCACCACAAACGATTCTCAAGCCGCCTTACTGCATACACGACGCAGCATACGTACACGATGATATCACACACAACACACCGCTCCCGTCGCTACCGACCCATACCCTTTCACGCCGTAGACCTGGCAAATCGACTACGCGCGGACTCGCCAACATGACCATTTACCACCATGCTTGTTCTCTCGATTGGCGGCAATTTACTACAATCGATCGCAAAAGCCGTGGCTTGTATGGAGAATGATGAGATAGCTGACATGGCACGGCAACACTGCTACGGATTGGTCGAACTCGTGCTCATGTCGATTTTGGTACCACTTTTGAATGGAAGCAAGGCCTGGACCACAGAGTGACAGTGATACGGTTACAGATACAGCTGGATCAGCACGCAGTAGTGCAACGCCGCAGTGCAGAAAGCAATTGCCAAGAAGCGGTGTGGTGAAAGAATGAGGAGCAAAGACGGGGCCTCACCGGGAATCGAACCCGGGACCTCTCGCACCCGAAGCGAGAATCATAGCACTAGACCACGAGGCCACTCTAAACACTTTTCACCACAAACGATTCTCAAGCCGCCTTACTGCATACACGACGCAGCATACGTACACGATGATATCACACACAACACACCGCTCCCGTCGCTACCGACCCATACCCTTTCACGCCGTAGACCTGGCAAATCGACTACGCGCGGACTCGCCAACATGACCATTTACCACCATGCTTGTTCTCTCGATTGGCGGCAATTTACTACAATCGATCGCAAAAGCCGTGGCTTGTATGGAGAATGATGAGATAGCTGACATGGCACGGCAACACTGCTACGGATTGGTCGAACTCGTGCTCATGTCGATTTTGGTACCACTTTTGAATGGAAGCAAGGCCTGGACCACAGAGTGACAGTGATACGGTTACAGATACAGCTGGATCAGCACGCAGTAGTGCAACGCCGCAGTGCAGAAAGCAATTGCCAAGAAGCGGTGTGGTGAAAGAATGAGGAGCAAAGACGGGGCCTCACCGGGAATCGAACCCGGGACCTCTCGCACCCGAAGCGAGAATCATAGCACTAGACCACGAGGCCACTCTAAACACTTTTCACCACAAACGATTCTCAAGCCGCCTTACTGCATACACGACGCAGCATACGTACACGATGATATCACACACAACACACCGCTCCCGTCGCTACCGACCCATACCCTTTCACGCCGTAGACCTGGCAAATCGACTACGCGCGGACTCGCCAACATGACCATTTACCACCATGCTTGTTCTCTCGATTGGCGGCAATTTACTACAATCGATCGCAAAAGCCGTGGCTTGTATGGAGAATGATGAGATAGCTGACATGGCACGGCAACACTGCTACGGATTGGTCGAACTCGTGCTCATGTCGATTTTGGTACCACTTTTGAATGGAAGCAAGGCCTGGACCACAGAGTGACAGTGATACGGTTACAGATACAGCTGGATCAGCACGCAGTAGTGCAACGCCGCAGTGCAGAAAGCAATTGCCAAGAAGCGGTGTGGTGAAAGAATGAGGAGCAAAGACGGGGCCTCACCGGGAATCGAACCCGGGACCTCTCGCACCCGAAGCGAGAATCATAGCACTAGACCACGAGGCCACTCTAAACACTTTTCACCACAAACGATTCTCAAGCCGCCTTACTGCATACACGACGCAGCATACGTACACGATGATATCACACACAACACACCGCTCCCGTCGCTACCGACCCATACCCTTTCACGCCGTAGACCTGGCAAATCGACTACGCGCGGACTCGCCAACATGACCATTTACCACCATGCTTGTTCTCTCGATTGGCGGCAATTTACTACAATCGATCGCAAAAGCCGTGGCTTGTATGGAGAATGATGAGATAGCTGACATGGCACGGCAACACTGCTACGGATTGGTCGAACTCGTGCTCATGTCGATTTTGGTACCACTTTTGAATGGAAGCAAGGCCTGGACCACAGAGTGACAGTGATACGGTTACAGATACAGCTGGATCAGCACGCAGTAGTGCAACGCCGCAGTGCAGAAAGAAATTGCCAAGAAGCGGTGTGGTGAAAGAATGAGGAGCAAAGACGGGGCCTCACCGGGAATCGAACCCGGGACCTCTCGCACCCGAAGCGAGAATCATAGCACTAGACCACGAGGCCACTCTAAACACTTTTCACCACAAACGATTCTCAAGCCGCCTTACTGCATACACGACGCAGCATACGTACACGATGATATCACACACAACACACCGCTCCCGTCGCTACCGACCCATACCCTTTCACGCCGTAGACCTGGCAAATCGACTACGCGCGGACTCGCCAACATGACCATTTACCACCATGCTTGTTCTCTCGATTGGCGGCAATTTACTACAATCGATCGCAAAAGCCGTGGCTTGTATGGAGAATGATGAGATAGCTGACATGGCACGGCAACACTGCTACGGATTGGTCGAACTCGTGCTCATGTCGATTTTGGTACCACTTTTGAATGGAAGCAAGGCCTGGACCACAGAGTGACAGTGATACGGTTACAGATACAGCTGGATCAGCACGCAGTAGTGCAACGCCGCAGTGCAGAAAGCAATTGCCAAGAAGCGGTGTGGTGAAAGAATGAGGAGCAAAGACGGGGCCTCACCGGGAATCGAACCCGGGACCTCTCGCACCCGAAGCGAGAATCATAGCACTAGACCACGAGGCCACTCTAAACACTTTTCACCACAAACGATTCTCAAGCCGCCTTACTGCATACACGACGCAGCATACGTACACGATGATATCACACACAACACACCGCTCCCGTCGCTACCGACCCATACCCTTTCACGCCGTAGACCTGGCAAATCGACTACGCGCGGACTCGCCAACATGACCATTTACCACCATGCTTGTTCTCTCGATTGGCGGCAATTTACTACAATCGATCGCAAAAGCCGTGGCTTGTATGGAGAATGATGAGATAGCTGACATGGCACGGCAACACTGCTACGGATTGGTCGAACTCGTGCTCATGTCGATTTTGGTACCACTTTTGAATGGAAGCAAGGCCTGGACCACAGAGTGACAGTGATACGGTTACAGATACAGCTGGATCAGCACGCAGTAGTGCAACGCCGCAGTGCAGAAAGCAATTGCCAAGAAGCGGTGTGGTGAAAGAATGAGGAGCAAAGACGGGGCCTCACCGGGAATCGAACCCGGGACCTCTCGCACCCGAAGCGAGAATCATAGCACTAGACCACGAGGCCACTCTAAACACTTTTCACCACAAACGATTCTCAAGCCGCCTTACTGCATACACGACGCAGCATACGTACACGATGATATCACACACAACACACCGCTCCCGTCGCTACCGACCCATACCCTTTCACGCCGTAGACCTGGCAAATCGACTACGCGCGGACTCGCCAACATGACCATTTACCACCATGCTTGTTCTCTCGATTGGCGGCAATTTACTACAATCGATCGCAAAAGCCGTGGCTTGTATGGAGAATGATGAGATAGCTGACATGGCACGGCAACACTGCTACGGATTGGTCGAACTCGTGCTCATGTCGATTTTGGTACCACTTTTGAATGGAAGCAAGGCCTGGACCACAGAGTGACAGTGATACGGTTACAGATACAGCTGGATCAGCACGCAGTAGTGCAACGCCGCAGTGCAGAAAGCAATTGCCAAGAAGCGGTGTGGTGAAAGAATGAGGAGCAAAGACGGGGCCTCACCGGGAATCGAACCCGGGACCTCTCGCACCCGAAGCGAGAATCATAGCACTAGACCACGAGGCCACTCTAAACACTTTTCACCACAAACGATTCTCAAGCCGCCTTACTGCATACACGACGCAGCATACGTACACGATGATATCACACACAACACACCGCTCCCGTCGCTACCGACCCATACCCTTTCACGCCGTAGACCTGGCAAATCGACTACGCGCGGACTCGCCAACATGACCATTTACCACCATGCTTGTTCTCTCGATTGGCGGCAATTTACTACAATCGATCGCAAAAGCCGTGGCTTGTATGGAGAATGATGAGATAGCTGACATGGCACGGCAACACTGCTACGGATTGGTCGAACTCGTGCTCATGTCGATTTTGGTACCACTTTTGAATGGAAGCAAGGCCTGGACCACAGAGTGACAGTGATACGGTTACAGATACAGCTGGATCAGCACGCAGTAGTGCAACGCCGCAGTGCAGAAAGCAATTGCCAAGAAGCGGTGTGGTGAAAGAATGAGGAGCAAAGACGGGGCCTCACCGGGAATCGAACCCGGGACCTCTCGCACCCGAAGCGAGAATCATAGCACTAGACCACGAGGCCACTCTAAACACTTTTCACCACAAACGATTCTCAAGCCGCCTTACTGCATACACGACGCAGCATACGTACACGATGATATCACACACAACACACCGCTCCCGTCGCTACCGACCCATACCCTTTCACGCCGTAGACCTGGCAAATCGACTACGCGCGGACTCGCCAACATGACCATTTACCACCATGCTTGTTCTCTCGATTGGCGGCAATTTACTACAATCGATCGCAAAAGCCGTGGCTTGTATGGAGAATGATGAGATAGCTGACATGGCACGGCAACACTGCTACGGATTGGTCGAACTCGTGCTCATGTCGATTTTGGTACCACTTTTGAATGGAAGCAAGGCCTGGACCACAGAGTGACAGTGATACGGTTACAGATACAGCTGGATCAGCACGCAGTAGTGCAACGCCGCAGTGCAGAAAGCAATTGCCAAGAAGCGGTGTGGTGAAAGAATGAGGAGCAAAGACGGGGCCTCACCGGGAATCGAACCCGGGACCTCTCGCACCCGAAGCGAGAATCATAGCACTAGACCACGAGGCCACTCTAAACACTTTTCACCACAAACGATTCTCAAGCCGCCTTACTGCATACACGACGCAGCATACGTACACGATGATATCACACACAACACACCGCTCCCGTCGCTACCGACCCATACCCTTTCACGCCGTAGACCTGGCAAATCGACTACGCGCGGACTCGCCAACATGACCATTTACCACCATGCTTGTTCTCTCGATTGGCGGCAATTTACTACAATCGATCGCAAAAGCCGTGGCTTGTATGGAGAATGATGAGATAGCTGACATGGCACGGCAACACTGCTACGGATTGGTCGAACTCGTGCTCATGTCGATTTTGGTACCACTTTTGAATGGAAGCAAGGCCTGGACCACAGAGTGACAGTGATACGGTTACAGATACAGCTGGATCAGCACGCAGTAGTGCAACGCCGCAGTGCAGAAAGCAATTGCCAAGAAGCGGTGTGGTGAAAGAATGAGGAGCAAAGACGGGGCCTCACCGGGAATCGAACCCGGGACCTCTCGCACCCGAAGCGAGAATCATAGCACTAGACCACGAGGCCACTCTAAACACTTTTCACCACAAACGATTCTCAAGCCGCCTTACTGCATACACGACGCAGCATACGTACACGATGATATCACACACAACACACCGCTCCCGTCGCTACCGACCCATACCCTTTCACGCCGTAGACCTGGCAAATCGACTACGCGCGGACTCGCCAACATGACCATTTACCACCATGCTTGTTCTCTCGATTGGCGGCAATTTACTACAATCGATCGCAAAAGCCGTGGCTTGTATGGAGAATGATGAGATAGCTGACATGGCACGGCAACACTGCTACGGATTGGTCGAACTCGTGCTCATGTCGATTTTGGTACCACTTTTGAATGGAAGCAAGGCCTGGACCACAGAGTGACAGTGATACGGTTACAGATACAGCTGGATCAGCACGCAGTAGTGCAACGCCGCAGTGCAGAAAGAAATTGCCAAGAAGCGGTGTGGTGAAAGAATGAGGAGCAAAGACGGGGCCTCACCGGGAATCGAACCCGGGACCTCTCGCACCCGAAGCGAGAATCATAGCACTAGACCACGAGGCCACTCTAAACACTTTTCACCACAAACGATTCTCAAGCCGCCTTACTGCATACACGACGCAGCATACGTACACGATGATATCACACACAACACACCGCTCCCGTCGCTACCGACCCATACCCTTTCACGCCGTAGACCTGGCAAATCGACTACGCGCGGACTCGCCAACATGACCATTTACCACCATGCTTGTTCTCTCGATTGGCGGCAATTTACTACAATCGATCGCAAAAGCCGTGGCTTGTATGGAGAATGATGAGATAGCTGACATGGCACGGCAACACTGCTACGGATTGGTCGAACTCGTGCTCATGTCGATTTTGGTACCACTTTTGAATGGAAGCAAGGCCTGGACCACAGAGTGACAGTGATACGGTTACAGATACAGCTGGATCAGCACGCAGTAGTGCAACGCCGCAGTGCAGAAAGAAATTGCCAAGAAGCGGTGTGGTGAAAGAATGAGGAGCAAAGACGGGGCCTCACCGGGAATCGAACCCGGGACCTCTCGCACCCGAAGCGAGAATCATAGCACTAGACCACGAGGCCACTCTAAACACTTTTCACCACAAACGATTCTCAAGCCGCCTTACTGCATACACGACGCAGCATACGTACACGATGATATCACACACAACACACCGCTCCCGTCGCTACCGACCCATACCCTTTCACGCCGTAGACCTGGCAAATCGACTACGCGCGGACTCGCCAACATGACCATTTACCACCATGCTTGTTCTCTCGATTGGCGGCAATTTACTACAATCGATCGCAAAAGCCGTGGCTTGTATGGAGAATGATGAGATAGCTGACATGGCACGGCAACACTGCTACGGATTGGTCGAACTCGTGCTCATGTCGATTTTGGTACCACTTTTGAATGGAAGCAAGGCCTGGACCACAGAGTGACAGTGATACGGTTACAGATACAGCTGGATCAGCACGCAGTAGTGCAACGCCGCAGTGCAGAAAGCAATTGCCAAGAAGCGGTGTGGTGAAAGAATGAGGAGCAAAGACGGGGCCTCACCGGGAATCGAACCCGGGACCTCTCGCACCCGAAGCGAGAATCATAGCACTAGACCACGAGGCCACTCTAAACACTTTTCACCACAAACGATTCTCAAGCCGCCTTACTGCATACACGACGCAGCATACGTACACGATGATATCACACACAACACACCGCTCCCGTCGCTACCGACCCATACCCTTTCACGCCGTAGACCTGGCAAATCGACTACGCGCGGACTCGCCAACATGACCATTTACCACCATGCTTGTTCTCTCGATTGGCGGCAATTTACTACAATCGATCGCAAAAGCCGTGGCTTGTATGGAGAATGATGAGATAGCTGACATGGCACGGCAACACTGCTACGGATTGGTCGAACTCGTGCTCATGTCGATTTTGGTACCACTTTTGAATGGAAGCAAGGCCTGGACCACAGAGTGACAGTGATACGGTTACAGATACAGCTGGATCAGCACGCAGTAGTGCAACGCCGCAGTGCAGAAAGAAATTGCCAAGAAGCGGTGTGGTGAAAGAATGAGGAGCAAAGACGGGGCCTCACCGGGAATCGAACCCGGGACCTCTCGCACCCGAAGCGAGAATCATAGCACTAGACCACGAGGCCACTCTAAACACTTTTCACCACAAACGATTCTCAAGCCGCCTTACTGCATACACGACGCAGCATACGTACACGATGATATCACACACAACACACCGCTCCCGTCGCTACCGACCCATACCCTTTCACGCCGTAGACCTGGCAAATCGACTACGCGCGGACTCGCCAACATGACCATTTACCACCATGCTTGTTCTCTCGATTGGCGGCAATTTACTACAATCGATCGCAAAAGCCGTGGCTTGTATGGAGAATGATGAGATAGCTGACATGGCACGGCAACACTGCTACGGATTGGTCGAACTCGTGCTCATGTCGATTTTGGTACCACTTTTGAATGGAAGCAAGGCCTGGACCACAGAGTGACAGTGATACGGTTACAGATACAGCTGGATCAGCACGCAGTAGTGCAACGCCGCAGTGCAGAAAGAAATTGCCAAGAAGCGGTGTGGTGAAAGAATGAGGAGCAAAGACGGGGCCTCACCGGGAATCGAACCCGGGACCTCTCGCACCCGAAGCGAGAATCATAGCACTAGACCACGAGGCCACTCTAAACACTTTTCACCACAAACGATTCTCAAGCCGCCTTACTGCATACACGACGCAGCATACGTACACGATGATATCACACACAACACACCGCTCCCGTCGCTACCGACCCATACCCTTTCACGCCGTAGACCTGGCAAATCGACTACGCGCGGACTCGCCAACATGACCATTTACCACCATGCTTGTTCTCTCGATTGGCGGCAATTTACTACAATCGATCGCAAAAGCCGTGGCTTGTATGGAGAATGATGAGATAGCTGACATGGCACGGCAACACTGCTACGGATTGGTCGAACTCGTGCTCATGTCGATTTTGGTACCACTTTTGAATGGAAGCAAGGCCTGGACCACAGAGTGACAGTGATACGGTTACAGATACAGCTGGATCAGCACGCAGTAGTGCAACGCCGCAGTGCAGAAAGAAATTGCCAAGAAGCGGTGTGGTGAAAGAATGAGGAGCAAAGACGGGGCCTCACCGGGAATCGAACCCGGGACCTCTCGCACCCGAAGCGAGAATCATAGCACTAGACCACGAGGCCACTCTAAACACTTTTCACCACAAACGATTCTCAAGCCGCCTTACTGCATACACGACGCAGCATACGTACACGATGATATCACACACAACACACCGCTCCCGTCGCTACCGACCCATACCCTTTCACGCCGTAGACCTGGCAAATCGACTACGCGCGGATGTACTCCGCGTTGCGACAATGCTCAATATTTACCGCTCAAGTTCTGTGGATCAATAAACAGACCTCTATGACATGGCAGCTGTCGCTCTACCACCCACTGCGAAAGCTCGCAGTATTTTTGAGCTACGTGGTCACTTGGTCGTTTTTTCGTAAACGACGTCTGCAGCTTCTAACACCACCTCCGTTACTCACAATTTATTCTTGCTGTCCCAGGATGAAGAACGTAGTACAACGTGAAGAAATTGTTACTTCAGCATTCTCAACCTGTTGTCCGAATACTTACGTCAGAGAATCCAACTGGCAAATTGATGACGGAGTAACTGCTCTTCTTTGATAACTCCATCGCTACTTATATTCCCAGCATATTTCACTTTTCGGACGCATGGTTGCTGCTATCTCGCATTGGACAAACTTGTTAGGTATCTACCTACCTACACGAGCTCGCTGTACAAGTTTGCAACATTCATGTAGGTTTTGCAGAATAGCAATTGGCATCTACACATTTCGGAGAATAAATAAGATAACAAGCCTGCTCTTGGTGATATGCTTGCCAACGCAGACGTTTCTTAAATACTGGAGCCACCAGGTTACCAGTAAAGATTTTATTTTACAGTAAAATGGCTATGACATTATTTATTCTTACTTGATTTACACCCACGTTAAGCTTTATTCAATACTACAACTCAAAAGTGAAATATATAATGGATAGGAACTCGCTTTTCTAAGCATGACAGTTCTACGCACTGCATGGACAAATTACTCAATTCCGCAAAACACCAGATTTTTTTCCATAAGGTTTGTAGAACCAGGTTGTCATCCGCCATACTATTAACCTCTGCCATCCTCACTACGGCAAACGCTCTTCAATCATCAAGCCAAGTACCTGTAGAATATGGTGGTCGTATTTTCACAGAAAGCAGAAGTAGGTCTGTCTGCGCTGGTGGCGTGCTGCTTCCAGCCTTCGCACACGGACGAAGCTCGGTATATGGTCCAAAATCAGTCTATTCGCCGTTCTTATATCGACTCGACCAATTTCATTCTTCCCTACTACCAAAACCCACCACGGTGGATCAAGGACGACTTGATGGAAGTCTGTGTCGACTGTAACGTCCAATTTGGTCTGATCAAACGCAAACATCATTGCAGATGCTGTGGCCAGGTCTTTTGTGGCCATTGCGCCGCTAACTTTGACCGTGTTGTCAAGTTCGGCTTTGTCGAGCCCGTACGACTTTGTAACAATTGTGTTACGACTGTTAAGACTGAGAACGACTTTTACGAAAAAGTCTTGCCACTGCTGGAAAAGGGAGATCTCTTTAGCAAGTATGGCTTGCTGCGAAAGAAATACGTATATCTCAAATTTATACGAGCTAAAAACATCTTTCAGTACCAGAAGTTTAATCTCGAGCGTAGGACCTATGAAGGTGATGTCAAGGCTATTCCACTCGATGGAATCACAGACGTCCGTGAGGTGGAAGTAGGACAGGACAATGCTGATGTGGGAATAATTGTTGCAGTGGGTTCGGAAGAACACAGATTTGACGCAACGACGACACTCAAGAGACAGCAATGGATGGAAGCAATTGTCGGAGCGCGACAAGTGCGTGATATTATGCTAGCAAAAGAGCGTGAGAAGCGTCTGAAACAGGTTGAGAAAGAGAACGACGAGATCCGAAAGATGTCTGAGAATCTGCATATGATGGAAAAGCGTCGTGCTACATTCCAAGAAGACCGTATGCGTCGCCGTGCTGCAAAGCGCGAGCAGCTACGTGCCAAGTACCATCTTGCAACAGCAGCATCGTAATCTAAACAGCGATGAATTGAGCGCCGGCAAGCGAGCAATCTCCACCATCAAACCTGCAGTACATGTACATGATTGACTCTCTGAACATTCTATTTGCTATCTTGATGTAAAGCTGGTCATTCTGCATATGTGCTATCGAAACCTTTGAACCCATTTTTACAAATTGAAAAACATGTGCTAAGATACAGCTTGCGAGTTCATTAAAAAAAAAGCTTTATTGTTTTTGTTGACTCGTCGTATGCTGGTGATACCGTCCTTATCTCAACGAACATCCGGTTCCTGGCAAATTACTGCTTGCTTTTGGTATTGGAGTTGCGAATAGCAGCTTCAAGATCATCCCACTTGTCCTTGCTAATCGAGCTCAACATGTTAAACTCGCCAGAGTTCGAAACCGTCTCACCACCATCAAAACGAATGATCTCGCCATTGAGCCAGCTAGCGTAGTCACTCGTCATGTACGACGCCAAATTGGCCAGCTCATCCACTTCACCAAAGCGTTTGAGCGGGTTGTTCTGAAGCATAACCTCTTCAAAAGCTCCTGTTGGATCAAGACGATCGAACGCGCCCTTCGTCTTGATTGGGCCCGGAGCGATACCAACGAAACGAATAGCGTACTTGCCCCACTCTACCGCCAATGACTTGATCATTGCCTATAGAAATTCACCACACAAAAAAGGTCATCCATCATCAGATTGCAATTCAATAGAAATAAATGATAGAACACTATATAGAAATTGAGACGTACACTGACACCAGCTTTCGCGGCAGCAGAAGGGACAACGTACCCTGAGCCTGTCTCAGCGTATGTCGTGGTAATGTTAAGAAACACCCCTCCTTTCTCATGCTGAATCATACGTTTGCCTGCATCAAGTGTCACATTGGCTGTGCCTTTGAGGACGATATCTACAATAGTGCCAAAGCCTTTGGCATTAAGTCGTTCGAAAGGCGAGATAAAGTTGCCCGCTGCATTGTTAATTACGACCGTCGGGACACCCGCTTGCTCGTCCAACTCGTCCAGCGCCTTCTTCACCTGCTCAGCGTCGCGGACGTCGCCAGTGAGTGGAATGACCTTATTCCCTGTAAGTTTTTGAATCTCCTGAGACGCCATCTCCACGACTTCGCGCTTACGGCTCATAATGGCGACGATAGCGCCAAGATCCGACAATTTAGTGGCAATGCCCTTGCCCAACCCCGTTCCACCGCCAGTGATTAACGCTACTTTACCCTCGAAGATACCACGTGGCAACATGGTGCTTAGTACAGGCGTCGTGCGGGGTTTTGCTGTGCTCTGGGCACGAGATAGAGAATAACGTAGCAGTGAGGAAGAATATAGGAGCTTGTGGGTGACCATATTGAACGACGGTTTAGAAATGACTTTGAACGTGGTTGAAGCAGATCCGAGAATTTCATATCGGTAAAATACCGGTGTTATTAGAAATCAATCGGATATATGATTGGTCAAAGGATCATCCATTTTGACCAATAGTAAGGCAGAAGCTGAGCATTCGATCAGACAGTGATGAGTAGGCTCGGAGTGCTCCGTCCAGCAGTTCTTGGGATCCGACAGACGCCGTTATCGCGTGCTCGAAGCTTAATGTGTCTTGGCACTGTACAGACCACTTCGCCAGCTTCAAGTGCTGTATTTTTTCTTGATAACCGGCACTTTTCCACGTCTGATGCGACCCCTCTGACACTAGAGATGACAATGACCGGCGGACAGCTCACAGGTTGCGTTTTAAGGGGTTTTCATCCATTTTGTGACTGTTTGTTGAAAATTTTCATGTGGCTGCAGATACTGCAGCTGCTGTGGCAAGAAACGGCACGGGAAACGAACCCTGGGCCATTGTACAGGGCGTACAAGCGTTTCTGGAGACGGTGCACACGACCACGGGACTGCCGTGGTGGGCGACGCTAATGGTGATAAAGTTGCAGCAGTTGGGTTGATAGTGGAGTGCGCTGATGTTTCTTTTTGTTGGAATGTATTAGCTCTCTGGTGTGACGCTGCGTGCTGCTATCTTCCCGTTCTACGTGTATCAGATCCAAGCAACACAGAGGTACAGTTTTCTTGATTGTGCTGTAGTTGTGGAGTAGTACATTGGTATACCTTGTGCTGATAGGTTTGAACTTTGGTAAATTTGAAGGCTGATGCAGGCAAGCGCGGACATTAGAAAGCTGCACTCGGCGTACAAGTATGCACGTACATTCACAGTAAGAAGGCACTGACGGATCTGTTGCTGTTTTTCAGACGGATTGACCGAACTTGTGGCTGCTTTATTGTGCAGCCCGGATCAGACCAGAAGGGACATCTTGACGCCATCCTGCTTGGACGACAAGGTATTCGTGCGGTCATGAAAAAGTACAACACGCGTCCTATTCAAACTGTCATGGGCGGCGTTGCGTACATCCCTATCTTCGTTGTCATGGCGTACAGTGCTCGTGATATGGTGCGGTCCGGAAACTTTTCGGGTCTCGACTCTGGTGGCTTGTCAATTTGGAAGAATCTGATGGAAACGGACAGCACATACGTGCTGCCTGCTCTAGCGGCGCTGTCTACGTACGGCAATCTGGAAATATCCGCGCGAACGAAGAGTGGCTGGTGGATGGAGCTGCTGCGTGCAGGGCAATACGGCACAATTCTTGCTTTGCCGTTCATGGCTACTCTACCGCAAGGGGTTTTCTTTTATTGGCTGGGGTCTTCATGGTCGTCTATGGCGCAAAGTATTGCCATGAACAACTACGATTTTCGCAAACGCATTGGTCTCAAACCTCGAATTACGAAAGTACAGTCCACTGCTGCAAAAGCAGCTGAGATGCCCGGAAAGATTTTACCGGTGGATGCCACCACGGTTGTCAAAGGTAGAAATAGACATGGGGATACTGTAAGTCGGAATGATGCCGAACGTACTTGACATCAAATTGACGTCACGTCTCAGAAGAATGAGGTAATCCAGCAGTTAGCGCGATCCCGTAATTGATACACTCTTATTTCATACTTGTTAGCGTAAGAAAAAATCGACCTATTGAATATGTTCCGAGTCGCGTGAATTGACTCACTTAAATATACAGGCCCAACGTGTGTCATTCCTTCCTGAAGTTGCTCTAATCGTCTCGACCACTGGAATGTCTTCTCCACGCACTGACACCTTGAAGACCATGCCGCTTCAAAGTGCCACGCATCTGATTATACTGCAACATGGACTATTAGGCAGTCACCATGACTTTGCACGTTTCATCGAAATCTTTGGTGCTCCATTTCAATCAGAAGAGTTGCTTTATTTACACGCAAGCGAGAGCAATGCCTCAGGTTTCTTCCAGACCTACGATGGTATCGACCAAGGCGGTGAACGTTTAGCTGATGAGATTCAAGACTTGACACGGAAAATGCCAAATTTGAAAAAGTTTTCCATGGTTGGACACTCACTTGGAGGTCTATACAACCGGTACTGTATTGGGGTGCTCCTGAGCCGGGGGTTCTTCGATCGAATCGAGCCAATGGTACGCCCTGTCTCTATACAACAGCAGCTCTCTCTCTCTCACGTATGATTAATCGAAACATGACTGACGGACGAACTGTTATCCATTGTACAGAATTTTGTAACGTTAGCAACACCACACCTTGGAATCCGTCGTCCTCGTCGAGGTGCAACAAATGCCATTTTTAATACACTTATGCAGAATATATTTAGTCAAACTGGAGCACAGTTGATGTTGAAAGATGTGGCAACGGAGGAGACACAGGTGCTCAGTCACTCTTTGAACAAGTATCAAGACAAGAAGTTCCATCCAGGTAAAAGTTATTGCGGTTTTCGTTTTTGCTTTCTTACGGTTGCAGCTAACGATACTTCTTATAATTTCGTACAGCGTGGTCAAATAAAAGTGGATTACTACTGGTCAGTCTTCGAGCTCTAGAAAAGCAGCACGATGACACTCAGGAAGCATTTGAGCTGTTTGATTGCGTCCTCAGCGATCGAAAGCTGCAAGTCTTTGAATGCAAGGAAGTGGAGACAGACAAGAACAAGTTAAAGCTTGAGATTGATCTGAGTTGCACCGATGTGCAGGTTTTGCTACCCACTGGTGACGACGCCAGGTTTTCCCTGACAAGGGGGCAAAAAAATGAAGAAAACGGAACGTCCAACGAATCTGGCAACTTCGATATCCAGATCCGTTGGCCTTCTCCTGCGACAAAACCAGCCGAGATCCACCTCTGTGTGGTTCGCATTCCCAAAGATAAGCTTCATCGCGATTGGAAATGGCTCGTTGCTTTCTGCAACGCTAGCTTTGGTGTGCGCTGTCTGACTTCAATCAAAAGTACCGACGTTGCGAAGCAGCAAATTGCTACGACATCACCTCTCCTCAGTTGCATGACCAGAGGTCAGTTCATGCAGGCATTGCAGATGTTCAAAGTGCGCACGTTGTACTCGAATATATTCTTCGACATGCAGGTGCCGTACACATGCGCGGCGGTGCGCGCATTCAACCCGTATCGCGCGAGTGCGAGCAAGTGTGAGATGTCTCCCGTCTACACTCACATTGCGTTCGACTCCCTCAAAAGCGCGGAGAAAGTGCGAGATACGATCCCTGACAAGGTTAAGCGTATCGCCATGAAGTTGATCATGCCTGAACGAGCAGCTCAGGCATCAAGTTTAAATTCGGAGGAGCAGCCGCATAATGGTCACGATGTTGAAGACAATAATAACATGAGTAGTGGCAACAGCACTCAAAGCGGCAGCAGACGTAATTGCCGCGACGCATCTGAATCGAGGAGGAAGTCTGCGTCAGTTTTAAGTGATATTGTTGAACGCCGTCACCTCTTTAACCGTCGTCGCGGGAAAACTACTGGCAGCGCGCCTACACACCGTTCGGTTGGTGTTCGCCCGGTGCCTTTTGTCGATGGTGATGTCATTCTTGATCAGCTTCCGTACGCTTTTACAGCTGATACTGAACAAGATGAGCTGCGGGGCATGCTGCTTTCTATGCAAAGTGTCGGCTGGCGACGTATCGACGTCCTGTTCGGAGGCGTAATGGCACACGAGCATATAATTGCCAAGCGAGCAAACCTAGACAAGCCTCTTGTTTCGGGCATTGACATTGTGCACCATGTCATGGATACATTCCTGCTATAAGAGCCTCTAAAGAAATAAAACAGCTGTATGTGCGTGTTTACCATTCTAGTAGACTTGTTCGTAGTGTTGCTCGGTGGTTCGTCGTAGTGTTCAAGCAATTATCAGCCAAAACGCTGGACTAACGTTTGGTATCATATCGCGTTCTCCTGCTTCCAACTTTCGCTCTTGCAACGGATCGAAAACTAGATCACTCATAGGATAAGCTGCCAGGATTACGGTTTTTCTTCCTCAAGAATTCCGTCTTCGCTAAGAAAAGCTCGACATGTTTATTATTCGATGATCCAACAATATCGTCAAGTTCATCAACGGACATAGTGCAATCTTTTAGTCTGGTTGCACGATACTTTGTCATCTTGAGTATCATTGGATGTAGTCAGGTACGATGTTAATTATCTTGCTCATGCAACAAGTCAAGTCACGAATACCGCCAGGGCAATAGGAAGAGATCGCAATCGCAATGCTTCTCAGTGAAAGGCAGACCTTGAATCTACAAAGTCAAGAAGAGGGACCAGAGTGACGACATTATTGTCATAATGATCTTCATCGACGTATGATCTTCCACCAGGTTTTGCAGCATTTTACCTCTGCCGACAGCAAAACTAGATTACAGTTCTTTACAAACGACAAAGTGACAAACGTTGCTCTTTGCAAAGTTGTGTTGTCGTCTTTATCTCGTCCTGTCAACAATTCCCGAGTTTTTGCGATTGCACAACGTCTGTACTCCTGTGATTGTGCTGGCAGTGCCTGTGTCTTACTGATCCTTTATTTGTATTCCATTCAGCTACCTTGGTCAGGAAGTTCGAGCTCTATCTCAAGCCTTTGATGCGTCCCATGGATCTTCTCCTGTGTGCTCGTGTCCATGTCTTTTGTTAAGAGATTCGCTGCAAAGTTATAAGAAAATCCTTTGAGGTTTACGGACTCACAAGCACGAGCGATCTATTAACTCTCGCCAAAAAAGCTCCTTGCTAACGACTTGCAAAGCTCCCGATAGCTCTGAGCAAATATCAGCTAAAAGTCCATACAAAATCTGATGTCGCTCCACGTGGTCGTCAAAAATCCATGCGTTGTATGGATTTTATCGAAGCTTGGCTTTTGTAGTAGTACGAACAAGATGATTGGCCATGTCCCGTGTTACTTCACAGCATCAGAAGAATGACCGTGCACTCACGCTCCATTTTTTGTACGCATTCTCTGTCGATCATTATCGTCAGTCTGTAATTATATTTTACAGCTACACCTCCATTCCAGCAGAATCCCAGCACTTGAAGATGTTGAAAGAACAAGATCCAATGATTGAGCTCTTACGGAAATGGATCATTTCATGCATGGATGAATCAACGGAACTACGCGTGTCCGTGCTTAAAATATTTCGCTTCATGAGTGACCTCATTTCGGAGCACGTTTACAATCCAGAACATAGTCGGCTTTACAACTTCCTGCCAAGATCTACCAAGCTTTTCTTACCATTAGACTTGACACGTGCTGCACTGGAATATGACACAAAGACGCATTTTCTTGCACGTAAACGGGTACCACCAACGTTTAAAGAGGTACGTCATATTCTTAATTTGGCCACCACAAATGCCATTGCTGGAAAGTTGAAACTCGTCACATTTGACGCTGACGACACCATTTATGAAGATGGTGGAACTGTCAGAAAAAGCTCGACAATGGTGCAAATTGTCGTGGAATTGTTACGACGAGGAGTCGTCGTGTCCCTCGTGACGGCAGCGGGGTATCCGGGTAACCCAGAACGCTATGAACAGCGTCTTTGTGGTATTTTGGACGCTCTCGCGGAATTGACAAGTGACGAACGGGCGAGATTTCTTGTCATGGGAGGAGAGTGCAATTACCTCTTTGAGACATACACGCGCAAGATTTCAGGTGTTGTAGGACTGCGGGAGATTGACGGTGCAATGTGGAAAGACGGACGAGGTGAACGTTGGCCAGAAGAAGAAGTGACGGCACTGCTGGATGCAGCAGAGGTGGTGTTGCTAGACACGGTCAAAGCACTGCATTTGTCGACGAGGATTTTGAGGAAAGAGCGAGCGGTTGGTATCATTAACACGTCCAACAAGAGGATTCGGTACGAGAACCTCGAAGAGATCAGTCTTACGCTACAACATGAGCTGCGTGACTTTCAAGTGCCATTCTGCGCTTTCAATGGCGGCAACGATGTGTGGGTGGATATCGGACACAAAGCGTTGGGGATTCAGGCACTGCAAAAGTACGTCTTTCGCTTCCTACCGAAAGAGCTACGTGATAGTGACGAGTTGCGCAATATCCAAGGCCAAGAGTGTCTTCATGTGGGCGATCGCTTTACGAGAACAGGTAATGACACCCGCTCTCGAGACGCTGCAACGACGATTTGGATCTCGAATCCTCAGGAGACTGTGCATATCATGACGATTTTGTTGCGGGCGATTGACATTGCGCGTGAACAGAAGGAGACAAAAGAGGAGAGACAGAAGGAGAAAAAGAGGAAAAAGAAGAAGAGGAAGGCGAAAGTCGAAACGTTAGCATCCACTTTAGCTGCCACGGCACTTAGCGACAATGGCAGTAGTATCACATCTGACGCTTTGGGAACAAACGTCTCGAGCGATGCCGAAAGCAGTGGAAGCAGTGACGAGCTGGAGACCACAGTCAAGGCAGCGATTCAGGCTGCTACAACGGCATCACTGGCCGAGTGAAAGAATCGATGCCAGTGATAGCGTGCTAATAAGGTTACGTGTTTCTACTTGCATATCTTTTTGAAACCAGCCATGTGTAAATGTCCACACCTAGTTCATTGACTAATAATGGTTACTAGTGTAGATGCATCATTCAATCGATGCACCAAGCAAGTGTGATGCGTCTCGAGCATGTAAATAGGAGAAGAGTTGACTGTAGTCTACGTTTTCAGCGGCTAAAACATGACAGCAAGAATTTGACTACGGGATAGTCTTCATGTTGAGACATAACGGCAAAGGTATCCGTTCCGCAATGGCTTTCGAATCTTGCAGCACGTCACCAGCATTGATCAGCACAGCTCAAGTAGTTCATTTTGTTCATACGCTTCACCATGTTGCAGTGGGTCACAAGATGCCTTGACAACTAAACTAATGACCTCAAAGCGCAGACTACTACAGCGATATGTGCTGTGACTCTACAGGCAAAATAGACCGCATCAAGCACGGATGATCACATGGTTAGGAAGCTCTGAAACACGGCGCTGTCGTACAGACCCCGATGTTCGGCAATATATCGCAGCACGTTGGAAAACTGCTCCTGCCGCTCCTCAATCGTTCTTTTACTCTGACGACCTCGTACAAAGTGCAAAACGCCAGCTCGAGACAGCTTTGGCAGCTTGTCGGGAGCGGGTACCTTCATCTCCTTCAACTTTGAGTACATTTCGATAAAGCTGGAATAGCGGCACAAAAGCGATATCGGCCACTTAGCGTTGTCTGTCACTTCGTCTATGAGCTGCATGTGATACATCACGACACCATTGTCCATCGAAGTATCCACAATAGCGTAAATCGGTGTGTGGAAACTCAGCAGTTGCGCATTCTCCGTTTGTTGCGTTTTCATGCTCAAGGATGACATGTTCGTACTCGACGGTTCTACACAAAGACTGCTGCTTGCGACAAGAGTTTCGCAACTTTGTGGCTGCTGTCGATCTTTCTCAACTGGTGCTTCCGTCATATTGGATAAGATAGCATCAATCACCTCCTGCACGATCACAGCAGCAACCTCATCGACCAATTGATACTCAATGGAATCGTCGTCGTTGGAATATTCTGAGACGGGTTCAGCTGAAGACTTATCACGGACAACTGCTCCCGCCTCCGTGACAATGTACTCGCCGCCCTCACTGAATCCTGACAAAGCTGCAGATCGTCCTGTGTCGATGGTACTGTGACTGCTGTCGTCACTGCGGTGGCTGATACCATACGTGTTTAGCTCAAATTCGCTCGATTCCGTCATCGTCCATTCACTCACTGCGCTGTTCTGACCAACGTGCGTCGATGAAAACAGCGATAATGACGTCTTCTTCTCGGGTTCCGCCATGCCGCTGTCGCTCCGAGTCAATGCCGCACTTTCCTGCTGTGTGCTGCTTAAAGCTTTGACATCGTGTCTCAATCCAGGCTGTTCTTCCGGGATCACCATCAGCTCAATTAGGTCACTAGTCATGGCGAACGTGAGCGATTCAAGTGGCCCGGGTGATGTCTCTTCAACGGACGTGAACAAGTTGTCGCCCAGACTGGAGTGGGTGCTACTGGTCTCGGACGCTTGAATAAACGAAAAGGTGAAGGCGCTCATCATTCCATGCACCGGTTCACCATCGGAGCTGCCAACCAAGTCGACGCTGTCCGAGACGACGAAAGATGGCAGTTCTTCTATGGACTCGTTAGTCTGAGAACCGCTCGTGGGAGCCCCGAGCTTCCTGCTCTGGACGTGAAAGGCTGGCGTTGCGGGTCGTAAGGGCATCGCGACACTAGTCGCACGATGAACGAGCATCACGTCCTTGGAGTTTTTACAACCCATGGGAACGATGAGCAACGCGAGATTGCAAAGGACTAGTTGCGTAGACCACTTGCTAATCGAAAACGGACAGGCGACACAACTGGTAATGGGGTTGTACAGAGTGCCAAATGTTGGAGACTGCAAAGGTTTGGTTCGGACAGGCGGTAAATTTGAAGAAACAATTGAACAAAGCCCTGAGAGTTTTGTGCGACACAAGGTTGTAGAAGATGAGATTATGAACTTATGCTGCAAGCAACAGGTAAATAATACACAATCAAGCATGCAAAACATATTGCTGTTTTCCATACCGTGTGTAGCCGTGCCAAAACAACACATTGGATGCTCTACTTGTCCCAATTTAGCTACACTTCAACTGAGGTTGACCTGCCTTGTTCCGAACAAGAAGTTTGTAAATGACGTGCTTTGAAACGCAACTGGGTGCCTCGTAATAGCGTTCAGGATCTTTGTGAACTGCTCTTCGCGTTCCTCCAGTATCTCTTCATTGTAGTTGCCATGCAAATAAGTCCACACGTTCGCTTTGGGAATCTCTGGAAGCGCCGGCTGTGTATTGAACAAATGCTGCGGCGCTTCCGACACAATCCTCTCCTTGGCCATGACCTTCGACATCTCCGTGTACAACGTCTCGAAGTCCGTGTATCGCTTAGCGATGTGCAGCTGGTTGGTCGGGTCTTCTACACTTGAGCCGCAAAAGTGGTAGAACAGGACGCCGTCCTTATCGGCGACGACCTTGACGATTGAGAAAGTGATCGTACCACTTGGCAGCTTCTTCTTGTCTAAACCTGAACCTTTTTTCATCTCTGACGCTCTTCGAGTAATTCCATCGCTAATGCGCTCAAATTTCCTAACGGGGCCTATCTCACTACCTCCTGGACGTTTGGCGATCGACAATTCGGTGAAGTAGAATTCCATCAGCTGTTCATCCTCATTCATAGTAGAGTGCGAGCAGCCCATAACAACAAACTTTGGCTTCGTGGTATACTTGGCGTAAGACGCGTTGTGAGGCTGCTGAGATCATTTCTACAGGATTAACTGTATAGGGATGGCAGAGCATGCAATCTGGTCTCCATCTGAACGTCTCTTCCGTGTTTTTACGTGCGAGATGTCATTCGAGACGACATTGATGTGGTGCTAAGCCATCATGTAAACAAGGCTAGGAGTGCTTGACAATAGAATGTAGTAGAGGCAAAAATGAGTAGGATATGTATTGGCAGCCTTCCGTTGGGTCTACCACGACTAATTTAAGCGATGAACTCTGTAAAAGGCTTGCTCTGGAAAGCAATCGGGTGAGCTGCAATAGCGTTCAAAATCTTTACGAACTGAGCCTCACGCTCCTTTACTACATCTTGGTTGCCATGACCGAGTACAAACGTGACAGCGTTAGCCCGCGGCATTGACGGGAGTGTCGGGCATGTCTGGAACTTAACCTGATCCTCGCTCGCCATGAGCTTGGAAATCTCGGCGTACATCCGTTTGAACTCCGAGTAACGCTTGCACACGTGCACCTCCTGACTGGGGTCTGTCGGGTTGGAACCATCAAAGTTGTAGAAGGCGATGCCGTACTCGTTGGTGCTAACTTCGCCCGGCACGAATTGGAGGGTAAAGTCAGAAGTCTTCACGTTCACAGCAACCAAGGCCTCCGTCTTGGCCACCATGACTTTCTTTTCGACGTGTTGCTTGGCCGCTGCATCCGAGGCCTCAACCGGGATCTGACCGCTCGTCCTGGATTGAGTGCAGCCCATGGTCTGGTTAAGTGAAGACTCGATTGACTTTAGTGAGGTAGAAAGTTGAACAATGAGCGTTATTGTTTGTGGTGTTAGCTCCCTTTTGCGTCGCCTGTCGTCGCAATTGTCACTGAGGTAGCCTCACATGGCAGGAAACACGTGCGCGCTGGATGTCCTCCATTCCCACCACTTGATCGGCATTTCTCACAGGTCAGCTCACTGAAAAACAACCACCAAGTACCCTAACTTTGGCTGGCCTTCAATCTGACGTGTCGATGACCAGCACAGCATGACCATCTGAAATTCGTGCAATTGAACGACATCTTGGCAACGTACGCCAGCACAACTGCGCTACATTGTCCGTAGTGCTATCGTTGTCAGACAGTTCCGTAAATGAGCTAAGCTTCATTGTGACTAGCCAAACCCGAGTAATTTTTAGCAGAAGCGGCACAAGCATCGTTCATTATACATCGCAAAATATACCAAGTAAGGTAAGGTAAGTCGAGCTCTATTCTAGCACAAAAGCTCTATGTCTACGCCAAAAAGGCCTTGAACACGTCGCTATGCAATGCAAGCGGGTGCGCTGCAATAGCGTTTAGCAAGATGGTGAATTGGGTCTTGCGGTCCTCCAGCATCTTCCTGTTATTCCGACCTTGCAAGAACGAGGCAGCAGGCAAGGCTGGAAGGTCAATCACTTTGCCGTCTTTGCCCGTAAGCTGCGCGTGCAGAGCCTTAAAATCCGAATAGCGCTTCGAAATGTGCACGTCGTTGACAGGGTTGCTTGAGTCGGAGCCGTCAAAGTTGTAGAAAGCGACGCCCTTGTCGTTGAACGTCACGTTCTCGGCCTTGAACGTTAGCAAGCTTTCAGTTGCCTTGGTCTCGCTCTCAGGAGCCACAGCCACCACCTCCGACTTGGATTCGTCCTCCTCTTCTACCAAAGCTTCAACCTCAGCCTCCGGCTTGGGCACATTATCTTCAACAACATGTGCCGACTCAAGAGTAAATGCTTCAATCTCTTCTTCGGAGCCTTTTTCCTCCAATTTTGGAGCAACATCCTCGAGTGATGCAGATGTTTCAGTAACCTCCTCGACTGGTGCAGGTGTTTCAGCAACCTCCTCCACGGGTGCATCAATCTTTAGTACAGACGTCTCTTTAACTGTAAATGCTGCATCTGTTTCAACAACCTCCTCGACGTGGGTTGCACCAAACTTCGCTGATTTCTTTACCTCCCCTTCAATCGGTGAAGCAGCAGACTCCGCTGATTTCTTTACCTCCCCTTCAACCGGTGAAGCAGCAGACTCCGCTGTTTTCTCGACCTCCTCTTCAGCAGCAAACTCCACTACATTCTTGACCTCTCCTCCAGCAAGTAGTGCAGCAGCAGGTTCCTCCTCTTCAACATCATCAGTTAAGACAGACGCACAAACAAGGGGTGGCTCCTCCGTCGATGCTGGCGGGTCCTCGGTAGCAACCACAGGGGCTGAAACATCAGTATTAGTCGGAGCTTCGACCGCGAAAGTGTCTTCGGACACACACTCCACGACTTCGTCGGTGGTCGTCTTGGATTGACTGCAGCCCATGTTGATACGGTCAGCTTGAAGAAAGGGCTCGAGAGTAGTAGTAGGACCAAGAGAATTCGGGAATGGCGATCAAACCATCAACCTTTCTCGAGACCAGACGATAAGACGACGGCATAGACCGAGGTGATATAGTCTCCGATAAGCCGAGGTACCACGTGTATCGCGAAACCATCTGGTAACAATCCTATGTGCTAGCAAAGTGCAGGAATCAGCGCATTACTCATGGCTCCAGAGCTTTCTATCGCGGCACCATTCGAGTATTAGCTGAAGTCGCAATGGGGAATCAAGCGAGTGGGTTATCTCTGCCTCATAGTTGCATGTTTGTATAAATTTTGGTTCATATTTATATTCGTCGATCCGCTACCGGGTCGACGCTGTGCTGTACAATTGCTACGCTATTGTGACGCCGACTGTTGCTTGCTCTCGTGTCTTTATGTAAACTACCAACCGCTGAACAAAGCTTAACCTACGCCAGGAATGCGGTGAAGGCAGTGCTTTGGCAACCCTTAGGATGCTGCGTGATAACATTGAGCATCTTGACGAATGCACCTTCGCGCTCCTGTAGCAAAGCCTTGTCATTGCGGCCCTGCAGGAATGATGTGCCGGGTAAATCTATTAGTTCTTTCTTGGGCATGAGCTTGGCCATCTCGGCATGAAGCACCTTGAACTCCGAATACCTCTTAGTCAGATGAACCTCGTCTCCGTCGGGATTAGATCCAGAAATGTTGAAGAAGGCGACGCCGACGGTGAACGTGACCTTCTCGGCAACAAACGTCCAAGCAGGGGCACTCGTGCTCGTCACGGCGAGCTCCTCCAGCACCAATGACTTTTCTTCGTGCAGCTCGACCTCCTCCTTCGCCTCATACCCGACTAGTGCTTCTTCCTCTTCCCCCGTCGGTTTCTCCATCACTCGTGCTTCGACCGCAACAGACTCTTCGATCGCAACGGGCTCTTCGCCCGCAACAGACTCTTTGACCACGACGGGCTCTTTGACCGCAACAGACTCTTCGACCACGACGGATTCTTCAACGACCACTTTAGCCGGCTCCTCCGTTGGTATTGGCTCGTCTTCAGCTGCTGGGGTTGTATCAATGACCTGTTTTTCATACTCTTCAACCTCCTCCTCGACGAGTGGGACGCTCTTGCTCGTTTCATCCACGATGATATCAGTAAAAACAATATCCATCGAGACCTTACCGTACCCTGACGGCGGTTGTGTGGTCGGATTCATGAAGACCTCACTTGCGGTGGAATGGCGGCAGCCCATGATTGGTAATTACTTAGAGCTGGTGGGAAAGTCGACTTTGGTTTAGACCGTGAGGAAACCAAAATGAGTTTTCACGTGAAGCGCTCTAGACGTGCAGCGAAAACGACTACTGCCTGTTTCCTGGATTCAGGCAGTTAAATTATCACGACGAATGTCGATTGACCGTTTTTCTGACAAAAGCCGTCATTAGCCACCCAAGCGACGCCTTTCCTCTCACACAGTGATAAGTGATCCTCCTCGAAGTGGTCTTCCCGCAGTTGGCGTTTTATTTTGAGAGACGGGAAAACCGGGTCCGTTTCTTTGTGTCTATTTAAAAATTGTAGGCAAGTTCGCCACAGAGACTTTCAGGGATCAATTTTTCGAGCATGACGGCAGTGTCTGATACTTCAACGATTTTTCTTACAGAGATACTCATTTTGCCATTCGAAGCCGTAAGGCTTTTGACTAGAACTTATGGCTCGCTGGCAACAAGAGTTTCCAGACTAACAAACCACGGCTGCTCAAGATAATAATATCTCATCGGTTTGCTGATCTCATGGTGAGGCTCGTCTTGAATATCCTAATGTTTATTTTTTTCGGTACCATTACTTATCGCTTTCATCGCAATTTATCACACTAAAATGGTGGAAAGACGACACCTTTCAGTTAAAGACGGAACGCTCATACGTCGTGTTGATATGATCAACATTTTAGAGTGAACGACACCACTAGCAGTTGTTGGGGCTCAGAAATAGTAGGCCGGCCTACAGAAATGCTTTCTAGGTTTGCTTCTTCTAGCTTAAATCTATCGGCTAAGAACATTGGTAGGAGCTTATTTACTTCCTCATTCCACAGTTCCCTGACTTTCAAGATCGTATTGCTCTGGAGAGATGGTAGTGGACCAATATGTATTATACGACTCGTTACCGGATAGCACTATACCCACTAATTGTACCTGTTTCCAGGTACAATTATACCGGTATTTACTCCGTACTTGGCGAAATCGGTTGGCTGCCCTTAGACACAGCTGCCACCACTCACTACATTCGGGAATTGCTAGCTCACCAAGAAATACTCACCATGGTCAAGGAAACTAAGACTCGCAACACCAAGCGCTCACCGGATGTGGTCGCTCGCGACTACACCATTAATCTCCACAAGCGTCTTCATGGATGGTATCCTTTTTGACCCCCTTATTTCTATAAATTGCATGTTCTACTTGCATTTTTTCCCACTCGGTTCGCCGTAGCTCCCACCTTGGAGACTTCCTTGACTTTTTCTATGCTTTGCTATTGGCTTATGCTTTCTATTGCTACTCTACAGTGTGTTTAAGAAGAAAGCAGCTCGTGCTGTACGCGCCATCAAGAAGTTTGCTCAGGTGAACATGAAGACCCAAGACGTGCGCATCGACTCGAAGCTTAACAAGTACATCTGGTCCAAGGGTGTACGCAACGTGCCTTACCGCGTACGTGTGCGTCTGTCACGTAAGCGCAATGATGACGAGGATGCCAAGGAGAAGCTTTACACGCTCGTGCAGCACGTGCAGGTGGCTACTTTTAAGGGCCTCCAGAACGACACTGTCGATGAGTAAGCTACTACTGGATTGAGAAACATCGTTGCGTTATCTCAAGCCTCTCCTTTTACCTACCAGTGGTAATTTGAGGTGCTACGAGGGGGGAGAAGGAGGGCTAGCGTGAGCGCTCTTCCTTGCCGGGGAGTGGAAACGAATTGTGTTGAGCTTCTTTTTGAGTAGAATCCAAGACGTTCCCATTTGCGGTTTCCTACTTATGTTGTCATAATGCTTGTACTTGCTAGTGTCTATGGAAGATATGACTGTCTATGTGACATTAATCTGCTAGCATGATCGTTTGAGTGGAACTGTTATGGTGCAACACATCGACTTTTATGACGACTAACCAGGGAACACGTGAGCCAAGATCTATCTCGGTAGCATTATTCTTCCTCACTATCATGACTACGACGGCACACGACCAAGCCTAAAAATGATATGCATTTTTTCTTCTTTTCTCCTTCGTAACGTATTGTTCGCGGCGCTGGTGCAAGTGATCGCAAAAAGGCAGTCAGCCAGCTAACAACTCCCAGTCTATCGCCCCGCGTTCAGCACACCACCGCCCACAGCTCCCGCATCCTTTCCAGTCTAACCTTCTCCTTCACAGCCAATCCTCTTACTGCTGCTGGCACTGCACGCGCTGGCCGCCACGTTCCTCGTCCGAGTCGTACGCTTCACGCTGCTGCTGTTCAGCCTTGGCGGCTTCGGCGTCGAATTCCGATAAGAAGCACTCTTCTGACTCGGCTAGAGGAGTCAGGGGCGTAGGAGCAGGCAGTGTGCTCTTTAGCACACTGAGCTGCTTCTCCGATAGACTGCCGCTCTCCGGGAACTGCACCTTGAACAAGATAACAAGCTGACCCTTGACAAAAGGGTTGCCATGCGTAGGCATTCCCTCTCCGTGCACCGACTTAAACTGGTTGGGCTTGATGATCTCACCAGGCCGCGTCTTAATGTGTAGATGACGACCATCCAAATGTTCGACAATCATCTCAAAGCCACAAAGAGCTTCAACAAGACTAATCTTCTTCTCCATAATGAGATTGCTGCCCTTCCGTTGGAATGTCGAATGTTCCTTCCCCTCGACAACAAAAATAATGTCACCAGGAACTGTACCAGGTGCTTGATCAGCTTCTCCAGCAAACGTAATGCGTTGTCCATTGCGCATTCCCTTCTCGATATGAACCTCCAGCACCTTACGTTCCTTTGTCACCTTCTTCCCCTTGCATCCTTTGCACCGATCCGTTTCCCGAATGTTCTTTCCTTGGCCACGACAGTCCGGACACACACTTTGCATCTGTTGGACCATTCCTGGAGCAATATGACGGAGCTGGACACGCATACCACGTCCTTGGCACGTATCACATGTCTTCTCTGCTCCTTCTGCACCACCACGACCTTCACATCGACTGCAAAGAACATCCCGATTGACTGCAAGCTTGACAGTTTTGCCATTGTACAAGTCTTCGAGCGACACTTTCAGTGGATGAGTCAAGTCTTCTCCCTTTTGTGGACCACGTGGTCGACGTCCTCCTTGACCACGGAAGAACTGACTGAACAAGTCACTGGCATCCCCCCCACTCCCTCCATTTTGTAGTCCTTCTTCTCCGTATTGGTCGTATACTTCACGTTTCTCTGTATCTGAGAGAACCTCGTATGCTACCGTAATAGTCTTAAACAATTCCGGGTCACCGCCTTTATCCGGATGATTCTTAAGGGCGAGTTTACGATAAGCTTTCTTAATCTCAGCAGCTGTCGCGGTCTTTGAGACACCAAGTGCTTCGTAAAACTTGTTATTATCCACGGGCTTGGACGCACCTCCTGCGCCGCTCTCGAAGCCCCCACCGAAGAAACTCTCAAAGCCCCCACCAAACATAGTTTTTGTCTTGGTTATTGTATAAAAGGGAAGATTATAATATCACAGACAGATGAAGTGACTGTCTGCTTATGTGTGGACTGCGCGGGTTCAAGACTGGCTGGCTGAGGCCGAGAGTGAGGCTAGGGGGTGGAAACAGGCCAAAAAGATCGTCGGTATACAAAACGAAAGTCAAATGTCTTCTGGAAAGTTCTCTAAATCGAATTTCAACCGACACCGGGAAACGGGGAAATTTCATTCTAGAAGAGATGAAGGAATTGCTATTGCAATAGAATGTATTGCCAATCAATATGGTCGATAAAGAACAAGCAAGCAATTCGTACCAACAATGCAACAGACGAGCAAAACGAAACCTAACCTATAATGATGAAAATAATACGAGGGAGCTTGCGTCCTGTAGTGCTACGATGATCCTAAACGTGTTCGCGTTTATCCATTCATGCTTCATCTGCATGCACTGACGCTCCCAAATACCGCGGCGCTTCGATTGACTAGTCATTCCTCACCTTGCCTCTCTAGGAAGGCTTGTAATAAGGAAAAGAGTCCATCAACTGATTCTTGCTGCACGCAGGGATAGTACTCGCCTTGTCAAACTTGTCCGCTAGGTATTTCTCGCTCACTGCCTTCGCTTTGTCGCGCTGGGTGTTGACCACCTGAGACTCAATAGCGTGAAGACGATGAAGCTCCTCGACGCAGTCCTGAAAATCCAGTGGATTGTACTTAGTGACGTGGTGTAATGTAGGAGTCCACGCCTCAGTCTCACTCGTGGTAAAACGAGCGAGATATACAGCTGAAGCCACCAGCTTTGAAGGTTTAAACCGCATCATATGGTAAAACAAAAGGGCGAGGTCACAGAGGTACTGCAAAAAAAGCAAAGAAAAGTTAGTGAGGATGATGCGCTGTCAATAGGACACCATCAACTGCAGTGCTCGCACCGACACTAGCGAACACTGTTTGTCCGTCGTACATCCTGCTTGCGTGTAGCGATGCATGAAACCGTAACAAGTAGTCGATGCAACACGATACTCTAGTGCCTTGAGCACTTGTGCTTCCATATCAAGCATCTACACATTTCAGTCTAGCATTTAGTCGTAAGCCACATAGATACGAATATCGGCGACGTACCTCGTCTGCAGTGTACGTCTGGTCGGAGATGTACACAAATTCCTCCACGTTCGGGCCGTAAACTTCCTCAAACTTCGCTGCAATCATCATACATGCACAGCCTAGCAGCTGAAACTGTTTACGATTAATCTTGATCTTCTTGAGGCAACGGTCCACCAAGTTGACCTAATCAACTCTAATCAGACAAAAGAATCATGCCCAACTTCCTACAAATAGAAAGACTCAACGTACCGCCTTGTGAAACGTCTGTGAGTCGAGCTCGTACTCCTCGCCGACCTCTACGAGCCAATCAATTAGGATCGTGCGCATCTTCTCATTTATGTCCATTTGCACCGTGCCAATGTAATCTGCTTCAGGTAAATACTTCGTTTCGTGTTTCCTGTAGTAAATGTCCAGCTCTCGTACAAGCTTCGCGTAATGCGAACTCATCGCTGCAGATGGAGCATCAATATCACGCACTGCTGCCACGTACGTAGATTCATCAAAGCACGAGCTTTTGTGATCGTACGTAAAACTGTATGGACGAGGAGCATACTCGTCCCGTCTCTCAAATACAGCAGCAGATGTTGCAGTTTCCGCTACAGTCGTGAGTTTTCCCTGACTCTCCAGTGTCTCTTCTGGCTGTTCCAGTTTCTTGCTCTTCACCACCACTTCCTTTTTTCTCTGCTTCTCTTCCACTACTTCCTTCACAATGTCCGTCTCCGCTTTCATATGCTTGTCCACCTACAATCAGACACACTCTCTCATCAGCTTCTTTCTTCCTCGTTTTCTTCTCTGTCTCTATAACTTTCCTACCTCCTCTTCGTTCTCTTCTATCTCCACGTTCTCCTTGTCTTCCTCACATCTCCGTCCCTTCTCCTTCTTCGCCAACTCCTTCGTCTTCATCGATACCGCTTGAAACGACAGCATACTTGTTTGTATCTTCGAATGCAGCGGCTGATTCTCCGTCCCTTCGAGTTTCCGCTTCTTCACGCGCAACATCTCCGTCTTTTTGCTCACAGCTACACGCTTCTTCGCTTTACTAGCCGCTGTAGATGCCATTGAGCTCTTGAGTGTTGAATTGACAGTCGAAACCGTCGATTTACGACGCAAAGAAGCTCTCGACGCCTTTGTCTTGGGCTTGATCACGTCATCTGCCGTCGTCTCTTTCTCTACGACGCCGCGTCGCGTCGGTGATTGCGTCTTTGAGTTGTTGCTAATGTCCTGCAACGCTCCACGTTTGCGCTTGCACGTGGCGTCGCCCGCTCCGCTGCTCCGACTACGTTCCATGGACTCCTGCTGGCAGATAGCGACTTTTTGCGCGGTAGAGTTAAGGGGGGGAATGTTACTTTGGAGTTACTTCGAAAGGTTTTTGAATTTTGAATCTTTGCAGACAGAATCTTGACAAAAGGTGCTCATGAGAGCTTCAACATGAATTTCGTTTTGCGCTAATAATATCCTAAACTTTCAACAAGAATCTTGTACTTCAGCGTTGCATATAGGCAATATGATACACCTGGATTCGACTACATTCTTTGACAGCAAGAGAGACATACTCGATACATGACTGATGCTTTAGGATGGAGATCTGATGATAAAAGAAGGTTATTTTCACGTAATTCATCGAATCGAACACCTCAGGCTGCACTACGGATACGATGGCAAATCGTGTCAAGACAAAGACAAAAGTGAAAGAAGTACGCTATTACTAGAGAACTTTAAGACAAACTTGATTGATATATAGGGACCTGGTCCCACCGCAAAAGAAGCGAGCAACAAAGGGGCAATTGCTCAATGGAAGCTGCTGTGTTTCGTGTGAAGACGTACATAGGTGGTAAAATTCATGTCTAAGAAAAAAACTGCTTAAGCGAAGGAGCTCAAGTAACTCTTGTCCCACCGCTGAAAGCTAGCAGTCGATATACACGATTCTACCTAATATTCACGACAAAGCATCATGAAGTACCAATTATTAGTTCAGATGAGTGCATCATCTCTTTGCTCATATTATCGGATGTATTATCAAAAAGAAGCCAGGTAACTCCTTTGTTATCAATTATATTCGCATTTTCGATACATTTTTCAATTCTTTCTTCCCTCTAGAATTCCATTTCGCATCTACATCACATGCGATCCAATGAAGCGGCGGCCAAACATTCCATGACTAAATATGGTCATTTTTCTTTCCCATCCGACCAGAAAAAGCATTACGCAATGCCGGAGAAGGGTATGACGACGTCTCCTGAGTCGAAGCCGCCATCCCCTACCCACTATGAAGCTTTATCTGTCCAAGAAGAGTGCAAGAAGATGGCAGAGCAGACCCGTTCGAACATTGAAAAGTTTGTCGACGGGCTTATGAGTGAGAAATATTCACTTGCCCAGCTACTAAACGAGAGTTTTTCAGACGAGATGTTGGAGCTTTTATTCAAGCGTATGACGAGTCGTTTACGTGGTATTTTATTCTCAAGAGAGAAGACACTGGAGCTTATTCGTCTCGCATTGGATGCTTCCCATCCATCACATACACGCGCTATTGCAGCGCAGTTTATTGTCCTGGGTGGTGCAGTGAACGCTATTGCTGCGTGTGAGCCGGGACAGCCGCATCAATGTTCTGAATTCTGGGACTCAATTTTTGACATGTTGCAACGAGAAGCAGACGGTGTTTCGTCGAAATGTGGCACACCATTGCGACGTAAAGAACGTCTTGCATCTGTAGCTGAGATGGAAGAACTTATTCAAGTGGCTGTGCAAGTGTTTGAAAAAGATGGGGCACAGACGTTGCAACAGAGTTTTGCTGATCATGAGGAAGAGAATAAAGCTACGGATGGTACAGCGGTGGACAGGAGAAGATGTTTACTTGGGACAGAAGCAGATGATACTAAAGCTCGGACAATTGTGTCGCCATTGCAGTCACCTGCAAGTGGAGAGATGCAGCTGCTGGGGGCAGAAAAGAATGGAAACAAAGTGGTGACGAGGGACAGCGTCGAGATTTCTGGTGTGACGGAGAATGAAGAAGACTCGGACTCAGACGGACCAGAAGACACGGGAATCCCGGCCCCGTTGACGACTGAAGTCAACGAGACGGCCATGTACGGTATCTTCAGCCACGACTCGGCCAACTTTGCGTCGCAGATTCTACGCTACTTTGCCATTCGAGGACAGAAAGGTGCCTGCATCTTGCACTTTTTGTCTGATCACCCTGCGACAGTGGACATGCTGCTGGCCAACGTCGGCCACGATGACATTCGCACGCTGCTCCTGCACCTCATTTACGCGGAGCACTCGGAAGTTGCCATTACGTCGCTGTTTGAAACGCACATGATGCAAAAGTTGATTCAAAAACAGGTGACTTTTTCTCCGCCACGCAATGCCTTCGAGCGAGACGGCATTGAAAATACCTTCATGTTGCTGCGTGAGATCGTGCATGCGCCGTATTTGACAGGACGCGGCGTAGCCATTTCAGCCAAGACCATTCCACTGGACAACGTCACTGGTCAGGATGAGTATGTGTCGATCTGTGGTGCCTCGCGTGAGACCGCCAATTCGGCGTTGCGTAAGTACACGTCACGCAAGGTGCGACGTCTGATCCACTTGTTTATGCAGGAACACCAGGCAGCGCTCGAGTTACTTTTCGTGCAAATGATAAAGGAGCTAACGTTTTGGAGTACACCGCTGACACGAGAGGGACGCAGCAACGCAGCTTCGCTTGATGCACTGATACTGCTGTCGCAGGGCCACCCACGCCCGACGTGTATTACAATGCTCATGCATCTCTTTGAGTTGACCGAGACGGTGGAATTTACTGACACTCGGAACGCAGGCAGCAATTCGGCAGCACCAGTGGGCATTGACTGCCTCAACTTTTTGTGCTCCACGCATCTGATGCGGAAGGGAAATCTGCTGGTAAGGAAAAAACTGAAGAATGAGCTCCAGCAATGCCAGGTGAGTTTAAATTGTATGATGGGACTCCGAATGACGACACTGCGCGAAGATCAATCAGACTCGTCGCCCAGTCTAAATCAAGCATTTACTTCGAATCGAGGTACCCAAGTTGTGATTACGTTGGATGAAATGGAAAACGTGCAGAGCTCGGACTGGAATAAGTTTGGGTTTAGTGTGACTGTGAAAAAGAAGGTACTTGATGCTAGCAAGAGCTCAGTAGCTTCGCACCGCGCTGTTGTGCCTCCTGCGAACGCGATGGTGCATCATCACCAACGCCGCAATGGACGGGAAGAAGAATCTAGAACGACGGAGATCAAATCTATCGAATACTTTGCAGCGTCATCTGAAGAAGAAAAGCAGGCGTGGATTACACTGTTGCAGGCGGTGATAGATGGCGATCTGAACGAACTGGAAATCTTTTGCAGTGATGACTGGCGCAGCAACGTGCGCGAGTATCGTCGCCTGCGTGAGTGCTTAATCACGTGTATGGAGCGTAAAGGCCACGAGCTCATGGTTTTTCTGAAACAGGTCATCACTATCAACACCCGCAGAGCGTCGGGTTTCCATCTATGGTCCGTTGTGAAGTGTCTGAATTCCGTGTTGTCAAATGAATCAAAGCGTCTAGACCGAATGTTCGTAGATGCTCATGTGATCACCACGCTTATCACTTGCTATGACAAATATCCAATGTGGAATTTGCTGCTTGGTGAAATAACAAAGATGCTGCTGTTTTGCATTGGCGATTTCAAAAGTAAACGCTCGCGCAAATGTCCGATCATTGGACGCATTCTGCAGACAGAGGGACCTGACGCGAAATTGGCACCCTTACTCTGCAAGGTATATTTAAATCAAGATACGAGTGACAGCAAAGGGAAACAGAAATATGATATTATGGCGGGTACCGATGCCTTTTCTAACCTGAAGCTGATTATGGAGGCCCTTAAGATGTGCTATAAGGATCCGAAAACGGGGAGTCAAACACGTATTCAGTGCGATATGAAGATCAATCAAGTGTGGCGGAAATTGGTTCAGGCATCGGAAGACTTGGCGAAGAAAGATCCTTCCAGCTGTATCTTGACGGTTGGACGACCTCCTGCGCTATCTTCTGCAGGTGGCAAAAACTCAACGACGTGGCCATTTGAAACTGCTGCACCCACACAAACCACGCTTCAGGAAGACATTATTAATCAGATCAGCCCCCCAAGCTATTCTACCGCACATGGCTTTGGCTCCTCATTCTTAGAGGGCGATGGATGTGCGTTTGGGTATCTGTTTAAAAAGCGCCACGGCGGGCATGAGTGGAAGAAAGCATTTGTTGTGTATGAATACGTCTCATACAAGTTGTGGTACTTTTACCCGAGCGAAATGAATGAGACTCACGTGATTAAGTGGAAATGGATTGTTCCGCTGTCTGTCCGCAGCCGCTACACACATGGGCAGGATGAAACTCACACGTCAGTGGGCCACCATGGTCTCTATATAACGGCGTACGATAACCAGCAAAGTGACGAGGATACTAATGTCTCAGCGAAGGAGATGCAGTTCAGTGTTACCAAACTAGAGGATAGGGATCTGTGGAAGGATTTGCTGTCTACCGCGGCCAACATAATTCAGAAGATGTCCCGCGATTATTCAGTGCTGTCGCAGAAACTTAAGAAACCGGACAAAAAGATAGTTACGCACTGCCAAGACCCAAGTTGCAAGACGCTGTTCAAGCTCTTCCGTCGTCCGCACTCGTGTAAGCGTTGCGGCAAGTGGATGTGTGCGAAATGCACTTCGCAACGCATGTCGATTCCCGAGGTGGGTTTACTGCATCCTGTCCGACATTGTCGTGAATGTTTTGAAGCTCATGGAGGTGCACACGCTGAGGTAGAACCTTTTAATCTGTTCCATCTCACGTCACGAAACAGTGGCAGCATAAATGATGCTGGTGCAAATGTGACGGCAGCGGGTTTGCAAAATGGTATGTTGTCCAATGCAGAGCTGTATGAGCTGGCACATGGTACCGTATCGCCGCGCACATTGACGCAGATGAACCGTCGTTTGACTCGCGTGACTTCGATCGAGTCACCTACAGCATTTGAAAACGGAAGTGTTTTCCATGTTGATGAGATCGATGCACCGGGTAACCTTGGAGTTGAAAATTTTGCCAGTTTTGCAGATGAAGAAGACGATGTTTTTCCGTTTTCGTCATTTTTGTCTCGTCGCAGTCTGCTGAATCCTCGAGAAGATATTCGTGGCTAGAGGTGATAGATGGTGAAGCTCGGGACGTGGTAGACATAAGGTATTAAGGAAGTTTTCGTTATGATTATCTGAGTGTGTATGTGAATGTTTGGGGCACATAATTAACGTTTCGTACACAGTTGCATTATGTAGACAAATGTTTGTAGCACATGAACTACATCATGTAAGTGAATGTTTGTAGCACTTGAATTACGGTATTGTACATAACTCGTAGTTCGAATGAAGCGTGTGCACGAGGCTGGTGATGGCCACGAGCAGTCGAAGCGTTTGCGTCGCTCTCGCTGGGGCGACGAAGACGACGAGGACGACACGTCGACGTCCAAGAGTCAAACGTCTGCAAGTCCCAAAGCTTTGAGTGATATTGTCAAGCGATTATCCAGTGTCGTGAAGGAAAAGACGACGCCCGAAGAGCTACAGATTGCAGCCACGCGGCCTCTTATTGTGAGTGAAAGTGTAAATAATTTGAACGTGTTGCTGTGCTCAGAACGTGGCAATTGGTGCAATGTTTTGCCTGCGGTTCGGTGTTTGATGCTTGTGCTTTAGTTTCATACTCGTGTCTGCGCTGTTGTATAGGGAGCAAGTGGCCAATTGGATGCACAGGCTGCAAGAGCACGAGCCTTGGCTCAGGCCAGTCTATTGTCACTAAATTTGCCAGGTACCAAGGTCTCGCCGAATGACTTGGCACGACGGTTATACATTGGCAATCTGTACTACGACCTGAAGGAGGAGGACATTCGCAACGCCTTTGCGCCGTTCGGAGTGATTCATTCAATTGACTTGTCACTGGAGCCAGGGTAAGAGTAGATGGAGTTTTTGTGTTGTTTATGCAAGTATCTGATGATGATGGTGTGGCAGTGCATCGCGTTCGAAGGGGTTCTGTTTTTTGGAGTATGACGACGTTCTAGCAGCTGAAAGTGCTGTACAAGTGCTTAACGGAACACCGTTGGCCAACCGAATTATGCGAGTAAGTTGAGCTATGAGGCTCTCGTTGCAGCAGATCTTGCTTACGTATTGCTACATTCTGGCTGCAGGTTGGTCGACCGCATCGTGGAAATTCAAACCCGAATGATTCGCTTTCGATTGGACAAGAGGCGATCAAGAAGCAAGTCTGCTTCTGTTGAGTGTTTGCTGAAAAGTTGCTTGCTGACTTGGGTTTATGGCTTTTTACTCGGGACAGTGTACCGACCAAGTGCATCTACATTGCCAACGTTCGTGAGGAGCTACATAGTCAGCACTTGGAGGTTCGTGTGTTGTTTTGGACGATAGTCTTTGTTGTGGAGTGTTTGACCAACTTCGGTGCAGAGCATCTTCTCTCCTTTTGGAGCTGTTCGTGCGTGTGTCATGGCGGCGATCTCACCCGTGGAACCTGGACTGGTAAGCGACAGCGATCGATGATGGAGGGAGCAACAAGCTGACATTTAATGGTTGTTACTATCTTCTAAAGCACCGCGAATATGGCTTTATGGAGTTTGTAGAGGAGAGCTGCGCACTGAGCGCGATTCAGCACATGAACGGTTTTGAACTAGCTGGTCAACCGCTTAAAGTGGGCAAGGCGAGTGAGGCAGCTATGCTGCTCAACCTCGCCACTAGCCAGGACAAGGTAGTGCGTGACGGCTCAGGTGTCTCATTGGATGGAGCCAATGGAGTAGCCGAGCCGGAAAAAAAGACAGTTTTTGCTGAAGATGACGTCGAAGGCGTGAAAGACGTCGTAGATGGCGACAACAAGTGCTGTCTCTGCTTAGTGAACCTCGTAAACCGTGGTGAAGTGGACGACGAGGTCGAAGACGAGGTGCGTGGCGAGTGTGGCAAGTTTGGTATTGTCAAGAAAGTGGTAATCCACGAGCTTGCAGACCACGTGCGCGTGTTTGTGGTGTTTGAGAATGCAGCTGGAGCTTCGAAGGCCAAGCAGGCGTTGCACGGTCGGTTCTTTGGTGGAAATCAGGTGCAGGTGCACAAATATTCTTTGCATGAATTGAAGCAGCAGCGTTACACGAGTGAATTTCTGTAAACACCAAGTTGACACGACAAAGAAAGCAACGCGATGAGTGGGTGGATACACAAACAGAGTACTTGGTTACATACATACACAGTGGGAAAGCTATCTATCTGGCCAAGAGTGGGTGGGAGAGTTCACTGTGCTTGCTTGCTTGTGTGTCGTCCACGCTGTTGCTGTAGCTTTCTCTCTCTCTCTCGACTTCTGGATTTATTGTCGTAAGCTTTACACTGTTCAGGGCAGCTGGTCCGTTTTGGCTAACTCGAGAATGAATTTGCCTTCCTTGTACTTTTCCGACGCGTTGTGTGCTTCTTTCTACACATAGGCACAGTCTCCGAAAGAAAAACAAGTACATGATCAACGGGAGACACACTAGAAATGAGTCACAGCAGAAAAAGTCGAGATGCAGCACGAATACGTACGTATTTCCATCCAACTGGACTCCAGCATGTATTGCAGTAAAGGTCCAGCACGACATGCAGTCCCGTCATGAGCATCCGCTCTTCTGGTGGACCCACACACACATTGACTCTATATTTGTATGGACAAGATAGAGTGAAAAAAATTTTGTCATTGCTATGGAAAGTTATAGCTAGAGGCCTTACACTGTGTCGAAGAGGTAAGCTTTGCCACTGGTGCCATGGAAGTTCTACGCCGGAAGAGCGAACGAAACATCAAGAAGATATAATAAGCGATAGAGTGAAGGTTACCTTGGAGATAATGTCTTCGTTACGAGCCAGATGCGCACTGCACTTGGCGCAGCGGAAGATGCGAGTGCTGTCCACGTACTCCTCGAAGACGCGTCCCATTATTTGCTTGTACGATGATCAATTTTCTGTCATGGTATTATATTTTGACGGAAACGTCAAGAATGCAATTTTCTACGATATATTATTACCCACAAAGACGAACTAAAATTCAGCTACTTGAGCTTTATTAGTGAAAAAGAATGACTTCAACTTCGGTCTATGCAAGCTTATTCGGATATTCCTCCTCGACTAATAAATATCCAAGGTGATAAACAAAAATTAGTGGTGGATTATTTTTTGATGAGATCTATTCTTGTGTGGTCAAACCTTTTAGATTTGAATACGTTTTAGTGCAATGTAGATACGGCATTTCTCAATGCAACTATTATATGGAAAACCAAAGTGGTCGCGGGTGATATAATGAGCGAAACTCTTGGTTGGGGAGCATGGATGAGTCGCTGTACTTTCGAATCTTGTTCGTACATATATTGACTCAGGGGTACCAGAGGCAATGCCAAGGCAATCAAGAGTATATCTTACATTGACAAGCGTCGGCTGTCATAAGCCCGGGCGCAAAAGACTGCCCGAACGAAGTAAGTAGGGTCGAGGTCGAGCAGCCCCTGTTGTGCTTTATTGAAGCTTTAGAAGAAGTAAGTCAATGGGCACAATGGCACCATATCACCAATTGGAGTCAGTATAATTGAGTATGTATATATATGTTAATGGTGGCCGCTTGTTGATTCATAGAAAAATCATTGATCTTGAGGCACCTAAAAATGACGACCATATTATACAAATAGCACAGAAGAAACTGAAATTTACTGCGAATGTTTCTCACGAATCATACACTAGTGCTCTTAGCATGACGTCCACTCATTAATCTGTTATGTATAGCCGTACTATCAAGCCACTTCAAAGTACTGTGATGGCCGGCATGGTGACCGTGTTCTTGCAAAACGGCTTAAAACTTACTCAGCCATCGACAGACATATACTGATTGCCAGGTCGTGATATTGCCATCTTATTTTACTTGCTCCCATGTTTACGATGGGGCTCAAAATAGGGATCTCGCCACCAGTCTAGTTCCGTTACGTGTTGCGTTTCGAAGCCTCATCGTCCCATACGAACTATGAATTGAAGGAGCACACAAGCTCTCCGATGGTGTCGATGTAGGCGGCCGGCTATAAATGCCCCTCGAATACGACAAGCTCCGGTTTGCCCTTCGCACCAAACGCTACAGAGCAAGCCGCCGCCATTATGATGCGTCAAATTGGATCTCATTGGCCGCCGTAGGTCATCGAGTAGTGTTTATAACTACAAAGACCAATTTTCTGGCCAGAAGTAGTAACTGATCAGACAATCTGTTTCGAACACAGAGGACGTCTTCTGCAAACTGTAAGTGTACATCTTGTGCTCCTGTGTCACGGGGCGCTCTATTTATTTTATTTGTTAACATAAAATACAATCTACGTTAGAGCGACTTATCTCTTCATTTGAGGAATACGCGCAACACACTTGTTACAGGACAGAGCCAAATTTTTGCATTCGTCTTATTTTTGGCAAAGCTCTTGGAGCAAGTTAACAACGTCCTTGGGCCTGGCATTGTTCCGCCACGTGCCCTTAGCGCCATTGTTCTTTTTCGTCTTTTTTCTGTCGTCAGGACAGAAGAACTGGATGTGTCCGACTTTGCCACATCCATAACACGTGCGCGTATCAACGCGTGGATTGCTTCAGCAACGTGTGTTACGACGTCCTTACCAAACGAGGCAGCACTTCGCGTGTCCAGCTCGACAGACTGCGCGAGGCAGTCGAACCGGTTTCCGTCGTACTTGGCCATTAGCACCGTGTGAAGCTCACTCGATGCGTAGTGGACAATGTTGTCAAGCACCTGCGCGTCAGCGCCGCCGCATGCATCACTCACCGCCACCAAGTAGAGGTAATGCTCGGGCCAAGTCCTCTTTGGATCCTTTTTAGCTGTAACAGCTTCATCGACTGGGACACTGTAATCGTCGTCTTGAACGTCTGATGCAGCCGCTCCATGACATGTGCAAGCGTCGGAGTCTGGTGCCACCATGTCTCGACCTACTTGTTGTAGCATAGCTCGGCCGTACCGCTCAGGTAGTGACCAGCAAGTCGGTCTTCACGTCTTCGGACCAGTCGAAGCCACATGGCGCTTGAGCGTACTGGACCTGACGCTTGAACGTCCTTCCCCAGTCCAGGAAACCGGACCCTAAGCCTCGATACAGCTCGGAGCCATTAAACTTCCGAATCATCAGCCATCGTTGGCGCTCATCCGGAACTCGCATTGCTCGCTGCGCGTCCGGCTCCATCCGTCACGCGTAATCTTGAGCCACCACGTACTCCAAGCTGGAATATGGTGCGCGCACCGGTGGTGCTGCTTGCGGTGCCCATCATTCTGGCTGCGCCGCATGTTGGCCTGCTCCATGCTGTAGCATGCTCGCGCGACCTTGTCCAGTTCTTGGACGCACCGGGGAATGTCCGAGTGCATCGATATGCAACGGTGCGCCACCGCGACCGTTGGCAAGCGCAGAGCGGAACATTCCCGACTCAATCGCGCCCATCATCCGCTCGTCTTCATCGAGCTTCTGCTGCGAGACCTCTATCTGTGTCATGCGCGCTTGGAGGTCGATGAGGGTCACGAGTATCCGCGCGTTGACGTCGTCACCCCTTTCGTGGGCCGTCGGTGCGCCTTGAACCACCGCTGGAGGAGCTGCGGCCCTTTCGTGGCCGTCGTCGAAGCTGACTGGCGTTGGCGCGCTTGGCCCTCCGTCGGAGTCAGTCGTTGGGCTCATAACCTGTTCAAACAGATGCGTAGTGCTCACTGGGTGGTTAATTGAATACTAACATACATTTGGTCCTTAGTTCGCTAACAAGTGCTACCTTAATCATACTAGACTCACTATACCATACTCGCTGATTTACCTTGGTCAATGACTGACAACGCGCCCGTAACCACTGACCATCATCATTTCTTCAACATGTCCATCTTCAACAAGCGCTCCCACGAGCGCTACGACAGAGCCGATTGTAACCTTAGCATCTCTATACGACCTTTTACGCGTCTTATATAGTTCAGAAATGGTTTCTAAAGAAAAAATAGTTCATCTTCTGCGCTTGGATCACGTAATTTCGATGAATGAGACTTTTTGATTTGGCTTGCGGACTACTCAGACACTACTAAATTTGGGGTGGAAGCTGGTTAACGAAAAGGTGAGTTGCGGCACTTCGAAATATGCTGGCTGTCACGCAGACGACAGAAGCTCTATCGGGCGATCAGAAGCGCGTGAAACAATCGAATAACTCGTTGTCGGTTCTTGCTACGCCTGTGGCCAAATGAGCTGAGATCACGCAAATCAGATCACGGGCTTTGCCTAGCAACTTCATTTGCTGCTCACAACTGAGGCCTCGTTATTTTTATGGCCTTAACGCTTTCTGTCTGCAGATGAGATAGGTGCGTCGGACGAGCGCGTCGATCCATCAACGCACAGCGGCTGATATCTCAAAGAGCAAAACCTGCCCGGTCGCTGCAACTGTAATTTCGCAGGAAGCGCTGACTCATCGATACTGATGTTGATAGAAATAAGTCAAATGGTTGTGACACGAACACCTACATATGATACGCGTTTCACGCTATCCAGCACCTCTTGCAAGAGAAGAGCTTCCTTTGAGTTCGTTGCATTTTGTACCAAAGATTGGGAATGCAACCGCTGCATAGACTTGATGAGGTCAGATACTTAAATGGAGCTGGCTTGTCATTGTATTCGATCTAAATGCAATGACCACTCCATGAAGGCGTCAAAAGTATCGGCATGTGTTCTTTTGTCGCAGACGGCAACTGGTTCAGCGAATAGCAGCAGCAAACACTTCTAACAGCTTGTAGCAGATCTGATTCAGCGGGGCCCAATTGTGTACACAGTTAAAAGTTTAGTGTGGTCGGAGCAAATCCATTCACTCAAGTGGCTATGTGTAAACTTCAAGAATATCGTGTGCGGACTTCTCAAAGCGCCCTTGGAGGTTTTTAGTGGATTCGTCTTAGTACTTTTTGTGTCGTGTGTAATATTAGTCTCAAGGAAGCACAAGAGTAATAACGTGAGACATGCAGTCTTTTTGATTGAGTGAGCTCCTGCAGCGTTCTTTGTCCGTCATCTTGGCCAATCACCGTATGTTTTTTTATATTAGCGAGTTAAATGTTACATCCACCCAATTGTTCCTACACAAACATGCCCGAAGTGATGATACCCTTGGATAGAAGCCATCTATCAGTTAACTCTAAGTTAGCATGGAAGGAAGTATTACTATAGGCCGGTTATAGTGTATGGTCCTCGTGACTGGAACTATTTAGCAGTTAAGAACAGTTATCCGTTAACGCAGGATCACTTTAAACAAGTTCTTTTCTGTACTGCGGGAGAGAGCAAGAAAAAAGATGCTGACTTTTCCAAGCTGGCGAAAGAAAATGGCATTCCAGTGCAATGGTAACAGGACCTACTGCACAGCGTGCAGCTCACTACCAGTTCAATGAATTCATTCTTTTTCATTCATTGCGAACGTCTGAAGCAGAGAAAATGGACTACGTAAATGAACGCGCACCATCCATATTAGGGTTACCATCTCTCCCTTCCTCACCTCTCCAACGTTGCCTAACTAGTGCCAAAAACTGTGTTTTTGGCACTCCCAGTTGGATCTGCGACAGCCTTCAGCCGCTCGCACCGACACACTGTTCTTGGGTTTACATGGTCCATTTCATTCCCCATTTTGCGCTGTATACAGCCCATAGCTCCAATCTCACCCTCTCGCAGCTTGAAATCTAGAATCAGCTCGAAGAATGCGCGTCGTAGCTCCTTCTTCCAGCTTTCGCTACAGTGAGTCTGCTCTTCCTGAACACTTTGATCCCTCCTTTCAGCTGCCACCCAGTGCTCATCGCAACAGCCTCGCCATGCTCGAGAAACCCCACGCAGGATTCAGTGACTCCTTCGCACTACGCGACAGCTGCACGAGCGAGGCTAGTGGCTTTGACGTGCTCAATTTCTGGAACATGGAGACCGACCACGACGCGTCTCAGAGTCAAGTCCTTACGCCTACAGAGTACGCCGATGCGTACCAAGGCGTGACAATCGAGGTCAACAATCATTCCGTCAATAATCAAGGTGTGGTCATGTATCACGTCGATATCAAAGGCCCTGACGGTATTCTGTCCACATACACAATCCGCCGTCGCTTTCGTGCTTTCAGGCATCTCCACAATGAACTCAATCGTCTCTTGATTGCGTATCAGGATACTCGAGCACAAATGGACGCAGCATTGACACTCAGACAATCGTCTCCTCAGGACGGCCCGGAGAACCACATTCCATTGAGTCCACACAGTGCAGCAGCACTGGCAAAGGGCCCACCAGTGTCCAATACAAACGACAGGACAGTAAAGTTTCCTTCGTTACCCAGTGCAGGTGTGTGGACTTATTTGAAACGCCACGATACGCGGCTCGTTGAGCAGCGCAAGAAACGCTTTCAGGAGATTCTGAGATTGGCTATCCGCCATCCGGCGACTAAAAACAGTGTCGTTCTAGACGAGTTCTTGAGCGTCGCCCCCAGCGAGATTTCGCAGCGAGGCTCATCCTACGTGTCGCTGCAGGATTACAGTGTGCCGGTGGTTGACATCCAACGCGAGTCGATTGAGCGACGACAGCGGAAGATGCGAGTGCTGGAAGTTCGACGGCTTCGTGCCGGGTCAGACAGCCAGTTTAGAGAGAGAGCGCACCAGTAGCTGTATCAATAGTAATGAACGTGTCGTGACGGGAAAAATACGTGACGTCCAACTTGCAACTAGAATTGAGAGCGCAAACCACCTTTACTCTTGCCGATATGCACGGGCAATTTGAACTTCATTTCCTGACCAGAGCGCTTCGGTTTTCGAAACAGAATACGGCCGTCACTGCCAGTAGCTGAATGTCGTGGAGGAGTATCGACCTCGGATACTATCGTCTTCTGCTTCTTGTTCTTCAACACCATCGACTTGGCGGAAGGCAAGCCTAGCGAGCCAGAGCTCCCCGATATGGCACTGCTGACCTCCTTCGTGCGGTAGAAATCTGGCGCTAGATCGACGAGCCAACGCGGGTCAATTCTGGATACATCACGAACATATTCCTTTGTGGTCAGCACGCTCTGGTGGAAAACGATCCATTCAGGAAGAATCCCCATGTTATAGTACACGGAAGTTGGATGCAACTGTACGGGCCGCTGGTCGCGCAGAGTACGGTAGATACCGTCAGCGTGTAGCTTAGCGGCATTTTGAAAGTAGCCGCTGACTATGCACTTGCGAATAGTAACACTACAAGCCTTACCCTCCGTATCGTCACCGCTTCTGCTGAGCTTTACGTAGTCTGCTGCGTGCTTCGTCGCACTGATACTCTTCAGCGACTTAAAGCGTGCCATGTATCGTTTAAGGTGCCGACAAACTTCTGTAGCACGGACGAGTGCGCGATGGTTGAGCATGTACTCGTCACACCACGAGTGGCTCTTGTTATTTTCCACAAACTCATCGTAAATGGACAGGTACATCATGTGGTCGCCGTCAGAGTGCGCGAAATGCTCCATAGCCACTGCAATATTTTCTTGTTTCACTTTGGAACCGCGTGAAGCCAGAAAAACATCCCCCACAGATAGCATACTAGCAATATTAACCATCTCGCGCGTGCAGTCAAATCGGAATGACGATAGTAACACTTTTGCCAATGCCAACGTCACCGGAAACTCAGCCATCTGCGTGCCCAATGGATCTGTGAGACGACATTTAGTGTCAATAGCACCGAGGGAGAACAGAAACTCCACAGCACGAATCAAGGCCTCTGGAGACGGAGGGGATACAAAATCGAAATGTGCCAAATCTTGAATACCCATGCTCAGTAAATATAACGCCACGGTTGCCAGATTCGTGCGTTGCATTTGCGGAATCGTCTCTTTTGCGAGTTTGGTGTCAAAATGCTCTTGCGTGCATAGGCGAAAGCACTTCCCTGAACGTGAACGTCCTGCGCGACCTGCTCTTTGCTTTGCTGAGGCCTTCGATACGGGTGCCGTAAGCAATGCCTCCACTCCCGTAAGAGGGTTAAAAAATGTGAGCTTGGTAAAACATCCATCTACCACAAACACTACACCTTCGATGGTCACGGAAGTTTCTGCAATAGTGCTTGCCACAATCACTTTTCGCCGTATGCCTCGAGGTACCGGTAAAAAAGCGTTTCGTTGCATGTGCAAAGGCAGCGTCCCGTACAGAGGTACTGAAACAATATGCGCTGGCGCTCGGTCATTAAGCGCTCTAACGACAAGATCAATTTCTTCCTGACCAGGCAAAAACACTAACACATCACCTTCACCTTCGTGCTCGTCAATAGCCAAGACCGTGTCAATTGCTTTCTCCAGATAATCTCCACATGGTTCCTGAAGATACTCAATATCAACAGAGAACTGCCGTCCTTCCACCGATACCGCGACAACATCTTTCAGCACAGGTGATGTCTTTATATCCGTTGTTAATCTCTGATCCTGCATCTTCTCTTTCTTTCTTGAGCGAAAAAACTGCATAAACGTATCTACTTGCAAGGCAGCCGATGCAATAATGACCCTCAAATCCGGGCGCTTCCGTTGAATCTTCTTGATCAATCCAAGCAGTAAATCCGTCTCTAAATTCCGTTCGTGAGCTTCATCCTGTTTGCATTAATTTGCCTCAGTTAGCGCATCACCATCATATACATACTACCTACTGCACTTACTAGCATTATGACCGAATAACGTGAGAGCAGCGGGTCTCGCATGGTCTCTCTCAGCAACAATCCGTCCGTCACAAATTTGATCTTCGTATGCTCCGGGTCCCACTTATTCTCAAACCTGACAGCATATCCAACCTCCTTCCCCAATTGACAGCCCACTTCCTGTGCCACACGCTCGGCAATTGTCACAGCAGCGACACGTCGAGGTTGTGTACATACGATAACCCTATTGCGAGGCGTATTTCCATTCGCTTGACCTCTTCTCGGTCTAGACGTCGCCCATCCTGCTTTCATCAGATATTGTGGCACCTGTGTTGTTTTTCCCGATCCTGTGGCGCCCACAAGGATCGTTGTAGCGTGCGTCTCGACCGCGTAGAGCAGTTCCTCACGGTGTCGGGACACTGGCAGACGAGCTCGCTGGTCACGCAGGGATAGCTTGTGAAGAGGATTGAACTGCACAAGTGGCACTCCGATGTCGTTGGAAAGGTCCCGAGCTGCTTCAGCATCAGCACCTGGGAGCGTCGCACCGGGCCTCCAGAACGCAGCCATTGCAGCAGCAAGTGATGCTAATTACAAAATCATGAAAACAACTGCAATTTTTACAATTCGAATTGTTACAATCAGTTCCGTGACCGGTTCCATTATCGTAACCGGTTAATTCGACGTATGAAATGTGGCAGTCATCGGTGGCTGGTTGAGGCTCTTCCAATATTCCCAATAAGGCTGCACTAGCGAATTCAACAGGGAGCGTAGCAAACAGCACCAAGTCACCATGGTAAGCATGCTCTTTGCAATCGAAGGTTGTTGCTGGGAGGCTACGTGTGTTAGTAGGACAGAAATACGAAGAAGATGCTGCTGACAGCTGAAGCGTTGGGTGACGGAAGAAGGAAGTAAAACAGATAAACGTTGACAGGAACATTTCGCAGCCGACGATAAATCAGCAGCAGCTTTAGCCAATTAGTCTCGCTCAATAGACTTCTCCAGCCAACAAATAGGTCTTTGCAATGAAGTCGATGCTAACGTTTTCTGTAATGATGATGCCGTATAGCCGCCGAAAACTCAGCAAAAGACCAAGGAGCAGAAGATGGCCGCCGCTATGGCCGGTGGCAAGGGCAAGGGCAAGAAGAAATGGGCCAAGTCCAAAGCTCGTGAAAAAGTCAGCAACAAGGTGCTGTACGACCAGGAGACGTACGAGCGTTTGCTGGTGGAGATCCCCAAGATGAAGCTGATTACGGCTTCGGCTATCGTGGAGCGCCTCAAGGTGAACGCTGCGCTTGCCCGCGCTTCAATTCGCGAGCTGGAAGAGAACGGAAGCATTTTAAAGGTGCTTTGCCACCATTCGCAGCTCATCTACACTCGCGTTGTTGCCGTTGAGGAGTAAGGAGTTGCTAAAGTCCGATGCTGTTCGCCACCTTGAGCTTTGTCGTCTCCGATTTGTCTTGTCTTTGGATCATGACGTCATGGGTTATATGATTGCTAGTTAATGATGAAGAAGACAGGACGGGTGAAGCAGCATGGCATTTCATCGGCTGAGTACGGACGTGCGTCCGCGTCTCGGTCGTGGAATACCACAACAAAAGAGCGAAAATGGAACACGCCACTCCCTGTTTAAATTACTGGCCTTGTCTTTATCTCTGCATTTCGTTTGCTACTTGTCGAGGAGTTTGGCGTAAGCTGTCTGCTGTTTCTTGCAAAGTTTCGTCTTGGCAGTTTGAGCTTTTGTCAATGCAGATCGGAGAAACTTGTTGTTCGGCTCCAGTTTGCATAGTATCTTGAGATCAGCAAGTGCAAGGTCGAACTCTTTTGACGACATGTACGCCTGGCTACGCCGATAGCGAGCTTTTACGTGTGTATCATCCAGCGCCAGCGCGCTTGAAGCTGCGGCGATGCAGCAATTCACGTCACCGTCTCTGTCTATCTTCGAGTAGCATGTAGTTATGTTGGCATAGCATGCAACAGCTAGAGGATTCACTTGTTGCAATTGCTCCTTTGAGTACTGAACCTTCGTGTCTAACGAAGTATCCGACCAAGTAATTGGTGGATCAAGCCACGCCAACGCTCGCTTGTAGAGCCGCACTGCAGAGCTGTATCTCCCTTGTTTGAAAGCTTCGTTCCCTCGCACTCGGTATTCTGCAGCACGCTCCAACTTCCACGAGAACAAGTCGCCATCTTGCATGCTAAACACCGTCTCAGCCTTAGCTCTATGGCCTTCAACGACCAACTGCAGCTTATAAAACACCGATTCCTTGTCGTCCAGCCCCAATTCAGTAGCTCTCGAGCCTAAACTGAGGTCTTCCACAGCGACTGGGAATGCGACATCACTCACATCGGTGACACATTCATTCCGTGTATCGGTAGTACCTCGTTGCGGCTCCAAAAGGTCCCAAACACGGCGTTGAATCTCCGGGACGAGTTGAATTCCAGTTGATACCAGCGAAAAACAAGACGAGTTTGAAGCGTTATCTGATGAGTGCGAGGTCGTTTGACGCCGTAAAAGTTGCATTAGATCAACAGAGAGAACGCCACTTAGCACACAGGCAGTCTCTGAACACGTAGCGTCGCGGTAAAGCGACCAGCGTATACTTTCAGCGCCGCGATAGATCGTCATCTTTATTGCAGGTTGTGATAATAAGAAACAGTAACCGTTAGCGTACCCTCATGGAGAGCTGAGCTATAGCAAGATGGTCCAGTGTTTATACTCGCTCGACAGCACATCTTCATAATCTTTTTGTGCAGCAGACGGTATCGTCGTGGTGCAGATACTCACTCACCCGAGCGCAAGACCAAAACTGGGTTTGGCTGGTAGCACAGGCCCGTCCTCTTCAGCTCGACCGTACGACGGTCTTTTCTATCAACGAATGGAATTGTGACGTGACGTTTCTTAATGTTTGTGCTGTTGATAGGTAATGTTGAAGGTGCTACATTTAACGTTTGCTATCCAGCCTTAGTAGCAATCCATGAAGTAGTGTGGCATGTATTGAGTGCCATTTCTCGAAGCGGTCACGTCAACCGTGAGGTAATCTTGCCATTGTCTTAGCCTCTACTAAACCAACGGCCGGATGAGACGCGGCACAATTATGAGCATGGACTATGTGTCTGAATTATAATACAAACTAGTACTTCAACTTTGATGTGACCGTTAAAGCGACTACAATACTCATGAGGAACTGAAACTCCTTGTCCCTGTTGAGACCTCCGAGAACATGCGACCGTTAGAAGCGACTACAATACTCATGAGGAACTGAAACTTCTTGTCCCTGTTCTCGGAGGTCTCAACTCGAAGCTCATTTTTTAATTGTCGAAGTAAAAACCAAGTCGAGACCTAATAGTGTTCAAGATGTTTTCCTCGTGGGATCTAGTGCGCCCAACGCTGTGGCACCCTATGTCGATGTTGGAATTGTCCATGATGGACACGAATACGATGCCACAGCTGTCAACGAGCATGCACAACGTGCCCGGTGTCAGCACCGACGAGGAATTTTTCAAGGATTTGTCTACAACGGAGCAGCAGAAGGAGACTCCGGAGGCCGAGAACAAACGCGCTTTCTCGTCGTACTCGTTTAGCAGCTCGTCGGTTGTGGATGAGGAGGGGCGCAAGGTCATGAGTACGCGTCGACGCTACGAAGACTCGACAGGTCGCCTGAAAGCTGAGCACGAGCGTGAGGTGGTGGGCAAACGCTTGAAGACGGTGTGGAACCGAAAGAACGACAAGGACGAAGGTGAACACCACACGATTTGTTCCCAAAGTACGCCAGAAGAGTTTGAAAAACTATGGAGCCAAACGCCGTTCGGTAAGGCCCAGGAGAAGAAGAGCAAGGAATTGAAGGAAGCGGGTGAGGCAGGTCAAAGCGATCAACAACAGCAGCAAGTGTCAAGCAAGTCCCCGTAAGCTTGATCTATAGGAATCGAAGATGGAAACCGAAATTCTGTTTTCCTCGTTCGGATAAGTTTGAGCTAACGCTAGGTCACGAGGCAGTATCGTTAAAACAGGAACGGTTCTGATATTCCACAGTAAAACCCCGAAGAAACAATGTTGTGTTGTGACTAATTTGACTTACTTGCCAATTTGCGTAGGGTCGATCATGATGAGTTGCTTATCAGTAGCGGTTCGATATAGAGATTCTCTGCTTCAGTCGATTAGCTTTCCTTTCGCGCTGCGATGGACGACGGGCATTGCTTTCACCACTTAAAGAGACCTTCTACTACTCTCATTAGAATTGGGTCTTACTTAACAAGGTTGAAGAGCTTCTCCTTGAGGCGCGTTGCAAGCTTTCGTTGCAGCAGCGTTGTCGTGCTGGTGAAGTCTCAGGAACCCGTAAGTTTCACGACGTGCAGTGAGTCAAGAAACAGCTGATCTTCGTATGAATGGCACTCGGATCAAGTTCGGTAAAGTTTGTAAGATCATGGATTCTGACGTAACTGGGGTTTGTAGGATTTCAATGCTAGTCTGACGTATGTACGGCAGTGGAGTCGCGTAGCTACTGCACATTTCGAATCCGCGGGCAAATAAATTCTCGTCGTTTCAAGATCACTGATCTTCTTTCGCGATAAGCACGTTGGTGGGCAATGATCTGCCAAGTCTGTGATCAGCAACGGAAGAAAATACTTGGTGCATCAAACAGTCTTCCTTGAAAACGCCACGTTTGCGATTCGCTTTAAACTCACAAAACGGCAAAAGTGGAGGACCATCGGATCATTTCGGTTATTTGAACTGTAAGAGTCAAGAGCAAAACACTCATCATTCAATCTCAACAACGTCTGACTTTCCTGGTCTTGTTGTCTGCAGACCTGCAGCTGCCCGAGACATTACCGTCAACCGTGCATTTACCAATCGATCATCGTCACTAGCATCGCTGTCGGTCACGGTCAAATCTACAACAGCAGAAGACCCCGCAACACGTGCCTTAGTGGTAGTCACAAAAGTTTTCTCGCCACCCTGAAGACTCCCGCGTGCTTCTTGCTGGTCACTTTTTCGAATAGTTGACGGTGAGGTTTGAAATAGCGCATGAATGTCGCCCACTAGGAAATATCCATTCTCATCTTCATCTGCAGAGAAAATGATTGGAGCAAAGGACGGCAAGCCCGAGCTGTCGCTTCTACGCTCCTTCTTCCACTTCTTATTGTTATCGTTTGTACTATCAGGATGCCAAGCCTTCTTCCCACAGCGCGGAGGCTTTGTATCACCACGTGTGGGGTTTTCCAAGTTTTCGCTTTTGACGTGGTCTCTGGTTATTGGAAAGAACTCTTTTACGCTTGGTGCCATCTTTGCTTCCTTGTCTTGCTTCTTCTGCTTTTCCGCGCGAGCAAGCTTCCTTTCCTTCTTTTTCGCTTGTTTTGCCGTAAACTCCGCTGGTTCTTTAATTTTAAAATAGCTTCCACCACATTTTCGTTCATGATCAACCCACCAGCGATCAGTCGGACCAGGAACTCGATTCGTCGATCTTTTGACACGGCCAAAGTACGGCGGTGTGCGTTGGCACGGACCCTGTAATATGACACCAACATTTAGTTCTGCACCTACGACGCAATTCTTCTACCCCACTAAACTTACGTTGCACTGCCACACGTGCTGTCGATATGAGTTCACTTCATCATGAAACGTGTGAAACACCGTAATCTTTGTCTTTGCCGCTTCATTAATCCGGTTCATATGCGCCTGAAACAGCGGCCCATGGTCTTCATGATCTCGCACGGGGGTCGCTACAAACACGTATGCATGAATCATTTCGTGCTGCTTACAAGCACAAACTCCTCTCAGCACTGAAGACTAACCTATAGAAAATACCAAATGTCAACCCACCAGCAAAGTGTTGACCATATCGCTACGAGGTCGAAGTTTCAGCAACGGTTCACTAGACGACAAGAAACAACACACAAATGTAAAACGACTCGATCAATTGCCCGAAATACTCTTTTCGTACCTCAATCGAATCGAGCAAAAGCCACTTCGAGGCTGATAACTGCATAGTCCTGCACTATTACAAAAAACACAAGAGTAATGACTTTAGTGAATGCAAATAAGAGAAAGTAACAGCTTTCGAACGCACCAGAGCGTCATGCGTTTGCTCCACTTTACCTCACAACCTGCCAATTGACCCTCAAAGAACATGCGATTGTATTCCTATACATATTAACACGACAGTTTATAGATAAGGATCGACTAGACGAAAAATATCAATGTGGTTTTCTCAGAAAAAGAACCAGGAAGAGCGAGTGCAGGTCCGGATTCGGATCTAAAGCGAGACAACAATGAGCAGGCAGCTTAATGAAGGTGTAATGAACAGTGTCTACCTATGTATTCATTCTCCGGAGCTACAAGGTCGCACTGCTGCGTGAACATTCTTGACGTTTTGACACTTAAATAGATAGGTATTCCATGCCATTCGATAGTTTTTGACAAAAATCCACTGTTTCTTCGAGCAAAAATCCGTTGATAGAATCTTTACAGGAAAATGTAAACAGGTATTGCAATATTTCAGATCAATATTCTGTGAATAAAAATGGATAAGCATCAAATTTGTGCTTTTAGTCCATTATTTGTTCTCTCGGTTTTTTCCATGCATTTAAAAATAGATTTGCCAGCTAAACAAATATAAAAGCATGGAGATGCTTACTTATCTCTGTTACTTTTGTACCACGCTTTCCATACGCGATTATCGTTATTTCCCTGAATTGCTCTGCTCCATTATCTGCATCTCCCCGCATACGTCTCATGTCGTCGATTCACTACAATGCCGACACCTTGATGGCCTGTTGCAGCGTAAACGTGTGTCCAACTAAGAGCTTCTGCTGTTTGCTAACGCGACCAGGCTCGACACAGAGCATGGTCGGGTACTCCTCGTCCCCAAAGTCACTCATTCCCTTTGCCTTGTCAGCCCACGGGTTCCACACAACGACATCACTGCTCTGAGACACGTGCGATGAGCTAGATGTAATGAAGGCCTCTTTCTCAATCGTTACGACCTGCTCCTTGCCGTTTGCACGCTTTATGCGGACGAAAACAGGCGACGGGGCATTGGCATAGACACTGTCAGTCTCTTGGCAAAAGCTTAATGTATCTCTGTGCTCGATCTTCTCTTCGGCCACGACTTTGTCGTGGTACGTGAGTCCTTTGAGTCCCTCAACCACGACGCCTCCGCCACGCACGTCGTCCACCGACAAATAAGTGTGCAATAGAGCCTGGAAAGAGATCTCCTCCTCTGACTTGTTCTGTATATGAATGGATGTCGTCAGTACGTTAGCGTATAGCCTAACCTCGTACACTAGCGCAAAATCGTGTGGGTACATGGCCTTGATATCGTCCAAGACGTCGAGAGAGAACGTGGCAACGACGGGACTCTCGTCATCGTCCATGGTCTGGTCCAACTGGTTCAGCTTCCATTTGTAAATGCGTGCAAAGCCATGGTTAGGGTACCCCTCGGCAGCACCAAAGACTGGAAATACAAGCGGAATTCCACCGCGGATGGGTTTACTGCCGTCCAAGAGCGCATTCTTGGACAGGAACAGCACGTTGCGCTCAGGTTCTTGCGCTGTATGGAAAGACGTGACAGTCGCACCATAGAGATACACTTGGGCACGGGATCCCGACGGGTGACGCAGCTCAATGACTGATTTCTTGGTGACGCTCATGGCTTGGAGACTTGTTGACGAACTATAGAAACTTCGCATGCTGACGTAATTTAGCATTCCGTAATTTATGATTCCGTGAAGAGATTTTGGCCAATCGAGAAGCGTGTGTACAAAATTACATGCAAGTTAATCATAAAGATCCTATGCTGTTTTAGAGCAAAGTTATGGTGTTTAAATTCTGGTGAGAGAGGAACAGCTCTGCATCAAACTATCAACGTATGTATATATCCGACACATTCCGCCATATCTAACCTATAACATTTGCCAACGACGCTCAAATTGATGACTTAGTTGCGCTTCTTCTTGCCACGACGTTCGCGACCTTTCTGGGCGTTTGGATTCATTCGTCCGTAACCAACAGTAATGCATGTTTGCTTCTCGGCCTTGACACCGAGATCGTGTGCTACATTCTCGCCGAAAGCGCTCTGCATTACCTTTTTGTGCTGGCGCTGACGCTGACCCCAGATACCAACCAACAGCTGATCCTCACGGAGTAGCAAGTCGCCGTTACGTCCACCCTTGGGCTTAGGCAGCGAAAACTTGGTACCTGAAAGTTTAGTGGGGCGGTTTGCCCGTGTGTAGAAAGTCATCTGACCATCGCGATTCAAACTGTACGACACGCGCTCCATCGTACTATTGCCGCACTTAGGGCAAAATAGACGTCCCATCTCAGTGGACGTCGTGAAGCAAGCAATGCAACGTAAAATCCACTGCTTCACACGCTTGATAATCATACCTTCTGTCGACAGCAGCCGAAGTCCGATCTGAAGCATCACATTCTGCATCGAAAAATCTGTGGTAATGCACCCTACAGAAAGCTGTGACGATATTTCCTCCAAACCTTGACCATCGCCAAATGGAGATGCCGTAAACTTGGCAAAATTGTCGTTAGTGATCCAATTTTTGCCGTCATCGTCAGCAGCACCGGCGTTACTCGACGCCGCAAACCCACCAATGATACGCGACTTAACGTCAGCATTACGAATCTCCTCACTGATCACGTGCTCTAAGGCAGACTCAGCAGTCTCCGTTTCTTCGACGGGTTCCTCAATCTTCTCAGTCTCTTCGTGAATGAAAGAGCACTCGTCCCCATACTTGCATCCCTCCAAAGTGTTGAAAAATCGACACAAAACATCAACCTTCTTCGTCGATACCTCAGCATCTTCCTCACTATTTTCAACAGCGTCATGTGAAAACCTGCATTCGTCCCCAAATTTGCACCCCATAGCCGTGCCAAAGTATTTGCACGAAATGTTAGACTGCGAGCTGCCTATAATCTTGCCGTTAGTAGTGCGTGTGACCGTCTGCGACCGTTCGGGACTCGTTCGTAGGTGGTCGGCTCCATTGGCCTCGACCTCCAGCTGGTACGACAACGCCATGACACGCAGATCCGTGAGCGACAAATACGTGAAGTCTCCAGTCTTGCGGGAAAAGTTGACCACCGCCTTCATTGCTTCTGCTGAAGGATCACGTGACTGCAGATTAAACGGCAGTCGCTCTAGAAAGGCACGTGACTTCTTGTCGCGAATCTCATCCAGCACATCAGGTACGGTCCAAAAGTTCTGACATGGCAAAAAAGCTCCAATGGTGAGTTTCTCGTTGCAATCTCAGCCACTCACAGAGCACAAGAGTACCTCCGCCAGCACCGCTAGATTAGTGCCTTTAATGATAGCACCAGAGTCGATGACCAGATTCAGCACCTTCTTGTTGGTCGTCAAAGCGGGTTTCAAGACTTTGGAAGCGCTTACGGTCGCTGCATAAGAGAGAACAAAAATGTTGGAAGCTTTTCCAGATGGAACGGCAGCAGAAATCGACTGCATGGACGCTAGAGACGCCGTAACTTGCTCAACTTGGTCCGCCATGGTGGTCTAATTCCTACTGTGCGTCGATGCCAACCAAACTTGGCGATTTTCAGCCAATTGATGAAATGGTGAGTTTCAGCCAATACGTGAAATGTACATTTTGACCAATAGATGCTGCGAAGAAGTGTATTTTATTTCAGCGAATAGTATAGGATCTCGATGACGGACATAGAGAAAGCAGTGTGGGTCGATCAAACGCAAGTAAAAGATCACAGCTAAAGAGGTTAAAATTTAAGACAAAAGATTTCGCAATGGCGCATGTATTCGGTGACAATGAAAAGGAATCCGACTTCGGCTACGTGTACAAGGTCTCAGGTCCCTGTACGTATCACTTATTTCGTTCATGCTGCAGCCCAGTAGAGCTTTTTTCTTTTCCCGTGATGTAAAATAGTGGATGTCATTTTTTTCACCTTTTGTCTGTTTTTACCTATTAAACAGTGGTAATCGCTGAGAATATGCATGGCGCTGCAATGTATGAACTGGTACGCTACTGTTTCCATCTTTTACCCTTGCAATTCATTGTAAATTTACCGAGTTGTGCTCTCTCTAGGTCCGTGTGGGTCACGACAAGCTCGTAGGCGAGATTATTAAGTTAGAAAACACTAACGCGTCCATTCAAGTGTATGAAGACACGTCGGGATTAACTGTGGGCGACCCTGTGGAGCGTCGTAAACAGCCGCTGTCTGTGGAACTCGGGCCTGGTATTGTAGACAATATCTTTGATGGTATCCAGCGTCCTCTGCACGCCATCAGTGACCTCACCAAAGACGTATACATCCCTCGTGGTGTGGATGTGTCCTCGCTGAATGCTGATACACCATGGCGCTACAGGCCCGTGAACTTCCGTGAGGGAGACCCCATTTCAGGTGGCGACATCTTTGGTTGCGTTCATGAGAACGACATTTTGCACTCGCACAAGATCATGTGTCCACCCAATATCTTTGGTACGGTAGTCAAGATCTACGGTGCTGATACCGACAACAATGAGCAGTTTACGCTCAAAGATACGGTGCTTGAAGTGCGTAACGACACCACTGGTGTGACGCACAAGCTCGGGCTTTCGCACATGTGGCCGGTGCGAAAACCGCGTCCGGTTGCGGAAAAACTGGCCGGCAATGTCGCTCTGACGACAGGTCAGCGTATCATTGATGCTTTGTTTCCATCTGTGCTCGGCGGAACTTGCGCTGTGCCCGGTGCTTTCGGCTGCGGTAAAACGGTCATTTCGCAGGCCCTGTCCAAGCACTCCAACTCTGATGCAATTGTGTACGTGGGTTGCGGTGAGCGTGGTAACGAGATGGCTGAAGTGCTGAACGATTTCCCCGAGCTAACAATGACTATCAACGATTGCGAGGTGCCAATTATGAAGCGTACGACGCTGGTCGCCAACACCTCGAATATGCCTGTGGCTGCCCGTGAGGCTTCGATCTACACTGGCATCACGCTGGCCGAGTACTTCCGTGATCAAGGCATGAATGTGTCGATGATGGCTGACTCGACGAGTCGTTGGGCTGAGGCTCTGCGTGAAATATCGGGTCGTCTGGGTGAAATGCCTGCTGATAGCGGTTACCCGGCCTACCTGGGGGCTCGTCTGGCTGCTTTCTATGAGCGCGCTGGCCGAGTGTCGTGTCTGGGTAGTCCGAAGCGTGAGGGCAGCGTTACCGTCGTGGGTGCCGTCTCGCCTCCTGGTGGTGACTTCTCCGACCCTGTGACAGCTGCTACTCTGAGTATCGTCCAGGTCTTTTGGGGTCTGGATAAGAAGCTGGCTCAGCGTAAGCATTTCCCGTCCGTAAACTGGCTGATCAGTTACACAAAGTACATGCGCGTGCTGGAGCCGTTCTTCAACAAGATTGACCCAGAGTACTCGATGTTGCGTACGAAGTGCCAGGAAATCTTGCAGAAGGAGGACAATCTGACTGAAATCGTGCAACTTGTTGGTAAAGAGTCGCTATCTGAGGATCAAAAGGTGATTATGGAGGTGGCAAAGATTATCCGTGAGGATTTCCTGCAGCAGAACGCCTTTTCAAACTATGATTATACGTGCCCCTTGGTGAAGAGTGTGGGCATGCTACGATCGATCATCCTGTTCTACAACCTAAGCCAGAAAGTAATTGCTGACTCTCCACCCGATGCAAAGGTGACGTGGGCACAGATCAAGACGTCCATGAACCCGGTTCTGCAGAAGATTATCCAGACCAAATTCCAGCTACCCAAGCAGCCAGAGACTGAGCTCAAGGCCTTTTTTAGCGGCCTGGACGAAGAAGTGGAGCAAGCTTTCCAGACGCTTTCGGACTAGGCGATTGCTTAGCAATATGTACAGGTCATCAAAAAAAGGAAGGCATAGGTTTTCATTTGACCGGTAAAACCTTGCTTCTTTGTTAAAAAGTGGCTAAAAGTTAATTTCTTGGTCGATGACGCATCCTAGCTGACCTGATTGGATGATATCAAGTCGAGTTCGGTACGCCTTCTCCCGAATCAGAATTCGGCAAAATGGGTAACAAACCTTCCGTGGAAGAGGAAGCACACCACTGGAACGCGGCGGCCCCTTCGCGTCTGGCATCCATGACTTCGCGCCGGAAAAGCTCACTGTGTGTTGAGCTTAATGTTCTATCGCTTGTTGTAAAGCTCCACGACTAACTTTATTGTCATTTTCATTGGTAGCAATTGCAAAACGAGACCCCTCATAAACACAAGTGAGCAGCGATTAGGTCTATTTTTCTCCTTGTTTTCTTAAGTTGCAGCAATACTAATGTACTGAATGCAAACTGATGTTGGTATGTTGCAGCAGCCTCGCCTCAGCAAAAACTCCAGTCTGAGGAAAAGTCTGAGCCTCCATCACCGTCAAGCTCAACAGCCTCGACGCCAACCGAAGATCAGGTTATTTCAAATTGGAAGCTCTTTAATGATTTAGAAAATCGAGAAGAAGCGGAGGTGGTACGGTATTACCTGACTTTGTAACTTGTCTGAAATGGATTTTGCATTCTGATGATTTGTTGGTGTTTCTTTTTTGCTTTCTTTGCAGTTGGAGCTGTCGCAGTTTCTAGATGCTCTGGTGAATTACATTCCTGGATTGGAAGAGGGAAAGCAAAAAAATGAGACGAAGATACTTCATCCGGTCTGTCAGCAGGAAGTAGGCAACATCGATATTGCCGACATGTATGTGCAGGGAGACGAGTTGGACGAGATCATTACGCTCAAGAACGTTGAAAGCATGATTGATTCGTGCCGTAACGGACAAAAGATCCCGCGAAATGTGGTCATGCGCGTGATAAATGAAGCTACGACTATGTTCCGGAAACATCCAACGATGGTAGAGTTTAAAGTTGCACCCGCTAACCACATTACCATTGTTGGCGACTTGCACGGGCAGCTGGATGATCTCTTATTGATCCTTCGTGAGAACGGTCTGCCGTCTGAGTCCAACCCATACTTGTTCAACGGAGATTTTGTAGACCGTGGTGATCGCGGCGTAGAAATTGCCATCATTATTTACCTATTTAAGCTGCTGTACCCGCGTCACGTCCTGCTCAACCGCGGCAATCATGAAGAGAATTCGATCACGCAAGTGTTTGGATTTATGAAAGAATGCGAAGTCAAATACGACCGGTACGTGTACGACCTCTTCTGCGAAAGCTTTCGCTACCTGCCCCTTGCCACGCTCATTGATGACCGTGTGCTCGTTGTGCACGGTGGTGTGCCCCGCGAGAACATTCTGATTAAGGAACTTAACACGCTTGACCGCGCTGGCTACGATCTCACACGGTACCGTACGAAACCTAAGAGCCGAAAGGACCGTGAACTACACCGAAAGATGCAACTTATTCGAGACTTGCTTTGGAGCGATCCAAAGACTACTAAGGGATATGAGGAAAATAAACGTGGCGCTGGTATAATTTACGGCCCGGACCTTGTACAGAAGCTCATGACCAAGAATAAGCTTGCTCTTGTGGTCCGCTCACATGAGTGCATTCCACGAGGTTTTGACTGGCCGTACAAGGAAAAAGGTATGCTGGTTACACTGTTCTCGGCATCCAACTATTGCGGCAAGACAAACAATCTGGGCTGCTTTATGCGTATTCCTTCGGGTGCGGACAAACCTGCTTTTTTCCAGTACATGGCGAGCGCCGAGAGTCGCGACATGGCCGTGTCTAACTTGGATGGACTTTTCTCTCTCATTGTGCAATACCGATCTGATTTGGTCGAGGAGTTTGAGAAGTTTGACAAGGAGAAATCAGGTAAGATTACGGTTCCGACGTGGGGTGCCATTATGGAAGACATACTGGATCTATCCTTGGACTGGAAGGCTCTTCAGCCCCTGCTGACTGCGCTAGACGAAGAGGGTATGGTGCCGTACAACGATTTCTTGAACCGATACAACGCGGAGGGAGCAGTTAGACATACGAGTGATGGAAATGCTGACCCGGAGCGCGTGAAGCAGCGCGAAGCCTTCAATTTGCTGTACCGTCACCGCTCACGACTAGAAGCTCTTTTCCGCGTGCTGGACCGTGACGGCAACGGTACTATATCTGTAGATGAGTTGGCGAACGGCATCAAGTTGTTGAACAAACATTTGCCTCCTGGAACGAAGCCGTTCAGCACTAACGGCTTGGACTACATGCGGATGATGGACTTCACTCACGACAACGAGATCAACATCAATGAGTTCATGGAGGGTTTCCGCATCAACGCAACGCTTACAGTGCACGCCAAGTGGAAACGCGCGCGCAAGAAAATCAAGGCACTCAGTGCTATAGGTGCATTGCGCGGGCTTTCGCTTCCTAGCAATGTGACTGCAGCTGCTTCAGGCATTTCGGGTGTAGCTGCTTATGTGGATGAAGCAGACAAGCCAACAGAAGCCGTTGATCTCAACTTGCCGGTGTCTAACCCGGAATTCATGACAACACCAGACGCATCTGCACCTCTGATGTTTACTCAACATGGCAGCGTGCAGGTCATTGCACCACCCGCCGCAGTAACCGCACCAACAGACCTGAACGAGGTCGGAGTCGACCTCAGTAACGGCGCAGATATCGTCAAGGATGTCAAGTAAAAGGCTGCTGCTTGGAGGAGGTTTATGAAATATTTGGAAGTGCTGCTGGGAAGTACCAAGATGGCATCTTCCCAGCAGCACCAGTAGCAGATTTAAAAGCACTGAATTAGAAAGTCCAAAATTCATACAAACAGCCAACTCAATCAATCAGAATTCCACGAAGCGCAAGAGTCTCGTCGCAAAATTTGGGATGTGTGGTGATAATTAGCTAATAATTAATGCTTAAAAGATGCTGAAAAACAAGCAAAATACTGACCCTTTTTTCAGTAAAATAGTCTTTCCTAATGCAAATATTTGAGTTGGTGTCACATTTGTGAAAGTTCGCAATCATCGACGTGGCAAGTTCACCATGAAGATGGCAAAGTTCGACTTCTTTCGGTGCGTGATTTCTTCCGTGTTCATGATCTACACTCATTGTAACCTCATATCCGTTACTCTCTTTATCTGACCATCCTTTGCATCGAATTCTTGTGTCTTTACTCGCTCTGGTTGTATCAAGACATGTACCCGAAGACCTCAAAGTCCACACGTACAGTGGCAGCTTCTTTTCGCTGCTTTCCTTTGCTGTCATGGGGATCTTAATGCTCACTCATTGGAAGGCTTATCGAGAGCAGAGTACCAAGACTATTGTCGTCATGGACGAGCACCAGGAAGATCGATTACGTGTGAATTTTAACGTGAGTCTGCTCAATGTCTCATGTACCGTGGCTAGCGTCGACATGGAAGATCATATGGGCCAAAGGTTTACAAACCTCACGCGTCATATCCGCCACTTTCGTCTTGCGGTAGACCGAAGGATGGATGAAGTGCAAAGGATGAACGAGGTAGTCATTGACAATCATGAGAAGGGTGTCCCTGTATGGGGAGGCGTTCATCGAGACACTCAAGGAGCCAATGTTCACTACTCTATGCCATTGACCAGCAAGACATTTGATGACTTTATGGCCAAGTACGAGCTCGTGCTTGTGAACTTTTACGCACCCTGGTGTCGGTTCTGCCACGAGCTTCACCCCGAGTGGGAGCGCGCCGCGGCGCAGCTGCCTGACCACCCAGAGTACAGTGAAATGGTGCGTATGGCCTCAGTGGACTGCACTGATCCAGAAGCTTTGTCAGTTTGTCGTCGCGCACATATCCGTGCCTTTCCATCCATGCTCATCTACGTGTATGGAAGCACGTCCACACGCTATATCTACAGCGGACCACGTAAGACGGAGCATCTACTGCAGTTCTTGGACCTCTTCTTTCGTCGTCTGGAGCCGGATGCCGATTTTGCTGAGGAGGTAAACGTGAACAACGACCGTCTTGGCCTTCCGCTGCCTATTGGTGTAAACAAGGAAAATTTGGAAGAGATTGACTTTAAGAAGCGTCGTCCGTCGAACATTGTGCAAACTGGCGCTGTCGAAGGATGCGAGATTTCGGGAAGTATTAGTGTTAACCGCGTTCCGGGCGTGCTGGTATTCTCGGCGCGCTCTGATGACATGTCGTTTAACTCGCAAGCTATCGATATCTCCCATATTGTGAACCACTTTTCTTTCGGTCAAGTGCGACGCTCAGAGAATTTGTTTGCTGGAGGAAACAACCTGTTCGCTAGGGGCAACAACCTGATTGCAGCACCGTCGAACCGCTACCCTCTCGACAAGAAGATATATACGATCGAGAGCAAAAACATCACGGTGCAGCACTTTTTGAATGTTAGTGCACGTTGATATGGGGAGGTAAGTTACCACCTGAGTTCTAACTCAGCTTCAACCCACGTCTTTGTCTTTGTCTTTGAACGCAGGTGGTCGGTTTTGACAACCCAGGGCGATCAAGGAAGACGCATCTGCTGCAACGGTCATACGAGTTTTCGGCGACGACCACTCGATATAATGATAAGCAGCCGTCCGCGCTGTTCACGTTTGACATCTCTCCGCTGGTAGTGCAGGTCACGGCCGACAACATTCCATTTTACCACTTCATCACACACCTGTGCGCAGTAATTGGTGGCGTGTTCACCATTCTTGGCCTAGTGGACTCGGGCGTTTTCCATGCCATGAACTCCGTCAAGAAAAAGCAGCAGATTGGAAAGCTATCGTAGACAGGGTGAGTTCTGTACCCCATGCTACTTGGTCATGCATATTTACGCGAAAGAAAAGGGAGAGCAAGGAAAACCAGGTCTATTTGATTGTAGTGTCCTAGAACATTGTCGATTCTCTGGTTACATGAACGCCAGATAATCAATGGACAACCACTGTTACTTAGGTCTTTGTGCGTCAAGGTAGTACTTTACAGCGTCGAGTTTCCTAAAGTCCCACACGTAAATGTTTCCAATGACACAGCTCACAGAGATCAACATGAGTGGTAGGAACGGGTATCGGGCGTACGTGCCAACAAGGCATTTGGTGTACTACACTCTTATGTATCACACGAACATGTTTCTACCAATCCTGTAGTTGGTAGAAAGATAGTTGATGGACATTAAAGCAAGGGGAGATGCACCGATGAAGTTGACCTGCATTCCTGCGTTTGTCGCCAAGTGACTGTCAAGCCCACTTTTAGCCCCCATTACTCGATTATAAACCTTTCGATTCCATTCCATTGTAGGTTCCGTACGTGATAGCTAGCACAGATAGAAACGCAGCTTTCAAAGCCTCATTCAAATTGCAGTCCTATGAAGCCGCTGCTGCCACGATGAGGGAAGCTACAAGCGGTGACCAAAAGGCCTTGTAGCTCACCTAGTGTTTCTTACAAAACGACTCCAGATTTGAAGTCATTGTGCGTGTTAAAACATGTCTGTGTCATCGTGACATCTTTCGCAAGAGTCCCCGCTGTCGCCGCTACTGACAACAAGTACGCTGTTATATGTTTGTCGGTTTATCATGGATGTGCCAAGCGCAAGAATTCTGGCCGTCCTTCGAAAGGCAAGAGGCTCATTGGCGCAGAGCCCGTATATGAACCTCTTAGCTGCTGTTTTGCTCTGACGCGAACCATTTACAGAAATGCGAACGCAAGATGGTCCACCCCTGCATCGGGTGAGTTTTATAGCATGGTCTCCTTACTGACGAGCGTTTCTTCACCACGTTTTAAAACTTGACATCGTCTAAAGCTGGTGACACATTTCACTGATGGCATCATGGAGTATCCACTTTTGGACAAAAGCACCGATGGAGCTGGTTTCTGACAAGCCCGCCGCAGAAGTGTTGACGACCAGTGAAATGTTTTGTGTAAAATTTCGACAATCAAGCTGATTATTCATTTAAGCAGTTTAGACCAATATAGATGACCCCCCTTTAATTTGATCATGTAAGGTTTTCACGCGACATTGCCATTTGATTGGCTAAGCTCAACAGTATCTTTTGAGTCAATCCAAAGTGATTATTACAGCTTCGCCGTGTTGAATGAATATGCGGGTGGATGTGACCTCGCGCTTCCGGGAATTGGCTCCTATACGCTCCCATGCCGTCTCAAAACAACGCAGTGCCTTTTCCATCGAAGCAATGAATCTGGTGCGTCTATAGACTCGAACTTTTGGTTCAAAACTGAGCTTGCAAGTCAATAATTTTATAATATTTCCTTACTATAATTAATTGTACTGCTTTTTTACGTAGTTAAGCAATTTAGTGGAAATTCAACAACTGTTACATCGAGTGAAACCTCAGTATTTGCTACCTAAGCGTTTTGTCTGGATTAAAGGGCCCTGGATGAGTGAAGAAGACAAGGATGAGCTAGATACTGTATGTGACAACTTAGTTCGACACATTCTTTCGGACCGAAATTGCTAATGCTTTTATGCTGCTGTAGGATTTAGTGGAACTCATCAAGAACTGTAGCAGTAGAATTGATAGTTTGGAATCGGCAAAGGAGACCCAATGTGAGTTTTTAGTGAGAATTAAAAGATTTATTGAGTTATGAGGAGAGTGCTTACTCCTATAACTACTTTTTATTCTACACAGCTGCTGAATCTAATGTAGAAGAGTACCAGAAAGAAGTGGTGGCGTATTTGTTCGAGGTGGGAAGTGGTGGCTGAGCCACGAGAGATTGGAGACTTAAGCTTGTTTGTGTGGTTGTTGTGAGGTCTTTGTAGCGCTTGAAGTGTATTGCAGACAGCGCTAAGCAAATGCAAAAGAAGAGATATCAGCAACCTTTTCTGTTGTTACCGCGGTAAGTTTGGTTTTGAATCATCTTTGTAGATGCAGTGTTACATACCTACGACTGAAGAAGTCTGACGGACATTGGATGAGGTTTTGGTTTTAAAGTTTACTGCCAGAATGCGAGCGACAAGACCTGGATGCACTGGAGCAAAAGATTGTTCTGATGAGCAAGGCGGAAGCTACAAAGAAACAAGCTGCTGCCACATTGTTAAACAACGTTGAAGCTCCGAGGCTTCCGTTACCTACGAAAACAGAACCATCAACATCTTCACCCCGTGCTAGTTCTTCACCACCAATGGATGTGTCGCCAGTAAAGCAAAGCATAACGTCTCAGCGCAGGACCTCCGAAGCTCAAAAAGCGGTGTCAAAAACTCAGGTGGGTTTTGAACTGATGTACAAGTTACTGTGATTTGTTAACCACTCTGTTGCGAATATAATGTGCTGTGCAGCAAAGACCGGTATTTGCCTCGAAAAGCGAGGATCTTGAGCTCACGGAAGAGAAAGACCGCCGTTTTCGCGCTGAAAATTTGATGCTACATCGACACTTTCAAGAAAATTTTGAAGATGCAAAGTGGGTTGCTGCAGTAGTTGATCGTATCCAGTTACATGTACCATTGCAGCTAATTTGCTATCGTCTCTGGGGTCTACAGAAAGATGGAGTCAAAAATGTCCGAAATTTCTAACCTCATGGGTCAATTCGCGGACAAAATTATGGAGCAGCAGACAGATATTGAGCTCATCCAGTACCACGCTGAAGAAACAAAGTCCAACGTCACTCAGGTAAGATATTGATGTCAAACACAGGTTCCTTAAGTACTGCTGATCCCAAAAATTGCGACTGAATGTTATCTTATCTACAGAGCAATCGCATCTTGGAGCAGACGCAAAAGGTTGGAAAAGGCTACGGGTTCATGATCTTTTGCTTTTACATGGGTTTTTCCGTTATTTTGCACATGCTGCATTACTTTAACAGCTAATACACGCAACGGGCCAAGTTTCGTGAGTTTTATTTTGCTGTGTGACTAACAGATATCCATCGGTGCCAGACAATACCGGATGTTTCGAACAATACGTGATGCTGCGAAAGGGTCTGCAGCATTTGTGGCGCACATATGGATACTAAGAAAGGTGTGCAGGGAATTCTTCTAGATGTAGATGAAAGGCCACACGGTTGGTGGCGAAAAAAAGCATGGTACGCAGGGCCTGCACACACTAAAGTCGATCTAGGATAAGCGCCATAATCTTTTCTTTTGCTTTACATGAAGGACTTTGAGGTCGACCAAGGAAGATGAGCGATAAACCTCAAACGAAGCTTAAGTGTTGATATCTTTCAATCATTTCTCTCTTGCATTCAATGCCACGAAGATCTTGAGTAAATTATACGAGCCCATGTTGCTAGCCAGTGCACGGCATTCATAAAATACCCGTAAATTATACTAGTTCGAATGACCCCGTCTTAGAAACTGGAACATTTCTAAATTGTCGCAAGTCATGGCAGATCTCCTGGCGGCAGTAGCGGCAACGCCGCATACAACAGTGAACACTAACGAGAACGGCGCTAGTATCGGTCTACATGACGAGCAACTTATCGATGTAAAGGACCAGGCGATTGCATATGCAGCAGCCCATGGACTGTTAGTGAGCTCGTGCGACCAGAGCAAGCTTCAGGAAGCCCCGTCTGCTTTTATCCATCTTCCCTTCTCTCTACTTCCCGTACAGGTAATTACCCCACAATGAATGAATGTAGAGCTCAGACAAAGAATGATGGTCATTTGATGATATTCCGTGCAGTTTCCTAGGCAGCAATTTGAGCTCGGCGTGGAATTGTCGCCTCTTTACGGCCGTTTAGTGGATCGCGTGAGTCGTGACGTTGAGTGGCTACACAGCTGCGTACAAAGTGTTGTGGCGGAAGACGCATTTACCGGACGATTACTGGAGCTCTCGAGACTCGTACAGAAAGAAGGCGTTCAGCAACAAACCTATTTGGGTATCCACCGCTCGGACTACATGCTACACGAGCCTCAGGCCGGCGTGTCGAGTGACTCGCAGCGGTTGCTGCAGGTAGAGCTCAATACTATCTCGTCTTCCTTTGGCTGTATCAGTTCCCTCGTGTCAGGCATGCACAGGTCGGTCTTGATGAGATGGTAGACAGTTGTTTCGGTGTCTGACTTTACTGCAAACAGTTTCCTGCTTAATCGTTTTGGAGACATTCCGGCACTGGAGGAGCATTACGGTATCACATTCGATCAGTATTCGAAAGGATTGCCGCAAAATGACGCAATCTTGGAGCTACCGAATGCGCTCGCAGCTGCACACAAACATTATGGCGTCAAGAAGTGCGTTCGTTAGCTGTTCTTGGATGTGTGTGTGTGACTTGTCGCTAACGACCTTTATTGTGTTGTTACATTGGTGATACAACCATCAGCGCTGTGATAATGTTCGTCGTGCAACCTAACGAGGCCAACGCCATTGACCAACGCTGGCTCGAGTACAACCTGTGGGAGCACCGCGGCATTCGCGTGCTGCGCCGTACGATGGCTGACGTGGACGCGTGCGGCAAGTTGTTAGAGCGCGATGGCAAGCGCACGCTCGTGCTTGACGGACATGAAGTTGCTGTCACGTATTTTCGCGCTGCGTACACGCCGAATGATTACCCAACTGAGCAAGAATGGGCTGGTCGAACGATTATTGAGCGGTCGTACGCCATTAAGTGTCCGTCTATAGCTTATCACTTAGCTGGCGCCAAAAAGGTGCAGCAAGTGCTTGCGCAGCCCGCAGTTCTTCGTCGATTTGTGGCTGAAGAAGAAGCCTTGCAACTGGAAAAATCATTTGCTGGTCTCTACGGACTCGAGAAAAACTCACCAACTATTGGAGATGTCAAGAAGATGGCGATCACCAACCCGCATTTGTACGTGCTGAAGCCGCAGCGCGAGGGTGGAGGCAACAATTTGTATGGCGATGATATCGCCTCTGCGATCGAAAAGATGAGTCCCGCCGAACTAGAGTCGTTCATCTTGATGGAGCGAATTTTTCCCAAGGAGAATCCTGCTGTCCTCGTCCGCAATAGCTGTACATCAAGTGGTTTTACCATCAGCGAGCTCGGTATGTTCATTACAAGTCTGTTCGACGGCGAAGGAAAGGAGATCATTAACAAACACGCGGGCCATCTGTTGCGCACGAAGCTTTCGAGCACTAACGAGGGCGGTGTGGCTACAGGCTTTTCGGTCGTGAGCAGTCCACTGCTAGTTTAGAGAATTTGGTAGGCTGCAAGTTATTGATCTTGAAGGCAAGTGCACCCTTGTGTTCATATCGAGAGCTAACTTGCCGTGTGTTTAAAGCTAATTGCGTGATCTTTCATTCTCTTTTGTCATATTATTATTGTAGCGGCTGGGTTTGGCAAAGGTAAACAATGGTGCGGGTAACACAAAGATAAGAGAGCTACAATTAGTCAGGCAAGCAACCAACCACCTCTTTAACGTTGTGTTTGTTAGAAGACGATGGAGTGTATCGCGTTCAGTCGAGCGCAAACAATCCCAGTTTGTATACGAACTGGAGACTGCGACAAAGCATCGTCTAGCAATGCGTCGCCGAGTATAGCTTGCACTAGACAAAGGCTCATATCCGTGGGTTGAAAGCACTTTATGTTAGAAGATATTGTTTCTGACAGGTCACGAGGGTTTTGAAGTTCAACTGCAAGACCAGTGATAGGTAAGTTCCGACCTCACCTGATTGGCTGTTAAGTGACATCTTGACAGGTGGGACAAAAAGGTACGGTCGCCGAGAGACGAGGTGACAGATGGACGGAGAGAGACGGACGCCACGTGACAAGTTGACACATGGGACGGGGAGATAAAAACGCCATATGCAACTTGACATGGTGTCGTTGAGGCTGCATGTCGTAGTGTTGACAAACGAGAGTAGTTCTACCTACTTTGCAACAAGTGCAACATCTACTTCTAACACTTTACAAATTGTCAAATACTACAAAGGACAGGACTTGATTTCTAGCGGAAGTATAGAGGTAAGACCACAAGCATTCAGCTGAGTCGGTTCTCCCCATTAAACAGAAGAAACCGCGTCCTAACAATCCATATTTGAGACGCAAAGTCGTAGCGAACTGCATCGCAGCAGGTGTCGCTAACGTGTAGGCGGGCGCTTACAAGCTGCCACGCACTCCACGCACACACCTTCTTCCACGTACGAGAAAGTGGTAGACCGTCTTTTTTCGCGTGCAGCGAGGTAGTTGGTGGGCACTAAAGACTGCCTCACTCAACACTTAAGTGCTCTACCACTAGTTGCGTCGCGAAAGCGGTTTCCGTCTTCTCGCGCGCACTGTGGTGTAAGTAGAAAGTGTAAGAGGCGTTATTTATCAACCACATCATCAACCGTTCAGAATGTTCAGCACCTCCTTATCTCCCGACGACGACCCCATCCACTAGACCGGCCTAAATGATACTTTCTAACTGATAACTTGTCTTACGCTAATAAGTTTTTTTGGTTTCAAGGTATCACTTTAGGTAAGTTTTCTGTAATAACTTTCATCTCTATTAAAACGACAATGAACAGCCTTGCACCACCTCCGCAGCTTGCATATACATCCCTGGAACAAGCAAGCGCTTCAATTATTGCCCATGCACAGCAGAAAGGTTATGTTGCTGTAGTTAAACACGCAAGAAGGATCAGCAATAAGAAAGACGGTGGTGTCAAAGCTTTAATTGGTGTCTATGCTTAAGATAATTCCTTTAAAAATGGCGGAAGACCAGCTTGCTTTAAATGCTTAGAGGTGTAGATGTATTATAGTTTCTTTTGATGTGTAGGACTCTCACAGTGGCCGATTCGTACCAATATATACTATTGTGATGCAGCGGCGTTCACAAAATTGCTGGTGTGATCCCAACTCTCTACTGGCGCCCGGACGACCGACTAACGGATGGGGCAATCCAATTCCGTGTAGATGACCTTCCTCACCTTACGTACCTGTCGATTGGGTGGGTTGCACTCTTCGCTGTGAACTTGAGTCGACGCTGAACTGATCGTGTTGGGGATCGACCGCGCGGAAATCTTCACGCGATCAAGGTGTTCTTGTGGGGCGCTCTACTCGAGTCGCCTTGATCTATCTTGATATTGCCTTGTCCAAATGTAGATCTTGATCCACTTAATCTTCTGACCACTCGAGTTGTCTCGCGATCTTGTATCTGGTCCTTTTCTTGTTACTACGTCCACTTGCAGGGAGACTTGCTTATGCTGAGAGTTCTTGTAATCCCTGGCCAAACAATCCAGGAATACGACTTGCGTAGTGGCGCGACCAAAGTCCTTGATCGTCAGGGGGCCAAAGATATCCCACCCAGAAGAAAAGTCTGCGTACGTGCTTTGAAGTAAAAGAAACTCTGTTTAATGTTAACCAATCAAATGTCAGCCTACGATTATGCCTATCTGTATGTCAGAATGTACTGCCACGTGTCGTTCATGCCCGAAATGATCATATCTTGTCTGTGTAGTCTACATCAGGTATAGCCCGCCACGATCTCGATCGAGTTGCCTTTTGATCACGGTAACGATCGAATAGCCTCTTGATCACTGTTGTGATCGAGTAGCCGTTTGATCACTGTTACCATCGAGTGGCCTTTTGATGACGGTTACGATTGGGTAGCCATATGATTACACTTGTAATAGGGTGGCCAAGATATCATAAATATCACCATGATCTCAACTTGGATCTTGTCGATTGGATAAAGCCCAATCGATCCAATAATACAATCCAGAAAATGCAATCCATGTCATATGTACAGGATTTGAAAAAGTGAGACAAAATGCTTGGCCGCAATGCCCCTATCCCAGTCGTGTTACGTTTGAATGAAACAAGCGACCAGTACAAAGAAGAATGCTTGCGCCGTGTTAAGCCTCATTTAGATTCAGCGAAACAACGGCTGCAGCAAATCAACTCCGCTGTGGTGCGTGCGAGAGAAGCCATGGGTGGTACAGTACCCTCCCCCCTGCTCCTTCTCGCTATGCCACCCCCGCTAGTTCGACCGGACCTAGGGGAGCAAGTGGAGCTGGTGTTTCTGCTCATAAGTGGACACCAATCCTGTTACGTCGACGCACAGCTCGTCAACCGGCTCCCAAGAGTCGAAACTCTTTGGGTATCCTTTCCATTGAACGAGGATCTGAACCTTTTGCTTCTCAAAGCGGTGAGCCAACAACCTTCCAACATGGAAGCGTTGGTCCCACTCGCATCCACCAATGCAGGTGGCGCTCAATAGGAGCGGCGATTACGCCCACCTACTCGCGGTTGCCTACCTGCTGCCGTCCAGACGCAGGCGCAGAGCGCTGCTGACATACGAATTGTGAATCTTGAGAGTCAAGTCTCACGACTGGCTTCGGCTATGCGCGATGTTCGCGCGAAGGATCGCCAAGACCAGGGCCGGCTGAAACTTCTTCTGGACCTTTTGAAGAGCGAGGAGAATTCCACGCATTAAACGTGGAATTCTCCTCGCTCTCCTAGTCTCTTCAAAAGTGGGGGTCACTCGACACCTGGAAGCTACTCGTCTTCCTCGTCGCCTCCGCGGCAACGACGCTCGACTCACGATCGGCGTCCCCATTGGTCACGTTAGACTGATGCGGATATATGATCTCTTGTGAATTCACATATCGCTTTAAATGAGCCGGGGTGCGTCTTCTTGTATGGCGGGAGGGTGAGCGTATAGTTTTGGTCTCCAACCTCCTCGACCACCGTAAATGGACCAATAAATCGAGGCAGTATCTTAGTCGTACCACCAGGTAGTACGGAATCTGCAATTTTAGGTAGTCAGCAATAGTGATGACACTATTGCTGAGATTGTCTTCTTCGATGTCGATCACATCGACATCGGCCGAGCAAAAACCGTTCTGGCTCTTGCTCATCACGCGCCGACATCATTCGCGTCGTCAATTATGTCGGCGCGTGATGAGCAAGAGCCAGAACGGTTTTTGCTCGAGCGAGTCCACCCCCACCCGCCTTGAACTAGAGTCACTCACTAATTGGGTGGGTAGACGTGGATGGCGTAAGCCATTCACGAAGAACGGTGTATGCGTTGTCGACGCATGCATCGAGTTGTTGATGGCGAACTCGACCATCGGCAAGAATTCGCTCCAAGTCGGGAATGATTGGACGCACCCTGTATCTCTTCGAGGACGTGATTGACGCGTTCCGTCTGACCATCTGTCTCGGGATGGTCAGAAGTTGACATAGTCAGACGTATTCCGAGTGATCGAAACACGGATTGCCAAAACTCCGCCGTGAACCGTGGAGTCGAAAGACCGTGTCAATGAAGACACGGGCACAGCCCTGTGCTGGGATCGACTCTTGAACTGCAGCAAGATGTACCATCTTGCTGAATCGATCAACGAACACAAGAATACCATTATTCTTGTGAGCGTCTTCGGGAAAACCGAAGACGAAGTCCATTGAAACGGACTGCCAGCACTCTGCCGGAACTGGTAGAGGCTGTAGTAGTGTACGGGATGAAGGACTAGGCTTCACCCGCTGACACACCTCGCAAGCACGAATGTACTTGCGCACGAACTGATACTGGCAGGGCCAGTAAAAGTCGCGGCTTAACGTGAGATATGTTTTCTCACGCCCACGATGCCCACTGGTTGGTGCATCGTGACACTCATACATGATGCGCAAGCGCAGATCATTATGAGTGGGAACGACGACACGTGACGTGTCGCCGACAACGGCTGTATAATACAGCAACCCGTTGCGTGTTGTGTATCGATCCGATGACGATCGATACAAAGCCGGTAAATCTTTAAGGGATTTACGAGACGCAAAAGATCCTTATCTTCTGCGTAGGCCTTCTTGATGTCGTCAAGCAGTGTTGATGACGGAACACTAGCAACTAGTGTTGCAACAGTGGGATCATCCTCACTGTTGGACTGCGCAGCCGACTCGAAATCGGGTCGGCGCGATAACGCATCAGCGACGACATTGAGTCGTCCTGGCTTGTACTCCACGGAGAAGTTATACTCCGCGAAGAAGGACAGCCACCTCGCCATTCTTTGCGAGAGGTGGGGACTGTTTACGGCCGTGCGTAATGACGCATGGTCCGTATACACGACGAAGGGTCTATCTCCAAGGAGATAGACGCGAAATTTAGCCAGTGCATATTTCATGGCAAGGAGTTTCTTGTCATGCACTGGATAATTACGCTCAACTGGTTGCAGCTGACGCGATTGATAGCAGACGACGGCGCTCAGCGCCGTCTGTATCATACTGCATCAACGCACAGCCGATTGCAAAATCGCTGGCGTCACAGACTTGTTGAATGCGTGCACAATCCGCCATCCTCCTGTGGTCTTGCGCACACAGAAGGTCGGAGAGCTATGTGGGGAGGTTGACTCTCTCACGTGGCCCGCTGCCAAGCGATCGGCAAAGAATTTGTCGATCGCGTTCACGAGGCAGTGGTCACTTCTTTATGACACAGTACTTTGAGCCCGGTTTGAGCTCGATCTCATGTCGAGTGCCTTTATCCTTAGGCAACTCGCATGGCACGGATTCAGGGGACACATCCTTGAATTCGATCAAATCCTTAAGGATTTGCCTGAAGCGACTCCCAAGATTGAGACGTGTATCGCTCAATCCGAGTCTTCGCATCGAGGGAACTTTCGTCCATCGATGAGCTGCTGAGAACCCGTTCGTTCTCGGCAAATACTCCTGCCGACCGAATATCGGTGACGTACTCGTCCTCTGTGACGAGTACGCAGATCTGCTTGACCTTGCCACTACGCAGATCTCGCAAGAACCGTTTAGGTTCTAGCGTTGGAAACTGAGTTATCGCCGAAGTTAACTTCGGAGGCGCAATTAGATCAAGCGTATAAGCGCCTACACTTGATCCGTCATTAACCAAGACATTCAATGTCTCGGTTTCTTCCTGGGAACCTATTTCCACAGGCTGCTAAGGATTTATTCCCTCAGGTTGCTGAGGTCTCTTTACTTCAGCAATAACTGCTTGAGGAACTTCTTCCTCAAGTACTTGGGGACTTATTCCCTCGACGTCTTCTAGCTGTGGTTGCGCTACCACAGCCAGTTCCTCTACGGTCGACTCTCCAGTCGACCTAGGATCATCGTGTTGCCCCGTTAGGGCAACCGGTTTATTCTTCCTTGGATGTCGCTCGCTAGGCGTACATCCACGTCCCGGTCCACTCGAATAAGTCGAGTGGTGGACCTTCGGCGCTGCCTGTGCATTCGCACGGCCGCCGGCAGCTTCTTCCACAGTGTGATTGGTTATCACACTGTGATCTTGTGCAGTCGTACTAACGACCGTACCACAAGTGAGGCCATCGACACTCACTCGTAGTACATCCACACGCTTGTGGACGCTCCAAGACTTTCATCAGATGGCCATCTGATGAGCAAGTGGCAGGCATCGTAACGGACCGATGCTGCCAGCTGACCCTTGGCTCGTATCTTCTGAGCCAGGGTAACCCCAGGATGACATCAAATTTGTCATCTAGATCTAGTACGATGAAGTCATCATCGTACTGCAAATCATCTAACGTGTAGTGAAATCCTACTACACGTTTCATCACTGTTATCGATGCGCCTGTTGCAAGGCGCACCGTCATCCTCGTGGGAGGGATGTCGCGCTCAACAAATTTGAGCCTACGACCCTCTAGTGACTGTCGACGAATAAAGTTGGTTGACGCCCCACAGTCAACTAGGGCACGGAGTGACAAATCCTTTGTCACTTCCAAGTTCAAGGTGATGAGGGATACCTCATCACTAGGTGTAGAGACACACAATGATTGTGCATCTGGAGGACTTTCGTCAAGAGGTTTGCAAATTCTCTTGAGGTTGCTGGATCAGTAGGGCGCTCCGCCTCTACTGACCCCGACCGTTTTTTGACGGTCCGTCTCGCTGTTGCGAAGTCGCAACAGCATTGGACCCACGTCCGTTGCCCTTCTAGGCAGTCGGTCGATCATTTCTCTCAGTGTTGCGAGACACTGGGCGTGGGGCACTACACTCGTAGGCGTAGTGCCTTAGTTTCTGGCAGCGATTGCAGAAGTGCAATCGCTTGTTGTTTGAAGAGCGAGGTCTCTCGCTCTCGACATAACAGAGGTCCATAGATTCTGGACCTCCGACTTCTTGTCGTCTCGGTGGACGATACGACACCGAACTAGCATGAGCCTGTCTCAAGCTAAAGTCTTCCTGTTCCGCAACTGAGATCGCTTCTTCTAGCGTATCCAGTTCCAGGCGGAACAGGTGGGTCTTGACGGGACCATCCGCAAGACACTGCATGAACACTGTATTTAACGTGTGTTCATGGACCGGGTTGGCCGTAATACAACTCGCTAGGAGTCGTATGTGCTGGGCGTAAGCGTGCACATCACGCTTACCCTGTTTGAGTTTCAGAAGCTCTGATCGAGCCCTGAACTCAGCCCGTGGCGGTTCAAACTTTGTCTGAGCCGGGTCTTGAAGATCTCTAACGACCCAAACACATATGGGTCGTGCAACTTGAGCCCTAGTGCCCAAGTTTTGGCACGTCCTGCCAAGTTCGACTGAGCAAATGCGACTTGCATTTGCCCATCAACGATGTGACGAGCCCTTATGGCGTCGTCCAACTCGACGAACCATCTCAACAGGGAGTCTTCCTCGACTCCTCTGTACTTGGCCATGTTAATCTTCAAGGTTTCGGGCCGACGCGCGTGCGTCGCCCCGGGAACAGCGGCCTGTGCCTGCTGTTGTCTCAACAGTTCGAACTGTTGAGCACCCTGTTCTCTCAACAGCTCCGCCTGTTGAGAACCTTGCTGGTGAAGCAAGGTTACTTTCTCCTGCGACGCGTCAAGTTCATACTGTATGGACTTGGCGACGGCTGCATGCTGGCCGTCTCTGTCCAGAGCGGCAGCATGGCGCTGACAGCATGTTCGCCGACGGTCGAACTCATTCGTTCGACCGCACTCCATTCGATGTCACTCAAATAGGAGTAGCCTTCACGCGTAGCGTGAAAGCTGTCACTGTCGTCATCCAACATGTTCATGTTAGATGCAAGGATTGCGGTCCTTGGACGGACTACAAAGTGCTACCAGGTGCAACGGGGCACTGGAGACTTGCACTGTCACAGTACAAGTCCACTTACACTGACACAGTGTAAGCGATGCCACGTGTCACTTCACGTACACGGTACGTGCAGAGGAAGACTAACTATTAAACACTTGCTTAATAGAGGTAGAAAGTAAAACTGTATTAAATATAATTAAGTCCTAAGCATGATCCTATCGTTTAGTCCTAACTTAATTATATCTATCTACAAAAATGTATAGTAAAGCCTTGCTCACCACTCATTGCGCGCGTCCATCACTGATTGGACCGCTGAGTAGACTGATATAATGGCCTATATCAGCCAATGAGCAAGTGCTTCTAAACATTACCATTTAAGGTAATATTCTAATTAACAACTATTAGGTATTAATTAAATGTAACAGGCTCACCCCTTTACAATAGACACCAATTAAAGCTTTGACACCTCCGTCTTTCTTATTGCTGATCCTTCTTGCGTGTTTAACTACAGCAACATAACCTTTCTGCTGTGCATGGGCAATAATTGAAGCGCTTGCTTGTTCCAGGGATGTATATGCAAGCTGCGGAGGTGGTGCAAGGCTGTTCATTGTCGTTTTAATAGAGATGAAAGTTATTACAGAAAACTTACCTAAAGTGATACCTTGAAACCAAAAAAACTTATTAGCGTAAGACAAGTTATCAGTTAGAAAGTATCATTTAGGCCGGTCTAGTGGATGGGGTTGTCGTCGGGAGATAAGGAGGTGCTGAACATTCTGAACGGTTGATGATGTGGTTGATAAATAACGCCTCTTACACTTTCTACTTACACCACAGTGCGCGCGAGAAGACGGAAACCGCTTTCGCGACGCAACTAGTGGTAGAGCACTTAAGTGTTGAGTGAGGCAGTCTTTAGTGCCCACCAACTACCTCGCTGCACGCGAAAAAAGACGGTCTACCACTTTCTCGTACGTGGAAGAAGGTGTGTGCGTGGAGTGCGTGGCAGCTTGTAAGCGCTCGCCTACACTTATCACCGTATCGAAAGCGTCCGAGTTGCGTGCGACACCTTCAGGTATCTTTTGTGCGATGGCCACGCTTGCTCCAGAACATTCAACCAGCGCGACAACCAGCGCCTTTTGGGTCGCGCTCGACATGGCAGACATCTTATAGTTGCGATGAGTTTGGCAGATGAAATAGAATCCTGCTTGAACAAAAGTTCGATCGTGCAGCACTTGAATCATATCAATCATCATTTGAAAGGACGATCAGATGTATCCTAATCCTGAAACTGGCTGTGTGACGTTGTGTTGTTTGGTATATACCCGCTGTCAATCTCCCTTGCCCACTCTATCTAGTGATCGCCACTGGTACTACCTTTCTTATATTCGACACGGCGGCTTCTTCTTCTTCCGCCAACGTGTGCCTCATTTTCTCTTCGATTTGGTATTTGGAAGACCGCTTCGTCGGCGATGCCAAAAGACGATACTTTTGTGCAGGTCCTCCTGGTCTCGGACGTAGTGCAGAAAGCATTTGAACGCTTCGCGTGCATCTGATAATCTTTTTTGTAACACGACCACGCAGGAAGCTACCTACGCTATACTCTGGCAGCGCCGTGTGTACTAGGCACATCCATAGCTCGAAGCTAGTTGTCCAGAGCTTCAACACTTAAAAGTTTCTAAGGATGCTGCACCAGTCGCGTGGTTACTAGCGTAATGTCATACATGATCACGCTTTTGGCACGTAGAATATAGAGCTTTCTCCGCTACCATAGCGTCGTCATTGGCTGCCTTCATCGCCTGACTTATGGAGTCATTTCCACGGTCCGGCTGCATCGTTAGATGGGACACACAGCCACAGAAGGATGCAAGTAAATGAATGTGACAGTCTGCTTGATGCATCTTCTGCTCAACTCAATAGGCGTACACTACGGCAGTGGCCAAACCTCACACTCTGCAATGTCAGCTAGACATGTAAGAATGAGCAAAAGAAACGTCATTCATGGTGAAAGCAAGGATACACAGTTACCTGTATTGGTTGTGACCTGGCGAAACCTTCGTCCGTCGCGTGCTGGTATTGTTAACATTTACGGCGCTGCCATTGCTTGTGGTGTTTTTTATAAGTGTAGATCCTAACGCTTGGATGGGCCACCCGAGCGCCGTCTTGCACGGAGTAATGTGAGAATTCTAAATGTAGAAGTGAGGCACAGGACAACGAGTCATTTGAGCGTTAGTACCTTGTTCAAGTTGAGTTGCTGTTAGCTGTCAGCTAATTGGCGCTTCACCTAAGATGAGTTGGTCTTCTCCACTCTGCACGAGGCTTTCGGACGCGCAATTATAAATTAATGATGATGGATCAGTCTGGTCGCGGTGAAACTTGAGCAGCTCGTACTGCATCTCCATTTGTGCCGCTGCCAGTAGTGGATAGTGCCGATTGCTGAAGCGTCATGATGGTCAGGCAAGAGAAAAAAAAGTCAAGAGCCATGCTGACGAGAAACGTTATGCTGAACAGATCACGTTGGCTAGACGAATGGAGACTACGTTGAAAGGGCGAAGGAGAGTAATTCCTCTGGAGTTAAGGCTCTTAGTACGCTCTATAGCTATGTTTTACTACTTGTCTAGCTGAAAATGCTACCTCGTTGTTGAGAACCAGGGTGACGCGTAATGCTGACAGGACTACAAAGTGGTCGGTGCTGCAATCAAGAGCAGACGCAGCATTTTAGTCGTGTGATCAAATTTGACAGCAAAACGCCAAACTCATGTGCACGCTTCTAACAGATAGGACACTTAGGTTGCCTCCTATAAAAGTCGAATCGGCTCGCATTGCGCGCGTCAACGTCTTCAGCTCATTTAACAATCATTCGTCATGTTTTTGGCACCACCAGGAGGAGGTAAAAATGCCTTGCCTTGCTACAGATTGAACTCGCGAAAAGCCTGGTCTCCAAGCTTCATCGTGCAGTTTATGCAGATCGAGGAGCAATGATACTCTTCAATCGAACCATCCACAAGAAGACGCTCTCTCTCGCGCGAGCGTCCTACTTTTCTCCAAAGATTGGCATCGAAGAAATTGTTTGCGACCTTCTTTTCCTCTCTCGCGCTGTTCATCCAGTGTTGGTCCATCAACCGACTTTTAAATCGACTCATTCCAGCTTTGCTGGACAGTAGTGAATCAAAAGCGTTGTAGTTAGCTAGATTTTCTCGCAGCATAACGGCAAGGCTTGAAGACTACCTCGGAGACCAGGGCCGTGGCAATTTACATGGCGGTCGATCACTTCACTCTTTTAGAAAGCAAATAGTTCAACGCTTTGCAACCCCGTTGCCGTCATTTTTACCCAGTACAACAAGCATCTTAGGCAGCCGTCAATGAAAAACAGCTGCGTGCATGTAGGCAAGAGCATCGTTTTGTTTAGAAGACCAGCGCATTATTTCCTGCAGCAACTCCCCTAGCATTCTCAAAATCGCTTTGGAATGTTAAACCCTCGACGTCTGAAACCAAGCCATTTCACTCTTAAAATTTTCCGAGATTTCGGGCATTTTTTAAACTGAAAACTCCGATCTTAAGGACGGGGTTCAAAGCTCGAAGACGGGGAGATTTGCGGTTTCCCTTCAGCTGCTCAAGTCATTCGTTATTTTTCTCTGTCCATGGCGGAGTCAGTCATTTCGCGCGCCCAGCAGCTTGAAGCAGTAGTAGATCGCCTGCCGGGCTGGTACTTTGCAGTGCTAAACCCTTCACCGATCAAGACCGATGCCTTAGGTCTTAATACGAGTATTTACGCGACACTGAACCCAGTATGCGAGACTGAGGACAAAGCACAACCCATGGACGAAGACGACGTGCAGGAGCAGCCTCGGGAGCCCCCGTCCAATACCACTATGAGCTGCATAGACGACGAGCTTGAGCTTGAAAAGCTTGAGATAGCCAGTCAAGAGTCTGACCTGACGGGTAAACAGCAGCAGATCAACCAACATGAACGGGAGGGGCAGTCCACGACGTCTAGTGAACATTCCACGACCTCGTCGTCAGAAATCTCCACGGATCTTGTGCTCTCGGGCTTTTCGATGCGCGGGAGGGAAAGGAAGGTCATGTATCACATCGATGTGGTCGACCACGATGCCCCTTTACAGACATATACCATCCGTCGCAGTTACTCGGACTTTAAGGACTTACACATTCAACTCAGCGAGATTCTCGAGAACAGACAGGCGTATTACCGAAGTAAAGCGGTGTCTAGACTTGCTAGAGGAGTCACGCCTGTGTCAGCTGAAGCTATGACTCAAGAGGATAAGCTCGAGCGCGCCATCATGGCGTTCGCGCTGCCTCCTTTACCTCACGCAGGATTTCTCACGTTTTGGAAACGACACGACCGACTGCATTTGCAATCAAGATGCGATTGCTTCCAAGAGCTTCTCCAAGCAGTACAACAAATGGCATTTCTCCGAAATTCCTTTGCGACCCAGAAATTCCTGAGTGTAGCACCTTGCGCCATTCGACAACGAGGTTCCTCCTATGTGTCGCTCTGTGAATACAGTGTACCTACGCTTGATCCTGAGGAGGAACAGAGAGAACGGAAGCGACGAGCACAGCAGTACCGTCGAAACAGTAGTGCCAGCACCCACTTGACACGCATGGTGGAGTATTGAGCACAGCCACGCAACACATATCCAGATTTTTAGGATATTGAACATGAAGTAGTCAGGGAAGGAAGGAAAGAAGCAACAATAGGACGCAGCGGCGGCGGAGTAGGATGTGGCAATAGTTTGTGTTAACGCACGAAGAGCAGACCGTGATCGTGCAATGTACATAGTTTTCGAACATGGATTTCAGCTATAAAATGATAACTCCAGTGCCACTGGTAGTAGCGACTGCCGCGTCTTACTTACTTTCATTCGACACATCCATCGATGGACTTTTTCGAATCTGACGCTAGAATTCGAACAAATGAGTTCAAGTTAGCCAACGGAAGCTTCTAAAGAGCTTTAGCATGCGGCAACTGCGCTCGGATCGATATGCAACTGCCTAATGCGTCTCTCACTCGACTTTGGCTCCATCATGCAGCAGCTTCAACATGCCCAGGGTTTACTCGGCAGTTTGATTATTTTGGACTCGTTTGCAAACGGCGGCGAAAAAGCGAAGAAGGTATTCGCGGTGTGTCCTTAGCCGAGCTGTTCTTGGGCTTCACTTGGACGTTGGGCCACAGTCTGTCGAAGAGAGAGCGCGCCAAACACACATGTCTTTCCAAAGTGTTTCACAGGGTCATGATGACTGCTCCTTCGATCCATTCAAGCAAAAGAGCATACGTTGGTGAGGCGTCTAGGAAAAGAACAACAAATCGTCTTTGTCTAGTCGTACCTGTGCAATAAAGCTGCATATCATCTCCGCTAGCTAGTTGATATATTACGGCATAATACTTTGATGATACACCTTGCTTGTCCACAAGTCTCAGTGCCAGATTTTGCACCATAGAATTATTCCATTGCAAAAACATCTCGAGCGTCATCACCAGAAACTTGTTCTTCTGCGCCCAGCACAGAGGAGAACCGTAAGAGTAGTTTTTGATATTTCAACTTCATTGTCCTTGTCGATAATTAGGGCGCGATTGATTGACAATCCAAGCGTTTGCTCGAGGTGTTATAAGTTGTCGCAAACCATTATTGCTGCATATAAACGCACTATCCAGACTTGACGGGTGATAAACTGCTCATGACTGTAAGTCTATGTGTAGAGCCGCGCAAGAAATTAGGTGCGCGAAAGCGGCTGATTCTGCGTCGAAAAAACAAGGCAAAACTTAGGACCGAACGGTCGATCAAATTCTAGAAGAACTGTATTCGTCTGAACAGGCGCAAGTTTCTTGAGCGGCGAGGCGACGAGCTACTGGACGAGGAGAATGCTCCACTTCACTCTGTGCATCGTCAGAGTCTCTCGCTTTGAAGCTGTGCTGAGTGAGATGTCTCGGATGCTTGGAGGGTGGATAATTGGCTCAACGGCGATTGCATCTCGCCATCGATGGACACGTCAGTGTAGCCATATATTGTGGAGACGGGGCGCAATCGGCTGTCGATCGGTCGCAACTTGTGACGCATACGAGCGGTACTGTTACACGCATGTGCGGATAAACGGCAGAGTACTAGGTCCCTGCTTTACAGAACACAGCCTTTTTTGAGTGAGGATAGAGTAGCGTCTCAAATAAGGCAGCTGTGTTTCGTCAGCCTGAGTTGCCTCCTAGCCACTCTCCTGTCAATACCGATTGCACTACCCAAGCTAAAAGGAAGAGGGAAACTTCCCTCAGTCTTTTGCGCACTCCCAGTAGGTTTCCCTGACCATCACTCTTGTCCGCACTATGGAAGGGATTCATGTGTTTATCCCAGATGAGAGATTTGTATGGGTCCCAGCCACTGTCCTATCAGTTGATGAGAGTGGAAAAGTCTTCCGCGTGCATGTGGACCCACTCCCTCACACTCCCGACTCAAGTTACGAGCTAGATGCACCCGCAGAGGAGCGTATCATCGACCTAAACAACGACGGTATGCCCGACTCACTGCCACTACAGAACAGTGAGCAGCATGGTGACGCAGCTAAGACGTCGCACAGCGTGGGTGCCGAAGACATGTGCGAGCTGGGCCACCTCCACGAGCCCGCGATCGTCTACAACGTACGCAAGCGGTTTTACGCCAAGGAACCATATACTTATACGGGAAAGATTGTCGTAGCTGTGAATCCGTATTGTTGGATCAAGGAGCACTATTCAGAGGAGTTACGGGACCGATATACACAGCAGCCGTGGGACGAAATGCCGCCTCATGTGTACGCTACAAGTGCTGAGGCTTATAATCACATGAAGCAGCACTGCATTCCACAGAGTATTCTTGTTAGTGGAGAGTCTGGTGCAGGTAAGACAGAGGCGGTCAAGATTATGATGGAACATCTGGCAAGCATCTCGATGGGTATCGCCAAACGATTGTATCCTACTGAAAGTGGGGAGACCATTGTAGTAGAAAAAGTGTTGAAGAGTAATTCGCTATTAGAGGCCTTTGGTAACGCCAAGACGATCCGGAATGACAATTCCAGTCGATTTGGAAAGTTCACGCAGCTTCAGTTTAACAGTGACTACTGTCTCGTGGGTGCGGAATGTCGCCATTATTTGCTGGAGAAGTCACGTGTTGTGGCCCAGGCTGCAGGTGAACGCAACTATCATATTTTTTATCAGCTGGTTAGCGCCAAGGAGGAGACGTTCGGCTTCAGCGATGACACGTCGGCAATGGATTTCCGCTTCTTGCAGAACGAGAAGCTTACGCTGGACGGAAAGACCGATCTTGAGCGATACCAGGTGACCCGCGACGCGCTGACAACTATCGGACTCAGCGTGAAGGAGCAAAACGAGCTTTTTAGTGCCCTCTGCGGTATCTTGCATCTCGGTCAGCTTGACTTTGTACCGCTGGAATCCAACAAAGACGATGCAAGCCAGGCTGTGGCTTCCTTAAAAGCATCATCTCTTTCTGGGACTGTCGCAAATGAGCAGATTGAACAGCAAAAGAAGGAGATCGAGCAGTGCGCGAAGCTCCTTGGTGTGGAGGTGGCAGCGCTAAGCAAGCAACTTTGTAGTCGCACTGTCAAGGCAAGGCAGGAAGTATATTGCGTGCCTTTGTCAGCTCATCAGGCCAGCAACAATCGTGATGCCCTGGCAAAGGAGATTTACGCGCGAGTATTTGGCTATTTGGTTCGCAGAGTGAATCATAGTATTTCAAACTTGGCGAACAGAGACGCTTCAACACCCTCGCACCTACACATTGATTTGCTGGATATCTTTGGTTTTGAGTCATTCAAGCACAACAGTTTTGAACAGTTCTGCATTAATTTTGCAAACGAAAAGCTCCAGCAAAAGTTTACGATGGATGTCTTCAAGACGGTGCAGGAAGAGTACCAACAAGAAAGCGTGGCTTGGGAGTTTATCGAATACCGAGACAATCAAGACATGCTGGACCTTCTGGAAAATTCAATGGGCGTGATGGCGCTGCTCAATGAGGAATGTGTGCGGCCTATGGGTAGCGACCTGTCCTTTGTATCCAAGCTAGTGTCACTGCGTGAGTCGCACCCGCGTCTTGAGAGAGCCCGTCTGAGCCAAATGCACTTCCTGCTTCACCACTATGCGGGTCCTGTGACATATGACGCGCAAGGTTTTGTCGAGAAGAACAAGGATTCGCTCCAGACTGATTTGCTGGAGCTGCTGGGCACGAGCTCAAACGGTTTGATGTCGATGGTATTCGGTGACGGCGACAACACTGCGTTCATGACGGACGCAGATTTGGCCGTTCGTGCCGTAGCCATGATGGAATCAGGGCCGCGTAGCACGGTTAGTCGAAAAACATCAACGTTTATGCAAGAAACTGTAAGCTACAAGTTCAAGGCGCAATTATTGCTACTGATGGGTGACATCTCCAGCACCGAAGTGCACTACGTGCGCTGCATCAAACCAAACTCGGAGAAGAGTCCTAGTATCTATGACATCGATGCGGTTGTGAATCAGCTTCGTTGCGCCGGTGTCGTTGAAGCTATCCGCATTACGCGCGCTGCATTTCCTAACAAGATGGCACATGAAAAGTTCCTACATCGGTTTGTGATGATGAGAAGCACTAAAACACGTACATCTGCGTCTACAACTGTTACTGAAGCGTGTGAACAACTTGCCAAAGAATTGCTGAGTGGCAAAGATTTTGCTCTAACGCAAGAAGGCCATGAGCATTCCCGGGGACCAAATTTTATTGTGGGAAAAAGCCTGGTCTACTTCGGCAAAGACGTGCTGGAGTTTCTGGAGCACAGGCGAACGAAGTTCGTGCACGATCGAGCGATTGTGATACAGCAAAATGCGCGTCGATGGATGGCAAGGCGACGAATTAAGAAGGTCCGCATCATGATCTCAAAAATTCAGGCTCTTCACCGCTGCCGGATGCAACGACGTTCATTTTTAGATAAGCGGAGGAAGTGTATAATTGTGCAAAGTGTATGGCGTGGAGTGCGCTCGCGCCAGCATTTGTATCTGATGACAAAGCACGAAAGCGCGATCAAGGTCCAAACTCTATTCCGCAAATATCTTTCGGAGAAGAAGTTTGCCGAGTTTCGTTCTGCTGTCATCAAGATCCAGTGCACGCTCAAGATGAGAAAGCAGGTGAGTAAGTACCATAAGCTCTTGTCGGAACGGAAGGAACAGGATGCTATGGAAACCGAGGTAGATCTTCTGAAACACCGCCTCGAGGACGAAAAGCGTGCCCGCCTAGAAATTGAAGCAGAAAACTCGTCGTTGCAACAGAAGTTGGACCAGGTTCGGAATTCTTCTGTGCTTAGTGCTAGTAGCAGCATTTACGAGAGCGAAGCTCCAGCCATGTCCCGGTCAAGCAGAATAGAGCGGGATTCGATGGATGACGGCAAGCTGCTCGACGACTCGGAGCGCATGATTGACTACCTTCGAAAAGAGGTTACCAAGGGCCGTGAGCTTATTCAGAATTTGTCTCAGGAGAATGAAAACCTGAAGTCCGAAAACAAGAAAATTAAGGATGCATACACAGCTGCTGGTGCATCCTTTGCTGCACTCAATCAGCACAACAAGCAGCAATCGAAAGCCAACTTGCGGCTCATGAGCACCCACGCTGCTCTAATCAAGTCCCAGGAGGAGAAAATGAGAAAGTACAAGAAGCAGGTGGCAGAGTCGAAGGAGGATCTGCGGATGCAGCGTTCCGTGTACTCTGCAGAGCTCAAGGCCCGTGTGCAGCAGCAGGATGTGCTGATCGAGATTATCAATCTAGCACAATCTGATGGTGTCTCGAAGGATCTGTTGGAGCGCATGCGAGCGATAGCCGTGGAATCGAGGCCCTCGTTTGACAATGGACAGCGAAGTAGTGATCACCGCTCTCCGTAAGTTTCCTGATACCTCATGTTGATTGTATGTACCGAGCTAACTTGGGTCACTGTCTTTAGTGTTTCTAGTATGGTGGCTGGGGAAAGTGAGCGGTTGGACGCGGCAACTTATTTGGGACCCGTACCTGTCTCGGTATCTCTCAGCTCAAACCCTTCTCGCACCAATCGGAGCGCCACTCTAGATACGATTACGAATTTAGCGTCGCTTGGAGTTTCGCCGCAAGCAGAGGGAATGAGTCCGCCCGATCCTGGGAGTCTTAACCGCAACAGCCTTACGACGGAAGATGGCCAGCGAAAGTCACGGATTGGAGGTATGTTCAAGAAGATATTCATGTAATTGGATGCATTCGACGAGGGTGTGTGGGCGTCGGACGTCGTATTGGATGTAGGAGAAGGATCAGGCGGACGTGGCAAGCACAATTTACGTTAACAGGGTCCTCATTTGTGGCTATGGGTTTACATGTTGATACGTGAGCCGCTTGGTTTCCCTGCTTTTTGGTTTCTTTCCGCCTTGGTACAGCCATAGCTCACGAATAGCGTTACGCAGGTTCTAATGATGTCCACAAACTGATATGAACACTCGAAACCAGAACGAGTGAGAAACCACCAGAAGCTGTAAATTTGCCCGTAATTCTTGGCGGTTGGTCGCCCGCCGCTATAACCCCCGATGTCCACGCCGCCTTGGAGCGCGCTTTGGTAGGCTCCGACCTTGTTGTGACCAAAGTGTTGTCAGTGCGCTCGCAGGTCGTGGCTGGCACAAAATACGAGATCGAGGTCGAAGGTTCCAGTGCCTCGCATGACCAAGTTTCCCGGTTCCTGGTACAAATGTTTGATCAGCCCTGGAATTACACCACAAAACTCAAGTCTATCGTCGTGGCCCTACTCCAGAGTAAAGTGACCGAGTCTTAGCATTGAACGAACTGTTGAATTACAACCGACTTTGCTTGAATCCAATCCTTAGATATTCCACATTGTCACGAACGACACTAACAATCGCTCGAGAGCTTCCCACTTTGCCTTCCAGCTCACGCTTTTGACATCGCTTGACGTCGGCGTTATTTTTCTTGCTGAGCTGTTTCGTTTGAACAGATGCAAGGCAGGCGCAGGCAACGTGTAACGCCGTCTAGCCGCAAGAGAAAATGAACGGGAATCACGGCGTATTGCAAGGTTTTGATTGGCTGTGCCAGCGAGCAAGTAGCCCTTTCAAGATCGCGATCCCCGTGTTAGCCTGTGGCAGGCTGAGTGCAAGGACGTCCACCCATCGTGGTCGCCGAGCACAACAAACTTGTTGTTGCTCATGTAGACGACCAGCTTGTCTTCTCAAGTTTCGTCTACTACCGATGTGTCGTCAATCTCGTACGTCGCAAGCTTGACTGTTTCTTCATTCTTTGCTTTAATCGCTAGTCATGCTAGTGCACGATGAGCAAGATTCTTTGGAGATCATACAGCTGATATAGATCGGGAAAGCGCAGCAGCAACAGTGCCATGGTGCCTACGGTCTCACGGAATTTTTTGCAATGAGCCTCATTCGTTCACTTTTACAATGATCACAGCTAATTCAGTCGGTGGGCGATGCTTGCCACCGTGCTTTTACGACTGTCGAACACGCGCTCTTTCGCGCAAGTGCCAAACACAATGTCGTATGCTTCGAATTTGCATTGTTCCGATGTGCCGCTAGCAGAAGCTGCACTTAAAGGTCATGCATGATCCAATGTCGAGATGCTGCTAGACTGATGGACTGATAAGAAGATGAAAACCAGCAGGGCATAATAGCACTTCATGAATACCATTCTCGCGTGGAAACTGTTACGATGCTGAATGATGCGATCCCTCGAGACTGGTCGTGGTTCAATTGCGGAAGACTTTACCACGAGATTCGTGCCATGTTCGGAAACATCGTATCGCATGGCAACTTCGTTCATCTCTTTCGTCGCCAAAGCAGCCTGAACCTGAAGGATATCGAAGTTCAGTCAAGAAACCAACATCTCTGTCGCGACCAGAAAAGTATGGAAATGCTCGGCGACAAATTCTGATTACCATTTATAATGCCGATGCCGTTGAGATGATGATGATGACACGGTTTGACAAGTCTCTTACTGGTAATTCTCGATTAACGAGAAGCACATGAAGAAGCAAAGAGTTCAAAGAGAAAAAATGAGTAGTCAGATCGCGAAATGTGTCGCTGGAGTTCGAATCATTTTGAAGCTGCTGAAGCACCGCTGTGGTCGCCGTGTCGTCAAGACATCGAGCGATAAGTGATAGAGTAAAATTGATGCCGCGAGATGGCAACTACTTCCCTTTAGCAATAGCCACGCCAACAGTTTGTGATGACAAGCTTCATGACGCGAGCTTGGGTGAAAGCACAGGTCGAAAAAAAAAGTTTAAAAGAAAACGGTGTCGCGAAGACTGGCGTGACGTATTCCTTACATGAACATGTATTGTCAAACTAGGTGAAGAACTGTTTTGCTTGGCACCATGCAGCTTGAATAGTGATGTTGGATGCGGATCCACAAGCTTTGTCGTGAAAATGCAGAGAACTAAGCAAATTGAGGCTTATAAGAGAAATAGCTCGTAGTCCTTCCAAGGATCCTTGCTGAATACTTGAGCGACTTGTTGTTATACCTAACTGTTTTGATGCCGAGAGGAGATTCGAGTTTGGAGCATGATTGACGTCAATGCGCGGCAAAACCCTCAACAAGCTCAATTTAGCAGGCACAAATCATAGTGAATTCTACTCAACTCTCTATCCTTACCTCAAAGTAACATGCCACCGTTTGAGGTGTGAAGATGCCTAAGAGACGGCTAATACACATTTGCGTCTCCAATTACCTGCCAGTTCTCAACAAACACACGGTCGTGCAAGATAACAGTATCTCGTACTTGAGAACGCGGGGGTTTGCCTCACTAGCAACGTTATTATGACGACAGCTCGCACAACCCGGATGTGTGCTTTGACAAGAGTAATTGCAACAGCTCAATGCACCGCTTGTACTTCACCGACCTGGACCGCAACATCATTAGCCATTCTCACCTCATTATGTTGCTAAAAACCTGCTACCCCAAGTACGTATTCATCAAAGTATCGTGTATTCAGGCTCTTTATCCTCCAGGCAAATTGTAATCTGCAAGCCCTGCTGCTGCAAATCCTACACGTACATTTGTTTCTCGCTAATTTGTCGGGATCTCCTGCTTTAATCTTTGCATCCACCTGTGATGACCCAGCATCGAGTGGTCTCGAAAATGCCCAACAAATTTGTTAAAATCGCCCATACTAGCGCAAACGATAAGTATGCGATAGTAAACATGCCCATGCGATGACTGCTGCCACCCGACTTTTTGAGAGCCTGCGCTTCAGCCTTCTGGCGAGGCAGCAACGGCAGGAAAAACAGTGCCAACAGCTTCATTACGTAGGAAACCAGAATTGTAATAGTCACGTCGCGACGCACCTCCTCTGTATCATTCAAAATGTCCTCGTTGTATACCTTAAAAGCCGCGTTCACGTTCTTTGTCAATGTGAGGGCAAATGGTCCACCCAAGTTGCTCACCGTGGTTAATAAGCCATATATCGCTCCTTCGTTGCCACGACCAGCTAACTCCACGACCACGTATGTCGAAATGATGAACCCGATAGCGTCGGGCACTGCCTCAACAATCGGTATGCCCAACCAAAACCACTGTTTACGGACAATGTCCCACGTTACTAGCATGGTGCACATGGCATCGAGTGCAACCACACTCACCATAGTCAATACTTGCATTGTCCGCCAGTTCCAATGCAGCCCATACTTACCTGTTAAGGTAAGCGTGACCACTGTCACAAAGCTACCAAAAATGCTGCTCAGGCTCAAGTTAAAGCTCGTTGCATGGACCCAGTACGATGTCATTGGGTCCTGAGCCACATATGTGAATCCACTGAACACGCCCGATAGAAAACTATAGGCGATGACCTGATACACCGCACGGCTCTGGATAGCACCCCACAAATCACCAATGTACTTTGTAAAAGATGGTCGCTCCTTCACCACTTCTTCATGTACATACATCCACGTCATCGGAATGACAGGTAAACAGAAAATGGCTAATAGCAACATTGTGTCTGGAAATGAAATCCCAAACTCAAAACTGCCACCATAATCCGATGAGCTAAGTCCAAAGCCCGTAATAACTTGTGCCAGTACATTAAACAGCGTCCGTACGGTATAAATTGCCGTTTGAGTGCGTCCACGTGTCTCTTCTGGTTCACGTTGAGCGTACTCAACTACGACAGCATCTGCTGCTACATCAGCAAATAGATATCCCAGTGTAGCCAACATCATCAGTACAATGTACTTGGCTCCACTACTAGGTGCACTTTTATTAAGTGACTGGGCCATCTCAACTGAATATTCAATTGGCTTGATGTTTCTCATTTCAGGGTCAGGAAAATAAGGTTCTTCTAATGTTGTCATGGCCATAATAAAGAGACACAAGACGGTTACGGACCACCCAAGGACCATATATGGTCTTCTTCGATATCCAAAGAGTGGTATACAATCTGAAATGACCCCAATGAAAACTTTAAGGCTCCAGGGAATCGAAATCAAAGCTCGAGCTGATGTTGTAGCCGTACCTTCCATATTTAGATAGTACGTTAAAAAAGGAGTAATAGTACTGGGTAATACTCCATATACAAGTCCCACGGCTGCATATTGAGAAACAAGACCAATGCTTTCACGAGATAACAACTCAGGGGCTGACCCTTGACGTAAGGCCCCTTTTGCGATCGAAATAGAGTCCTTATCGTCCGTATTCGATATTGTTTTGGTCTTTATGGTCTCATGTTTTTTATTTTCGAGTGGGGAATGAGGTGAATGATCGTCATTCTGTGCACCTTGACGTAAGGACGAATTCTCATCCATCTGTTCGAGATCTGTCTCTTCGTCGTCTGTAGTCGTCGTAAAGGACGTGCGTTCCTCCTCGGCCTGGATCATGGCGACTTTGATGGTTGTTCTCGTCTTTGGGACCGTTCACCACCTTGTTTAAGGTTTTATTGTAGGTTTTGGCCGAAAATAGAGACGAATATATTAGATACATTGCTTTAAAAAGAGCCTCTATTTTGCAGCTTAAACATATAGATACGGACCTTTATTCATAGTACGTATGCGCAATAATTCATCGCTTAAAAAGGCTTGAAATGCCCGACTAGAACTTTTAAACAAGGAAAAATAAAAATATATATATACCACTTCATCAAAACATTAAATATACACCACAAGATGTGCCACGGCGTATACTATACGTATGACAAAGTAACGCGAATTTCTGCTAAAGCTGACTCGGTTTTGTATATGAGCAAGCAGTGATCGAGCGGCTACTTGGTGCTCGTTTCGTACGTTATTCCACTTGCAGCCGGACCTAACAGCCGGCTTCTTCGTGCCGTGCTATGGTCGTCGCCCCGCTGCTGTTTACCTCAACCAAACGAGCAACTCATGTATTGCGAGACTGCCCGCACGCTTCTCTTCACGTACGTTGTCGAAGGGGTCAATCTATTTGCACAAAGTGGTCCAAAATTCAAGCAAAACTGATCTTTTGCTTTGTGGCTGCGATGTTGGAGGATTACTTATCCACTCGTACATAGAGCCGCTACTATATACATTACGTCGCTTTCCATGGCCGAGCTGACTTCCATTTGACCCGATTCGCGTGACAACAATGTCATCTTGAGTCGAAAATAGAGACCAAGGCTTTCCGTTTACATTGACCAGCGTATTTACGAAGTCGCAGCTTTTTCGGCAAGTGAAGCCGACTGGAAAATGAAGGGAAAGCTTACATTCCCTACCAAGTTAACTTTGCATAGTGATCAAAGACTACGGCTTTGATTGCGGTGAAGTTACGTGCTGCACGACGTCATCGTAGCTTTGGTGTAAATTTTGAAGATGAAGGTGCAATTGGGCCTCTACTTCCGTTACATTCGCTCTGCAAGACCGATAAAGCCCTGAGAGCTGCAAAAGCAACACACGGGCCAATAAGAAGTCGAAGGCACGATTACGGCCTAGAGCATAATAAGGAGGAAGCACGATCTTCTTGTACGTGAATAAAGCGATATTTTAAGCGTTCGTATTAAACGTAAGGGCGCCAATAGCACGCTTGTCGTTGTGGCAATAAGATTAAAATGAGAGCCTTATGCGGAAATCTTGCCTTTTTAGGTTTAAAAGCTCAGCTTTACTACAAGCAGAAGAGATTATCTTAAATATGATGCAAGTTTTGCTCAAGTCGATAAAAACACTGTTTTCTATCTTGAACAAAATTACCGTTTTTAGGCAATTAAAAAAGCTGGTCATACCGGTTCTCGTACCGCAAGTGCATACAAGAACTCAATGAGCACGTCCCGGACGCCCAAGCGCAAACGTCGATGCGTAGACTCGACTATACCTCGTCTTGATAACAACTCGAGGTCTCGCTCTGTATCTCATCGTGTCCGTGGGTCGAAATCACATGACGTTGCATCTAAAATCGTATGGAAAGATTCGCCTGCGGACAAACAAATTAAAGTATCGGGAACCGGAAAAATGGCTGTTCGGAAAGAAATGCAGGGCTTTGTAGGTCGACTAGCACGTGCCAGTCAACAATCACCACCTTATATTAATGATGAAGACATCAAGTTCGATCGAGAACGCGTTCGTCCACGACGCAAGACGGAAGAAGAGAAAGGTTAGTTGCCAAATATTACTATTGAGAAAAATGCGGTAGGGGGTATAACTAATGCGAGATGATTGTACTGGTAGCTGTTTCGGTATGTAGTATACCGGTAAAAGGAGAAAGAAGCACTTTTGATGACCAGAAAACGCTTCATACGGCTAAAAGAAGATGCTCAAGTGAGAGAAGAGAGTCGCAGGATGAACTTTTTGATGTCTTGGATCAAATGGAGCAGAAATATGCCAGTCCAAAAGTAACGGGGGCACTGTCAAGCTCAAAAATGACGGTTTTGGACCCAAAACGTCCAGCTTTTACACACCATCAACCTCTACCTGCAACTATTCCTGGCTCGACAGAGGAACTACATTTGACAATAGCAGCTCCCCGTTCTTCTTTTTCAAATAAGATGCCGTCTTTACGGACACTGGAGACAGACAAGACTCGAGAGGTAATGAAAAATCAAGATGTTGTCAAGTTGCTAGAGCAGGAGATGATAAAGATGCCGGCAAAGCCGACAATAGTAGAGGCAGATGTCTTTGACGACCTGACGGATGAATCGTGGGCCTTGCTCGACCAACTTCAGAGTCAACGGGTGCCAGTTGAAGTCACTCAACCATCGCAAACGGAACTTGCGACGTTGCAAAACCTCGCGTTGACTCCACGACCCGTGCCGTCAACTGGACATAACGAGCTGAAAAGACCTCCAGTGATGCCGTCAAACATTTCAGCTTCAGTGGTGCGACCAATGCATGACGCTGGGGCAGCTCAATCGCTCCATTCGCTCGAGAGCTATAAGCGCTTTTTGGTCTTAGAAGTTGACCGTGGTGATGTTAACCGCTCGCTCCTTTTGCGTCTGTTAGATGACCAAGATGTGCAAGTGGAGGCTATGCTGAGCGACGATTGGTATGATGTGCTTGTGAAAGCTGGTGACACTATCAATATCGTGTTTACTGAACAGGACAGGGATGGTTTCTTCTCGCAAGATGGACACGAAAGACATGTGGATCGACAGCTGTTGCGCATACGGGTGGATAACACGCACAACATTGTGATTGTTCATCCAGATATTCTGGTACTCTAGCGATCTATCAACCAGCTTGAACGGGTGCATTTCTTGCTGATATTTACTTTTCTGCTGCTGCTGTTGCTTACTTTCAGGTATCTCCCACTAGGGTAACAACAAGCTTCGGATGTTTGCGACGGGCAGTCCTTCAGGAAACTCTAGCTGTCAGTCGTCCGACTAATAAGAACGCTTTTCTTGGTACATTAAAACATGATTTATTCGAGCATGCACTTCTAAATGGCTTGTCTAGCGCTGAGAGACTACTTAAAGAAGCCAAGCAGATTGTAAATTCTAAGTATGTGCGACTTAAGCTGGATTGCGGATGCCCCTGCTGACCATTACGCGTGTGACAGCATTTTAGGTCTTGTGGAATGTGGATTGAATGAGGAAAAAGCACTGTTGGAGCTACAAAACGTGATCGAAGATTTTCGGTCGTGGATGAGTGGGGTAATGGTAGGGGCTGGGACGCTTCTAAACGAGACGTCCCCCTCAAATGGATCCAAGGTGTGCGTGAGCCGCGTCCTAGCAACGGAAGAAATGATGTGGTCCATTAAATGGGGCTTAAAAGGTGCCACGGATGCCTCTGTCGAAGGAATCATTGCTGACTTGCGGAATAAGAGTAGTGAGTATCCAGAAACCAGAGTTTTGCCTCTCGAGCTTAAAACCGGAAGCAAAAAGTATGCTGGTGCCGAGCATCAGGGTCAAGTGATTCTGTACACACTACTGCTGAATGAACGCTACCGGCAACGGTGTCAGGAGGGGTTACTCATTTACGTTTCGCCCATCGAGACGAACCGCATCACAGTCATGGCGACACATGTTCGCGGTCTGATCATGGCCCGTAATAATTTTGCCAGCGCTATTGCTAGAGTGAAAGCAATCGGTAGCTTTACATCTGCCCAGGCATTTCCACCGATGATTCGGAACCGCACGGACTGCGAGCGCTGCTTTCAAGTAGATGAGTGTGTGTTGCATCACGCGGCGACCGAAAATGGCACTGAAAAATCGAGTGGTCTTGACGAGCTATTTACTCTAAAAACGAAACATCTTGGTGAAGCGGACTACAGTTATTTCAAGCATTGGAGTCGACTCATTGATCTGGAACAGCAGCATGCTGAAAAGAATCTCCGAGCACTCTGGCTCCAGGTCGGATTGAAACGAGAGCTGGCACAAGAGGGCAGCACTTGCTTAGCACATCTCAAGTTGGTATCTGACACACCAGCACTATTAGAGTCTGGAGCAAAACGAACACTGCGCTTTGTTCGTGACCGCCGAAAAAGAAAAGACATTAGTCTGGGAAGCGGATGTGAATCAAATTTGCAACCGACCTCGTTTGCAGAAGTGCGTTTTCGAGTGAATGAGCGTGTTATTTTGTCAGCAGAATCGCTGGACGGAAAGAGTTTGCTGGTACATGTGTCTCGAGCTACTGTTTGCAAGATTGAACATGGACTCGTCACGATAGAGGCGCGCCAATGCATACCGTCGATTGTGGTAAGCGGCCAATCTGCCGTTGGTAAAGAGTACACGTGGCGATTGGATAAAGACGCAATATTGAGCGGCTTACGGCGCGCGAAGGAAAATCTCGTGCGATTATTTATTGGACCTCCGCCCGAGATTCTTTCAGCTGGCACGGCACTGATGAGGCGACCAGAATTGCAGGTACGCATGGCCTCGATCGTTTCTACAGGCGATAATGACGACGGTGATACACCAGGCGTTGGAGATTCGCGAAGACGAAACTTGATCGTGCACCTAGCTCGTCCGCAGTTCACTCCTTGTCGGGTGACAGATCTCGTGACACAACGGTGTCAGGATCGCGCTATCGATGACCATGATGGTAGGGTGGCAGCGCTTGGTCAGGTCTTGTTGGATGCATATCTCGAATTGAATATTGATCAGCAGCGGGCTGTCCAGCGTGTGCTAAGCTCTCTCGATTACGCTTTGGTTCTAGGAATGCCGGGTACAGGTAAAACCGCGACAATCGCTTTCACAGTGCGTGTGCTACTATTCCTCGGGTTTTCTGTTCTAGTAACGAGCTATACGCACTCGGCTGTAGACAATCTGCTGTTGAAGCTGCTTGCGTGCAAAGTACTCATGCTTCGTATTGGTAATCCCGCTCAAGTGCATCCCAGAATTGCGGACTTTACGCTCGATCGACAAGCCGAGCGAGAGGGGATTTCAAGTGTGCAGACTATGGAGGCTAAACTGATTTATGCTCAGCTCGTGGGATGCACATGCCTGAGCGTGAATAGCCACGTGCTGTTTACAAAGCGCCGATTCGATTACTGCATTGTTGACGAGGCCACCCAAATCACGCAGCCCATCGCCCTGAGTGCTCTGCGCTGCGCTGATACATTTGTATTGGTGGGGGACCATTACCAGCTGCCACCGTTGGTAGCAAATGCTCAGGCTCGTAAAGAAGGCATGGATGTGAGCTTATTTCGACGGTTAGCGGAAGCTCACCCCGAAGCAACTCAGCAACTGTCTTACCAGTACCGAATGAACAGAGATATCATGCTGTTGGCGAATCGGTTAGTGTACGACAATAAGCTTAAATGTGGTTCATTTCAAGTCGCATCAAATCATCTCGACATAAGATGGCAGTGGCAAGATAACCTCGAGCAAAAACTAATGTGGCCCATTCGAATGCTGACCAAAAAGCAAGGCGTCGTGTTCTTGGATACAGACATGATGGGTGGAGTGATAGTAGAGAGCTCCGAGGCTGCACAAATGAGTAATAACGGCCATCGACGGATGGAAAACGTTGTAGAAGCGCAGGTGATTGCTGGACTAGTGGAGCTCTTAGTGTTGGGGTCGGTTCCAGCCAAGGAGATCGCAATTATCTCTCCATTTCGGTCTCAGGTAGCGTTAATTCGGCAGCATCTAACTGCCGTTGCTGCATTCCGCCGCGCTGGTGAATCCGACTGGGTTCACTCGATCGAAGTGAGCACCATCGACAAGTACCAAGGCAAGGATAAAGACGTGGTTTTAGTTTCGTTCGTTCGATGCAACAAGGAGAAACATGTGGGCGAATTGCTTACAGATTGGCGCCGCATCAACGTTGCGCTAACTCGTGCCAAGCAAAAGCTGCTTTTGGTGGGGTCCGAATCGACTCTCAGTGGCGGCAGTGCTCTCTTCCATGTGCTTTCTGATGTTACTCGGCAACAACACTGGGGATACAAGCTGCCGCGTGACGCTGTTGAAACGCTTCGTCAATTAGCAGTGAGTGTCGCGGCTCCCGTAGAACCTGATCCAGAGCAAGGTGCGATGTCTGGATCGCGCGTGCGTCAGACAACCGAAACTGTAAAAATTTCGATTCTTCAGCGCTCTGCAAGCAGCAGCAATGGTGACATTGAAGCACTCGTGTCAGACGTATCAGACATTCCCTTGCGTCCGCATCAAAGAACTCGTTTACCTCAGTTGAAGCCAATTTCGCGCGACATATTTGGTGAGATGTGAAAACGAATCGCGTGTAAGACTGGAAGCTGAAATACTTCGTAGAATGTTAAATGATCGACATGACTGGATGTTGCCATTTCTGTTCATGCAATAGAGTGGATGCACTTTGGCTGTGCTTTTTGTTGAATGCTATTCTGTATTCACTACAACGTTGTTGATTGCGTCAAGAATTTATCATCTTGTGGCTGAACAAGACTGTACAATGAAAACCTATCTGGTTGATATCAAGCTGCTCTAGCCGCCGCGCAGCGGAAGGAATCGATTCGGTGGCAGATCAAGACTTATCGATGCTACACAATTACGAAAGAATAGTATCTCGGTTTCATAATGGTATTGAATTCCACTCCATTAAAATGCAGTGTAAACCGAAGAAACAAGTGCAGTCTCACGTGTGGCTGGCTATATCCGACGTCTTCGTTCACATGTGTTTGGAGTGATGGGTTTCATGAGTGGGACTCGTCTTGTCGCCCGTCAACTTGTCCTTCACATCGTGCATCTTTTCCTTTGCACGCTCCATCATAGAAGGTGACAGAGCTTTTTTTGTTGCCGTGATTTGGTGGTCCAACGCAATGAGGCTGAAGTTGTCACGAAGAGTTTTCTCCACCAACCCCTCGACGGTATCCGTGCTCCCCAGAATGCCACCTCCATTTTTGTCTTTAGTGCCTAGTAAGCCTCCATCCTTGTGCTTGTGGGTGTCAGCCTTACCAAATAACCCATGTTTCTCGTCCTTGTCCTTGTTGTGATGGCCACCCATGGCAGCATCGATCGTACCCTTGATACCCTTTGACTGTTTGTTCTCCTTGTCGTAGTTGCGAGCTGTTATCTTCAGCGTTTCCATCGCCTTGGCTGTGGCGTCCATCATGTTACGAGCAGATGATGCCTCCGTCTTGGCTGACGCCCGGCTCTTGCTCATCTCGTCGGCCACATGCTTCAGGCTCGACGCGGCATCCTTTGCAATGCGCATGTCCGTCTTCATATACGACGTGGCCGTATTAGAAAGGTGATTGCTATTACGGCTATCGTACTCGGAAAGGTGCTTCTTCAGCAATTTGAGGCATGCCGACGTATCGCCAGCAGTCTGGTTCAGAACATGTTCGAGCTTCAAAAATTCTTCCTCGACAGCAGCGTGGTGATCGGCGGACTTGCTCATGATAGATTTACTTGGTGTAGTTTTGACTTGGTGCGTTGGTTTTCGTATCGGCTCGTGTGCTTGAGAACACGTTGCGAAGTGAGCTGAAGTTGGGTTTGCTCAGTCCGAGTTGGACTGCATCAAAAAAGACTGAAAACCAACTGTCCCCGTTAGTCAATCAAACATCGGCCCCTAAAATTCGTGAACCCAACAGCATTGAGACAATGTAAAAGGTTGGGATTGGCGGTCTTTGAGTTGGAGGCCATCGATCTACCGCTGGATTTCTTCGTAAAACGATGTCTCGCGCACGAGAGGGCAGCCACTATCTTCTGCGATGCAATGCTTATCGATCCCAAAGTTTCAAAATAGATATTTTTTCCAACTTGGAGAGTTTGCCAAGGTGGAAAACTTGCTGGTCAATTGCCTTAAGATTCTAAGAGGCAAACTCGCTGAGTATGATTGTCACCGAAAATCTTTATCATCACGTCAAAGTTCTACAGTGGCCTTCGAGCTGTCAGAGACATTGCTACGAAGTTTGCATGCCGGAGCCAAAGACGCCATTTGAATCAGAAATTGCTGCGCTTCGCAGTACGATGCGTACCACATTCGATGTCAGAAATGAGTTATAGAATACGACGACAAGAAAACCTCAAATCCTAGAAGCATTGTGGCTGGATTGTTTGGAGGCAGAAAAAATCGCTAAAAGGAGAGTATGAACGATCACGCTGAGAAGAGATCTGAAAATGTTGGGATGGAAGGAGTGACTGCCTTAGAGGGTTTTTGACGTTAGAAAGAAACATCAAGTCTTAGCCGTAGACCTCTCTTTGTCGAAAATTGATGCTATGAAGAGTGAAACTCAAGTCATCCGTTGCTGTATCCTCTACCATATATTCTTACAAGCATTTTCTTACACCTTCTCGTGCCACATCCTAGTCTAGACTTCGGCGAATTACAGTCGACAGGACAAGCTCTCGATGAGAACTTATCTACCCACGAAAAAGGGCCTCGTCTCCATTGTCAATCGTGATGTTGGATCGTCTGCGTCATCTTTAACCCGATCGAATTGATTCCAGACAACCCGGCAAATTGGTTGTCATTCCGTCTGTGAGAGAGAAAATAGACTACATATCGACCAAGTGAAGCATTACTGAGCAACATGCCTGGAATCGAGGTCGAAAGATTGTTTTGCAAAACCAACACGAACAGCAAGCGAAAGCACCATATTAGAATAACCGCATAAAAACAACATTTATATTTATGGCTTGCCGTGCGCATGGTTCTTGCGACTGTGAGTATGTAACCTGTATCTAGTCATTTCTTTTAATGAAGTGATTAGAGACATGCTGAGCTGAGCTGATGCGTAAAGTAATGGCACATGAAACCCACCATTTCGCTGCAAGTGCGATAATGGCTAGTGATGGAGCTTTAATGTATAAGTGCGTGGTACGCAGGCGTCAGCACTCATGCACGGATGCAAGAAGTACAATAAGCCGCATTCAAATTTTGAATATCATACCGGCAAACCGTTTTCTGAAGTGAAAGTACAGGCGAATCTTCAGTTTTGAGCTTCGATTTGACGACGAAGAAGACTTCAGTTTTATTTGACTAGTCACTTCCACCGGTTAAGAAACCAAAACGAAAACAAGGACACGATAATGTCTCATTGACCAGCTCATCCATCGTAACAGTTAATACATAGTGGCTGCTATGCTTTTGACTCGATTAAGCTGGTGCAATGAGATGAAGTTGTACTTTGGTCACTTTCAGTTTGGGCTCCAGCTGCAACAACGACACACCACATTGATTCCTGCTTCGTCACCAATATGGCGCAGTTGAGCCCCCGACCTCATCAAAACAGCGGCGAGGCGCATCCGCTGCTTGAAACTCGAGCCATATCGCTCACTCAACCGCGGATCAACATCCGCTTCAGCAAATGGAGCGTTATTGCCATCATCTCGACTGTGATATTCGCCACTGCAGTCTTCGGCGTCTTCAAACCGAGCGGCTCGACGATGAGAAGTGCGACGACCGTGGCGCCCGACGCCAAATTTGACCTCTTCACGCCAATTTTCAATGCTGAAGCCCCGCCTGAGAACCTCTTCAAACACAGTGACGAACAGAAAAACTTGCTGCCGCCCAAGTTCCTCGCCTCTGGTCTCGTGGGCTCACGCCCCATCCCGACTAACGACTGGTGGGGCAACATTATCGGAGCTACTGCCGGAGAGACTCAAGTCGTGTATCCCGTGTGGACCAACCCGTACAGTGTGACGCCATCCATCTTTATGGAGCCTTTCGGTCTCACAATGAACTACCCGTTCACGACCCGATTATTTGGGGGAGGCTTGAGTGGCAATGGTGACGCTGAAATGTGGTACATCCATGGTCAAGTACCTGAGTTCACGTTCTCCGCCACGGAATTCTCCAACTCGTTTCATCCAATCTTCGAGGTATATGACTGGGACGATCTCAGTGTGCACATTCGCTTCTTATCCCGTGATGACTCTTCGAAGAAGTTTGAGGCAACACTTGCAAGTGGCATGGCATTCATCACGGCTCGCTACTCGGGTCTGACTCCGCGCTTTCAGACAGTGTATAACATTTCAACGATCAATGGCTTCGACTCCACTGAGATCTCCAACCGCCCTCTTACAAACAACCGCTATGTGCTGCAGTTCGGCAACGATGCCACCTGGACGCTTTACTTTTCTAAGGAAGTTACGCTTCATTTCGACGGTCACTCTACGCTTGACATGAAGAAGCCTTTCACTGGAACTGCTCGTGTTGCACTGATCCCTGATGCATCTGCGCTGGAGCAAAACTGCTTTGATCAAACGTCAAGCTGCGTTCTCGATGGAGGCCGTGTTGAAGCCCACAACGAAAACGCCTACGCATACAAGTGGAAGACCAGCGGTGATTGCACTAACGGAATGCTGCATTACGCCCAGGTTCATCATGTCGACACTCTGGATCGTAGATTTGCAGAGGAGGCTGATGGTGTTGCTGCTCATTCCACCACACGTGGACTGATGCAGGGTGTGGTGACCAAGACTTCACCGCCCGAGTGGCGCCTTGTGGAATCGGTGGACTTTCCCGTGGACTTTTACCCCCCGCGAAAACCTAACGCGAAAGCAGTCAAGAAGTTCGAGATGAAAAAGCATTTGATCGACGATATCAACTCCGAGTGGACGATTGCTTTGGGCCAGAGCTATTACTTCAACGGCAAGGCTGCACAAAAGTACGCTTCGCTTTGTTTGATGGCTGGGGATCCGTCTATCGTTGGCGACAACGACAACGAGCTAGTTCTGCACTGTGTCAAAAAGCTGGAGGGCTTGATGACGCCATTCCTCAAGAATCTGTGGACCAATGCACTTAATTATGACACTGTCTACCGTGGTTTGGTGAGCTCGCAGGGTTTTACTCTTAAAGACCCGAACGTTGACTTTGGCAACACCATGTACAACGATCACCACTACCACTACGGCTACTTTATTGTTACTGCCGCTATCATAAACAAGCTGGACCCCACTTGGTCGGGAATTCCGGAACTCAACCGCATGGCAGGATTTTTGATCCGCGACGTCGCGAATCCATCGGACGCAGATCCGTACTTCCCGAAGTTTCGCAGTCTAGATTGGTACCGCGGTCACTCGTACTCACACGGCATCTCGGCTCTTGCAGACGGAAAGGACGAAGAAAGCACATCCGAGGACATGAACTTCTACTACGGCATGACGCTACTGGGCAAGGTGACTGGTGATACCCACCTCGAAACTGTTGGTAAGCTTATGGTCAAGCTCAACGCCCGCGCTATCCAAACGTACTTCCTGATCGAAGACGGCAACCGAGCCCACCCGGATCGCTATCGTGACAACAAGGTTATGGGCATTCTTTTCGACAACAAGGTGAGCTACGCCACGTGGTTCAGCGGTGAGAAGTACGCAATCCACGGTATTCAAATGCTTCCGGCCACGGCCGTCACCGAGTTCGTGCGCACACGCGATTTTGTCTTGCAAGAATGGAACCAAGTTTTGTCTCGAGAGTCCATAGTTCAGAACGATGAGCAGACCAACCCATGGCTTTCGCTACTCTACATGAACTACGCCACCATTAACAAGGAATTTGCCCTGGAAAAGCTGAGCACTGTCACGATGGATGGTGGCCTCTCGCGCTCCTGGGCCATGTACATTGCAGCCACCCGACCGTAGTATATACACTCAGCCGACTTACAATTCGACGCCAATGGACCTAACGACGCAATCTTGTAGAGTTAAAGCTGAATGAAATAGAAAACATTCTCACCAGTTACCATGATATCTAACTAGTCAATTGTGCGAATGTCGGCTGGCCAACGTGTTTGCCGTGGCCACAATTGCAGCAGAGACCACTAACGAGTAATTGCAGCTACAAATGTAGAAAGGTGGAGTGGCACGGCTTCAGGATTGCCAGAACTTAACAAAAACGCCAAGGACAGTTGACATCACGTGCTGATGATGCGTTAGGAAAAGCAGCGTCTAGCGACATTAAGAAAACGTTGTCAACTTGCGCGTAGTGATAAACAAAGGCGCCTAGTCGAAGCTGAAAAAAGCTGAATCTGACATTGGTCAAGGACTGCTAGGATGATAACATCTTCGAGACGCTATATATTCATCCGGTTATAATACGGCGAATACAGCACCAACCCCGTTTATAAAGCGAGCTGTAGATGTTGCTTGATTAATATGTCGATTTATTTCAACCGATTTGCCGGGTATTCTTCTATAATCGATTTGATTGTTAAAGTTGATCGATGCACAACGCAGACGACGTAACAACAAGATGGAGTCTGCATAAAGTCTACATCAACTGTAATTTAAAGCGACACCTTGTAGGAGTGAAGGTCTACTCGTATTAATCTAGGATGCGATATTTTCCAGAAACGGCACTGCTACCAACACAACATTACAATAGGTGCCATTGCTGGGATTGTGGTGATGAGCGATCGCTCAGAGCCTCTGAATGCTTGAACGACGCTTATAATCCATTGGCAGGTAAAGCAGGAACGCCACGAAGAGTAATGCACTGCCGCCAGTTCGAAGCCGTAGAATACGTCACATTTCGTAAGTTTGTCTTCTCCCGTGTCCTCAAAGTGGTAGATCACTGAAACGTCTCCCATGGCTGCATTAGGCGAGCTAGTACTTTAATGCAAGAAGTAGTGCCACTGATAATCAGCTGGGAAAGATTTTGAGGCGAAGTAGGCGGATTGACATTCCATTGCTGTAATTACGACCCTGGCTTACCCATCCAGCTTTCGAGCTGAAGGAATGCAACGTTACATTTGCAATTCACATAAAAGTAGTGGTGCCTTGTTCATATCGGTAGGTATTTTTTATTTCCTCAACCTCACCTTGCAGCGTGGTAACAGTCGTTGTAGTAATAAAAAATTCCTGCGTCTGCAGTCACAATGGACTGATGGTCTTGGTCGCAACGTAGTTGGACCATGACGTTTGCATAGAATGCGTCCGCGGCATCGGAGTACCGATCTGATCGCGCCTGGCATACACGTATGCTGTAGATGGTGTGGCGGCTGTTGCCAAAGTTCACCCCAATTTGGCGGAATTTGAACGTCACGAGGATCAAATTATCCAGCAGGTGAACCAAGCCAGACTTTTAAACAATGCATACGCTGAGAGCACACGCATGGGCCTTTTGAATCAAGCAGTGGCTCGTCGCAATGCACGGACGCGATAGATAGAGAAGAATGTTGGATGGCTTATGAGTGACTCCATTGTTCTTGCCTGTTGCACAGGGTTCTAGGAAAAAGCACAAAATACGACATCGTCGCGTCCGTCTTCCTCAGTAAACGGTTCAAATGGAATCTCGCTGGAGAGAAGTGAAGCTCACCAGAGAGTGTATCGCTTAGTGACAACGTTTCTTCGTCTGCTGCTGTCTTAGAGAACGAAGCTGCTCGCAAGAAACCTAAATTTGTTACCTCTACTCCAACTTCAAAGCCAGCGCTGACTGACCGCGTGAACTTGGTGCGTGCTGTTACACGAGAACGAACAGCCGAAAGCACCTAAGTTGGAGCGTACGCTCTTCACTACGTCGACAGAACTCAGGATCCGTCACCGGAAGAAGCACCTTGCCGCTCTGCTTAAGCTGGACACGTACGATAATATGTGTATTGCATTGCTAACCGTGAACTGCACGCTTAGTGGCTTGAGTGAATCAGCCAAAGTCAGCCAAAGCCCAGAAGAGTGTGGGCGTTGTAATCTGACAGGACCTGCAGTGCGACCAGGAAGGAGGTGGAGGACTATGTGACTTTAAAGCAAAGGCAGTTGAGCGCTTGATCTTTAGAAGATATTTATCAGCAGTACGGTATGGGCACGAGCTACGTCTACTGTATCACTTCTCCTCGGACACAATTGTCAATGGCATTGCTCGCATCGTGTCAGTGGCGTCTACCACCACATGAAAATAACGTAAGACTTGTGCGAAAACAGCCACGAGAGCAGCAAGCTTACCAGCCCTTTGCAGGTACAAACGCGGCATTCATCTGACTGATATCTCGCAAGGAATTTATGTAGATAATGATGGCTTGAATATGAACCAATCCGTATTCGTAACGCAATGATACGCTCGCTGCATATTGGAGAAGACGAGTTACCATCGCTGCTCAATGTGCAAACCTACTGTAACATTTTCCACAATCAACACCTGATAAACCACGACGGCTAGTGAGTGAGAAGGTGAGGTGTGTTTAGGTACGCGTACGACCCGCTTATCCTGTCGACCGGCAACATAGGTACCGTGGCGACTTCTACTCTATATACTAGGTAATACTAGTCCTCGGACAGTCGAGCGACGTTGCGCAAAGTCTTGTCTCGAGATTATCCGATCCCTCGCGGTCATCGCAGGGCCCTGTAATTCGTAGTGTTCGGCTTGAGAGGCCTCTAGCCAGTGGTTGACATCATTGTCGAGAAAGGCCGCAGCCTCCATGACAACACCGCGCGCATAAGAAGCCTGCACTTGAATGGAAGCACCTGTATCCATAGCGATATTTGTCATTCGATCCGCCATTTTGTTGTAGTTGCGATAATGATGTCCCCAGCTGGCGACGTCAATATCGTCGGCTATGGCTCGTGCTTCTCGAAATAGAAGCGCCAGGCGGGGCTTGCGTGGAGGGTGATGAGTTCGAAGCTGTGAGAGCACGAGCGAACTGTCCCCAATGACATGCAGGGGTGAGTAGCCGCTGGCTTTCGTTTGTCGGAGACCGTGCACAAGCCCCCAATATTCAGCAATATTGTTAGTGGTTTCGGCAGAACCGTACGCCATGCTCGATACCCACAAGACGCATACAGCGTGCGTCGGAAGATGTAGTTGGACGATGACGGATCCAGCTCTGCCCGGTCCTGGATTTCCTCTTGACCCCCCGTCGAAGAAAAGCAGGTAGTAAACGAAATGTTGTCGACCGGCAGCGCTCGCAAGGGGGGTGGTTCATCCCAGCAGAGGAGAGTATCGGCAAGCGCCGACCGCACTCGTGCGAACAGGTGTCCGTCTTCCCCCAAAAATGCCAGGCTGGTATGTTGATCTTCGAAACCGTGTAACTGCTCGTCGAAATTGGGTCCTGGCCCTGGCTGTGTGTATCTCCTGAGGCAAAGACGAGTCTTCCATGCGGCGTAGACGCTCTGTCCAGATGGCATGTAGCGTCGTAGAAACTACAAAACGCCATAGCTCACGAGATGCTGGGAAGATCGCATCCTTTGCTCTCGACGAAGCTAAACTTGACTCGATAGCGTGTTTGATGACATCCCATGCAGCACTTGGAATACCCGGAAGGTCCATGCCAAATACCCAGACGTTAAGGTCCGCATCCTTCAAATCGCCGATCTTTTGTCACCGATCAAGTAGATACTACCACTTCCAGATTTGCGGCTTAGTACGCAGACGATTTAACTTGGCACTGGGAAGGGTGCCTTTAAACCATGAGCACTGCCGAAGGCGGTGTGATGCAGAGCGATGCTCTCCCGCCACCCGGGAGACAGGGTGCGGTGGAAACACGGGCCGGATCCCCCAGTGAAGAGGGTACTTTTCACTATTCTTCAGTACGGAGAAATCTGGTAAAAAATGAAGTCATGTCAACCACTTCTGCCGGCGGCGGCTGATCGGGTTTCGTTCGCGGCTGCGGTCAAAGGTTTCGGCTACCGCACCGGCCCCGACGAACCTAACGGCTTCAACGAATGTCTCGACCCCGGCGTACCCAATGGCCCCGGCGATAGAACTGGCCTCGGCGAACCTAACGGTCCCGGCGAAAGAAACGGCCCGGCGACCGGAACGCCTCTGCTGATGCGGGGGTCGAGGCAAACACCGATCGCAGTGCTATACTGGTTCGCACTGCTATCAGGGCGTGGAACGAAAAGCAGGACGATGATCTGCGACCGATGATTCCTCTGGAAGAAGAAGCGCTGGCGGCCTGGATGATGGGTGGCATTGTCCTCCAGTCGCCGCCAGGTTTTTTGGTATGCACGCACCCGCCAGCTACACGGGTTGTGATGCTCGATTTTTCTTAGGAATACCTCGAAGGCAAGGTCATCGCAGTCGTGCCTTCTTCCGTGCGTATGCCTCAACATATCGCTGAGAAAACGTTGCTCCTACAACTGTTGGAACGCCGCGAAGTGGAGACGGTTTCCGATCCAATAAATCGGGAACTAGTCAAGGGAGCAAAGCGCGCGCGTTACGATTCGGACACTAGACGTCTCACCTTTGTTCTGCCTGATCAGACGGCTGAGGCGAGCTGGCATGAAAAATTCATTTCGTTTCGTGGTACTCGCCTTCAACTATGGTTTCCAGCGACCATGGAGAGAGAAGACATCGCTGCTCCCTCGACCTCCAGTACTACATCGATTCGCAACATTCTGCAGTATCAAGTGAGGATTTTGGTGCATGGCGTGGCGGCGAGCACTGTCCAAGCTATTCTCTCGTCGAGTGTGTCATACTTGGTGACGTCGGTGGTTCGGGGGTGTCTCAATGGGGCTGAGGCGTACAATTCCAATTTCTTCGTCGCAACTTTTGATACCGTTTTATGCCCCGAAGAGATCAAGTTGGTGACGCACATCACGACTCCCGACACGACACTGTTCATCCATCATCACCGGCATTTCCAACGGGCCCCCTGTTTCTCATGTTACTCGCCGTATCATTCAAGTGCAAAATGCGCGGCCCGCAAGGGTGAATTCCTATTTGACCATCACCGCGCGTTCATCGGTACGCACCACGTTGCCAAAAAAGTCAGTAGACTGACGTTCCAGCACCTCGACGTGTCCGGACACATGCAGCATGTTGCTGGACTTGCAGAGACATTACAGGCAACTACAGCCAAGCTAAAGGATGATGCCTGCAAGGCACCACTGTTAACCAAGGTCTTCCAGTCATCTACGCGGGACAGTCCAAGGGAGGAAACCTCCCCCTCCCCTCCTCGTGGACAGCCAGCAGCGAGTGGCGGTGCCGCACGTGCCGCCGGTCCTTCGACTAACGGATGGTTCGACCCAGGTGCAAACAAGAAAAAACGGGAGTCACGATCCACTACGACTCCTACGAGTCTTCCTGCTGTCCCCACGGCTCAACCGCCCCGACGATCGCAGCTGAACCAAGTTGGTAGAACAGGCAAACCGCCTATTCTGGTTCCGACACCTCCTGGTCGACCGAATGCTCGGACCTCGATTAAAGGCGCCAAGAAATCATCACCACCGACTAAGGCCAAGGTGCCTCCGAACGGACGACCGGAAGCGCTCGCACAACCACCTGCTGCTTCAGCATTGTCCAAGGCAGCCAAACAACGTGCGACGGCGATTAACGAACTTGACCAACTACTAGAAGAGGAATCTAAGGCCACCGCGGCAGATTTGCCATCAGAAAGGGGAAGTGTCGCCCCTACAAAGAACATCTCCCCAAAGCAACTGGCTCTGGAGGAAGCTCGCGCGCAAGTGGAGGAAGCCAAACTGAAAGTCGATGTGCTGACCTCTACGGCCGCGGAGAAGAAGCCCGCTGCCGAATTAAAGAAAGTTTGCTACTTTGAGGCCCATGCTCAGGCGCTGGAAGTGGCTATCGCTCGTGAAGCAGCAGGTGAGGGAGAACCTACCTCACTCGAAGACGCGGAGGGGCATCTGCCTAGTTTGGAGTACGAATACCGCACCGCTGGTGCAGTGGCAAACCGATCGAAGGAAGAAGCAACGAATGCTACGAACAAACTTAGAACATTGACACGCCGGTTGGCGAAGATTACACCGAAAGAGAAGTCTGAGAGCGAGGCTGCGGTCACGCGCATTGCGACACAGCCCAGCGAGATGCCTGCTGCGACGGCGGAAAAGATTAGGGAGCGGAGTCGCTCGACGATTCAACGCTTGTTGACGTCTTATGTCCGCCGTAAACGGTCATCTCCGGTGTGACTTCTGAATCACCAGCGGGTGCGGCGCCTACTGCGGCGGTGCCTCACGATCCGGCTCCATCAGACATGCCACCGACGTGTCCTCGAGACCCAGACGGGCTGGACACATGGATTATGGATGTGACTATGGCGGAAAGTATCTTTTCGTTTGGAAATACCATGTGCATGGATGATCTAGGTGGAGGGGCTGTTGCTCCTCCCCCCTGCGCCGCTAGTGTTCCCATACCAGCGGAGCCAGCTAAGCTATTGAGGACGAGATCAAGGCCTCTTCAGGCATTCTATCAAACCCAGCCGAGGACAACTATGGTCCGATGACCCGTCCTACCGACTTCCGGGGGGATCCATGTACACAGGTGGCGGTAAGATCCTCGATGGACCACATCCGCAATCAAGATAATCACGATCAGACGTTACGTGCTACCAGAGTTCGCAAGGTCCCGGAGACCGCATCGGCTGCGATAGCTGCCGCAACGATGCCGAAAAGCACGAAACAAATCTCGGTGAACACAGCCGCAATTCGGCAGTGGGTCAGCCAGCGCACAGCGGTGTCCACGGTGCCTGCTACTCTGCCAGTTGGTCCGAAGGGCCAAACAACGTGGATTCATTCGTGTGCGTTGGAACTGGAGGCACTCGTCAGTGAGATGCCTTACCCGGTTGCTTACCTAGTCTCCATGCCTGGTGAAACCCTTAGAGCCTTTGGACATTCCATCAACAGCGAGTCTCAACTGGCTGTGATACGTCAACATACCACACACGCAGATGAAAAGCTTCGAGAGCTGTGCATGGGTTGGGCCGCAACGGCCGACGGTCAGTCTGGACAAATTTGATGGAAAACGACTGACAACATCCAGCGCTGGAGACGATTCAGCAAATTACAGCCGGAGTTGTTGTGCGCGACCGTCGTCGAACCGCTGGTGGACTTGGATCACTGGGGCGTCCTCAATGTTCTATGTGTCTTATTGCCAAAGCTCGCACCAGTGGAGGGTGAGACCAAGGTGGTGATGCCACAGACCAAGGCTGTGCTATACCACCTTTCCAAAGAGGTGCGTGCGGCAGTTTTCAGCATTATCTGCAAGCCTGCCAACTGGCAACCGGCGCTTGACCTTATCGCCCGCGATGATAAACTGCTGGACCCTCGGCACTGAGGGTAACTCGGCTGCCTTAGAGGCTGATTTGTCACGGTATGCGGTTCAGCCTTCCTCTTCTCCCGTTCCTGTAGGGCGAGCTCGTTCGATAGACGGGAGAGAGACAACTCACGTTTCCCCCAATCCACCAGGCCCGCCTCGACGTCGACGGCGGCATTTGTTGAAGGCTTCCCAGAGGCCACGCGAAAACAGCCTCGGTCTGCATTCGCAAAATGTAGCTGGCTTCCCCAAGCATCCGGAACGCTGTGCAGACTGGTTCGGCCATTTTCGGCAGCGCGAATCGAGAAGCTCCATTGACTTGATCCTTCTACAGGAAACGCGGGTCACTCTTGGTGAAGCAGCAAGTATGGACAAGCTGTACAACACCACATGGGGCTTCGTGGACAAGCCCGGACGCACGATGTGGACAGAGTCCGAGGAACCGCGTGGAGGGGTTGCCATTTTACTGAATCCGTACTCGTCGATTACTGAGATGGAGCCTTGGCAAGAGGAACATTGGACACCGCACTGGATGGCCGCTCGTATTGCCCTCATGGGCGAAACCGTCCTCGTCGTCAATGTTTATGCCCCAAGTGACAAGAGTGAACGGGAAGCGTTTTTCAAGATGCTTCGCCACCACCTTCTGGGACATAACGGACCCATGTTCATGGGAGGAGATTTCAATTGCACGTTAGTCCCACGGCTTGACCGTTCTTTCGCCTCGCCACCTGGCAGACATGATTCTTTGGCGCTGAGACGGTTTCTAGGTCGGGTGAAGCTTAGCGATGTGCTCGACGATGAAATGGAGCGAGCGGAAGAAGAGCGGGCCATATCAGCATTTCATACGGCGGCGCACACATATTTCTACACTTTACCAGGCGGTGGCTCCGCCAGTTCTCGGCTTGATCGGTGGTATGTTAGTGCTCTTCATGCTGATTGGGTTGGAGACGTCGATCTTTCGGTACCTGGTCCAGCAGCTGACCATAATGGTATAACTACCCGGATTGGAGCGCCACGTCATATCGTGCGCGTACTAAGCCCCGGCGAGTATATCCTGTTCCGGGATGTGCACAAGCGGCCGCAAATCGAGCAATTCTTGCGGCCCTTGAGACGGCACAGATTGCAGTTAACGACACCCATTCTGTTCCGCCGTCGGACCACCACAGCCCGTAGTCTGGCCGACTGGTGGGACGAATGGAAGATAAGTTTACGCAAAGTTCTCTTGGCGACTACCAAGAAAGCTCGCCAAGGTCTGACGAGAAGCTATCGGCAGCGGCTGAGTCTCCTATACGTCCGACTAGATGCAGCGCTTTTAGAGGCGCGCTCTGCGGATGACTCGCCAGCGAGGGCTCCAGAGCGATGCGACCAAACTATCCCTGTCGATACCCCGGGGGAACTTCGACGAAATGTTGCGGAGCGTCGTCGGTTATGGCAAAGAACCAAGAAAGAGCGACTACTCACTCAACATACGTACTCTCCGGGCGAGACATCCCGAAGATTTTCGCCCGGGTGTCGACTAAACATCAAGACAGCACGATTATTTCCCTGGGTGGAAAAACATCGTCTCTCCAGACGATGTGAGTGTGGCTTTGAAGAGGCTTAAACGTGGGAAAGCTGCGGGGCCGGATGAAATCAACAACACTTTCTACCGCGATTACGCAGATGCGCTCGCACCTATTCTCGCTGCATTGTACACCAGATGGCTGGAGTGCAGCGTGTTACCGGCGTCGTTTGGAGAAGCGAACATCCAGTGCCTGAAGGAAACTGCGGCTTCCGCCTTGCCGCTTGACTATCGTCCGATTGCGCTGCTCAACAGCGACTACAAGTTGTTTACCAAGATTCTTTCTTTTCGGGTGCGGCCGATGCTGTCGCATATCGTTCTGCCAGCTCAAGTTGGATTTGTCCCGAAGCGGTCGATCCATACGGCACTAGACATTTTTACGACCGCCAGTAAAGCAGCGAAATTGGACAGCAATCTACATGGTGCCGTTGTTCTACTTCTTGATTCTGCCAAAGCGTACACCACGTTGCAACGTCCGTATTTACTCTCGGTGCTGAAGTGGCTCGGCTTCTCGCCCAAATTTATTTCAGTCGTGGCTGCACTACATTGCGAAACGACATACCGATTTATCGTGAATGGGTACCGCTCAAGTCGACGTGAAGTTCAATGTGGTATCCGACAGGGGTGCCCCTTTTCATCTGGGGGACGAACTACTGAGTTCAAAGTGTCGGGATACGCCGATGACACGGCGATATACCTTCGCGATCGGTCTGCGGTTACGCCTGTTGTTACACATCTCGATGATTTTGCTAGGGTTTCAGGCCTACAGACGAATCGAGCGAAGTCTATGGTCATTGAACTTGACCCTCGCGGATCGGCACTGCCTTTGGACACCCACGGTCTCACTCTTCAAGCTTCCTGCGAGTCCTGCAGGTACCTTGGTGTTCAGGTTGGGCAACAGGATGCGGTGGCCGAAAACTGGACGAAATGCATCCGATCATTATGGAGCCGGCTTGTCCTCGCCAGAGAAAAGACTCACACTGTCGAGCAGCGGTCTCGCCTCGCGAGTGCCATAGCAGTGCCCAAAATTACCTTCTTAGCACGTCATTGCTAGCCTCCTCCAGCCATTGTATCCCGATTGCAAGGCTTGATTATGGATTTTGTATGGGGCGCCCGCGACGGCAGGAGGTCCCGACCTTGGGTGCCCTCCGAGATGGCCTCACTACCGATACAACAAGGTGGACTTGCGGTGCCGTGTATTCGAACGGAACTGACGACTGTGGCGGCGATAGCTGTTGGTCAATGGGCAGCTATGGTTTCCTCAAGAGATTTACTGATCGGCGACTTCCTATGGGGTTCTGCCGAAGAGCCCTCCTTTTTACATCGAGAGCCACGGTCGACTATGATGACAACGGTTGTGTCACAATTGATGTCCGACGAGTACTTGATGACAAACTGCGGGCCGGGATGAGGGCAAACTCTGCGGCATCAGGTCGATTTGACACTAGATGGATCGCACACGCTACGCTGAAGGACATGTCGTGGCTTAGGGATCGCAGAGGAAAGACATACAATTTGAACGGAGCGGATTTTGCGAGGGGACATAATTACCTTGGCGACACAATGTCTTGGCTGACGGTTCAGAGTGGTGTCATCCGGTTCTCGCCCAAGCGCGCTATGGCTACCCAATCGATGGCGAAGCGACGGCATTTTGGGTCCTTTTGCCTCGCCATCATTTACAACTTCCCGTCGCTCGTGTATCGTACAATTGAGCCGGGGGCATTGATTGCGTACTCTGCAAAAGTACACCGTCATCATGACTGGTTGCTCAACGGAGACGGTATTTCGCTGTCTCACTTCGATACGGGAATGGATTGTGGGGTGACACCGGTCACATCGATGTCGGCTTGCGATACCACTGCGTCTATGGCCAGTGGAACTACTGTCCACTTTGGCGCGCATCCAACGCTTACGCGTGTGGTGCACCTATAGGCTGGCCATCGGAGATGGAGGCCGCAACGACGAAAACTCAAACAGATTATCTCCCGCCGGCGCAGTGTTGAAGGCAAACGAATTTGCGGTGAGCGAATAGCGAAACCGGACTTCCAAGTGATTGCAGCAGGTACATCTATGATCGAGTGGAGAGACATCCGACGGATAAGAGCTTCCTTTCCGACCAACGCACAGACGCTATATCGTCTGAAGAGTAACAGCTTTCCGCTCTGGAATTGGGCAACCCACGATCTGTCTTGCCCCGCCCCAGAGTGTCCGCCTGCTATTCCGGCGATGGCAAGTCATGTATTCTGGACCTGCCCTAGCGCCTGGCGACATTGGGAGTATCTACTTGATCGGTGGCGAAAGATCGGCGATTTGAAGGATGCGGACCTTAACGTCTGGGTATTTGGCATGGACCTTCCGGGTATTCCAAGTGCTGCATGGGATGTCATCAAACACGCTATCGAGTCAAGTTTAGCTTCGTCGAGAGCAAAGGATGCGATCTTCCCAGCATCTCGTGAGCTATGGCGTTTTGTAGTTTCTACGACGCTACATGCCATCTGGACAGAGCGTCTACGCCGCATGGAAGACTCGTCTTTGCCTCAGGAGATACACACAGCCAGGGCCAGGACCCAATTTCGACGAGCAGTTACACGGTTTCGAAGATCAACATACCAGCCTGGCATTTTTGGGGGAAGACGGACACCTGTTCGCACGAGTGCGGTCGGCGCTTGCCGATACTCTCCTCTGCTGGGATGAACCACCCCCCTTGCGAGCGCTGCCGGTCGACAACATTTCGTTTACTACCTGCTTTTCTTCGACGGGGGGTCAAGAGGAAATCCAGGACCGGGCAGAGCTGGATCCGTCATCGTCCAACTACATCTTCCGACGCACGCTGTATGCGTCTTGTGGGTATCGAGCATGGCGTACGGTTCTGCCGAAACCACTAACAATATTGCTGAATATTGTTAGTGGTTTCGGCAGAATATCGCTATGGATACAGGTGCTTCCATTCAAGTGCAGGCTTCTTATGCGCGCGGTGTTGTCATGGAGGCTGCGGCCTTTCTCGACAATGATGTCAACCACTGGCTAGAGGCCTCTCAAGCCGAACACTACGAATTACAGGGCCCTGCGATGACCGCGAGGGATCGGATAATCTCGAGACAAGACTTTGCGCAACGTCGCTCGACTGTCCGAGGACTAGTATTACCTAGTATATAGAGTAGAAGTCGCCACGGTACCTATGTTGCCGGTCGACAGGATAAGCGGGTCGTACGCGTACCTAAACACACCTCACCTTCTCACTCACTCAGCAACGGACACGATAACATCGAGATTGAGGGACTGATCACCGACGTCAACTCGAAGACCGCCTTTGCCACCGATGCTGTCACTGTGAAGCCAACGCAAGGGTCGGGTAGGCAGAGGTGGAGACTGAAGTTTCAGTTGTATAAGCGGAAGGGTCGACTGGAGTTTCGGTCAGGTTACCCAGTGCGGTCGAGTCATCTCCTGCAGCCGTATCGCCTGGTCCAGTCGTACCTCCTAGTTTAGTGGCGATGATCGGTGCTTCGGCAGTTCCGTGGCCCCGTTGAGTGTCAGATGGGATTTCAGTTGGGTAGGTTTGCAGAGTTTCTTTGTTTGGGCCGGCAGCTACAGTTTCTTCTGTCGAGCGAGCGTCTTTAGCTGGGTACGCGTCGCTTGTCTCTTCAGTCGGATATGCGCTCTCAGATGCTTCAGTGCGGTAGTTGCCTGTAACGTCTTTGGATGGATAACTAGACGATTCCTCCGCGAGCGCTTTAGTATTTTCATCATGTCCATTGTCCTCATGGTGCCTCGTCATACCATCAAACGTAACACTGGGTTTGCTGTTTCTCATCGAGTCATTTTTGGTAACACTAGGCTCGTCGTGCCCTGTTGTTTCACCACGCTCTGTAGTGTGAATCTTGCTACCATAGTTAGCGCTCTCGGCTGTGTCCGTAGTCATGTGGTCGTCTTTGCTGCCCTTGGAGGTCATGTGATCATTTGTCCCGATAGCCATGTGACCGTATTTGCCCGGCTTTGTTTCGTCTGAAACAACGTCACAATTGACATCGAGCGGTGCATCTCGAGTTTTGTCGTAGTTTGCTCCTTTGCCGGTGTAAGCTTTGCTAGTTTCGGCATCTGCTGTCTGAGGGAATGCACATCCCCACGTGTCATTGATCACGAGGACACATTCAGCGTCGACTGGGGCGACGCACCTCGTTCCACTGTAGGACAACAAGTACGGCTTGCAATCTGCAATTGCGAGGTCACCGGCCTTAGGACACTGCGTGCCAGCAGGCTTTGCTCCGTTACCCGAGCAGGATAAACCGTGAGATTCCGACAACGAGTAGGTGGCATCGTGTTGCACGGAGATAGAGACGTCAGCGGATGCCAAACTAGTGGCAAGGATGCCGGCTATGGTCAAATTTTTCGAGGTCATCCGTATTTTAGAAATGTTGATTAAATACGTGCACCTGAGCTCGATCTGCGCGTTCGACCCGCGCAGACCAAGTTGGCGTTGCCGCCGAAGAGGAAATTGCGGAATGAGTCTTGGTCGAAGTGGATCGGCGACACTAGGAGACCGTGTAGAAGATCTTGGGCACTTGGATGAAGCCTAAAGAAGAAATGGAAGCTACAGTATTCACGCATGAAATAATCACTGAGTCGCCCCATTTGCTTCAGGCTTCCACTGGACGGTTTAAAATCTTTACGAAACGGTTGAGACGATGGTGCATGCGCCTGTCATGGCTATGGAACAGACACATGGAGGAAAACATTGAGATCAGTGCGACTGCTTAGATGACTCTTTACGCTGTAATCCCGTTTCTTATTGCATAAGCCTTTTCCATTCGCCTAACGTTGTAAACCATTCCATTTCCGAAGACGTTTGACAACACCCGCTATGCGAAGCTTGTGGTGGTGGCTTTGGATTGTTTGGATGCTGGGTGTCATGTACCGTTACCATGGCTGGACACTGAACTCAGTTCGGCGTTCGATTCCTAAGCACAAGTCAGACATAACGCGTTTGGCCGAGGATGCTGAGTATAACCGAGAGCAGAAACAAGTCCCTAGCGACGTGCAATACGGCGGGACGTTGCTATAAATTAGTTGAGCACGAGTGAAAAAGCGAAGTATAGTACGATTCCTAGAAAAACACGACCTTCTTCTGCACATAAATCAGAGATCGCGCCGTAGATCCAACAGCTTTCAGATGTAGCCGACGACTCGCAGAAGTCGCGGTTGCGAATGGTCACTGAAGACTGAAGAACTATAAACGTATTATTTTGCTTGAGTCTGAACAATGAGTGTAGTGATGGCTGTGGAATTAATTTAGTGAGCTCTCCACTCTCCAGTGGCAGTTGGTCGCAGCCGAAGAAAACAATCAAATCAGCCTCAGCGGTTTCAACGTCAAGAAGTAGAACGAAAAGACCCATCCTGACGACAAATTATCTTTGGTGTTGCCGTCTCTGCTGTGGTGGAGGAAGCATTCGCCTACAGATTTTTGGAAAAGCCGTTGACTAAACTCGTCCACTGAATGAGGTATTGGTCCGGGTGGAGCTAAGTGCTTGGCCAAAACTAGCACTAACTACTTTGATCGTCAATTGGTAGCTGCGTTCTAATCTTCCGCTCTACCTCAAAACTTCTTGACCGCATCATCAGATTGCAAAGTGGACATCATTTGATGTATATCCGGGATTGTAGAATGGTACTAAGCATGCGGAGATGCATGAGATGAGGCTTTCGCAATAATAAGAATTCGTGCGCTTACAACTACATGCTTATCTCAATATTTGTACCAAAGTCCCCACGGGGAGATGCATCCTTTTACAAAAAAGGTTTATCCAATGATCAAAGATCCGTCATTTGTTCCTGGATATTTGCGGATTTTTCTTGACTCGCGAATATAATGATAATCTTATCAGTGGGTACACACCGAGTTACGCTCGTTTCGCTAGACTTCTTACACCCTATCTGCAAGCCAAAACGCCTATACATGACGGAAGTGGTCAAAGCCTAACTCTGCGCGAGTTGAGATAACAACCACTTCAATTAGATATGGCAAGATATTTACCTGATCAGTAGCACTTGCGAAGAAATGTCAATGACGTGCCGAGGGGAAATTGCGTACGCAGACAGAAGAGCAGCAGCGCGCCAACCGCGTGGCGCAGCCGCTGATTGTTGTGTTTTTGCGCTGAGTCACTGACACTGTGATGCTATGACTGTGTGTATGTGGGTGCTGCAGGAAGACGCAGCGAATGCGTCTCACTCCGGTGCAAGATGTTCATCGTGCACGATGACATCAATGCGAGAGTCGAAGCAGGGATACTCGCACTCCCAACATTTTCCGATTTTGCCAGGAGTATCGTCCTTTGCAGCAAAATGCAAACGCAATTGAGTTAGGTCCTCAGTTTGCATACTGCTTGCCACCTCTAAGCGTGTCGTCTCTTACCTTGCTTACCGAATACACTACACTGACGACTGAATTTCTTGTTGTCGACCGAGAAGAAATACATCGATGCCTATCTTGTACCCACGCGCATCCACTTTCTACTGCTGCTACGGCAGAAGCAAATCCGACAAGCATCCCATGGGGTCACATCGTTCGGGTCGTCTCCGAATGTAAAGTCGCTTGCTGGCGTCTCAACGCCTGGATTGAGAATATCTCTTACAGGAGAATGTTAGCTGTGGAATGAGCCTCAAAAGTGAGGTGATCGTCGGAAACTCACTGTAAACGTTACCTCACCTTTTTCTACAGGCGCTTCAATTTCTGTGCTGTGAGGCCTGGAATATGTGTCTGGTCAAGCATTGCGAACTTGACAATTTGAGATGTGGGCAAGCACATCGGAGCCTTCATTATTCGTCTGGTCTGTTAAGAGTTCTGCGAGGTCTGTGTCTCTGGTGGTCGCCTAATTAAGCAAAGTGAAAAGTTACATCGTACCAAAGTCGATGAAGAAGACGTTTTGGCCATCTGCACAAGTGACATCCGGGGAAAAAGCAGATCGCCGTCTGTATAAGAATGCCGAGGTCTGTATATCACAACGTTGTTGCATACGGGGTCAGTCAGATACAACTCTTTGTCTTGGCTTTCTTGGTCTCATCTGTAGTATTCGCTCAAATTTTCTGAGGAAACGTTTCAGCAACTGCTGTGTAGTCCTGGGAAACGGCTCATGACGTAGTCGATGTCAGTGACAATGCTTTCATTCACCTCTACATCACGAGCAGACATGGGCGCGTATGACGCTGCATTTCTTGGAATCTTGATGTTAACTTCCAAGTCGATCATTGAAAAAAGCTGCACAACTTGCTTGTTAAAACGAACAAGTAGTGTCATTTAGAACCAAGAAGGACTCGTCAGCGAGCGTTTGGGCGCATCAAGAGGTATGCGAGAAAGCAGCTAGACCAGAGCAGGAATAGACGCGTCGAACATCGTTAAAAGGCGTAATATGATGGATGTATTGCGATTCGGCTTGCTTGCTACAGCTTCAAAGAAATCGTTTGTCCATGTCACTGCTCGTTGTGGCGTGTAATGTACGTGAGCAGGTCGATCCGAGTGACAACGCCAAAGATGACGGACTTGGTCTCGGCCGCACCACCCTTGCGGATGCGCTTTTGTTCCGTAACGACCAGCGCAAAGTGATCGCGATCGAAAATGCGGCTCAGATCGTACAGCGACGTCTGCGGGCTCACCTGCTGGAACTGCTTAAACATGGCCTTTTCCACTGCATCGGTCGGGTGGACACGACCGGGCATCAGCTGTGCAATGAGGTTACCCTCGGTCACGACGCCTACGATCGAGTTGTCGTCCGCCACAACGGGCAGGTTGTCAAAGCCCTCCTTCTTCAAAATGTTCACGGCCTCTTTGCATGTGAGATCGGGAGTAATCGTCACGGGGGGCTGCAGTAGCAGCTCAGACACGTTCTTCTTGGCCCACCACGTCGAGCTCAACGCGCTCTTCGACATGTCCGTCACGTAGCCGTGTTCGTACATCCAATCGTCCGACAGGAATTTGGACATGTAGTTACGTGTCGAGTCAGGCAGCACCACAACACAACGTTGGCCAGCCTTAAGATCTTTAGCAGCCTTTAGTGCCGCAGCCACAGCGGAACCGCACGAGCCGCCACACAGCAGTCCTTCTTCACGAATAAGGCGACGCGCCAGGAAGAACGACTCCTGGTCGTTCGTTTTGACCCAACGATCCACGAGCGAGCGGTCTAGCACTTGTGGAATAAAATCGTATCCAATACCCTCAACCTGGTAGGGTTTCAAGCGGTTCTCATCGTTGAGATTCTCTGGCTCAGCTAGGATAGAACCGAAAGGGTCAGCACCGACGATAATGCAACTTGGACATTTCTCCTTGATTTTGCGTGCCGTGCCCGACAGAGTTCCACCAGTACCGGTACCCATGACGACCATGTCGACCTGTCCATTGCAAGCCTCAAGGATCTCCTCAGCCGTACCATCATAATGAGCCAAAGGGTTGGAGGGATTACTGTATTGGTCCAAGATATGAGCATTGGGAATCTCCTTGGCAAGACGTTTAGCCACACCAATGTGCGACTCGGGCGAGTCCCAAGCCGCCTCAGTGGGCGTCCGGATAATCTCAGCACCAAGTGCCTTGAGCACGTTCACTTTTTCGAGTGACATCTTTTCCGGCAACGTGATGATGATACGGAATCCGTAGAGCGCAGCAGCCAGTGCCAAGCCAATGCCCGTGTTTCCTGATGTGGGTTCGATAAGGGTATCACCCGGTTTGATACGACCTGAAGCCATGGCGTCTTCGATCATACGTTTACCAATACGATCCTTAACAGAGCCACCGGCATTGAAGAACTCGCACTTCGCGAGCAAGTCACATTTGAGTCCCGCCTTTTTGGCAATTGTATGGAGACGCACAAGCGGTGTATTGCCTATGTGGTCGAGAATTGAATTGAGAATTTTAGGCTCGGATTGACGAGGACGATGTACATGTGGTTGCTGGATGAAGCACAAATCTGGTGAGGGACACTCGATCGCTTGGGACATCTGCAAAGACGACATGACTTCTGATATTGTCGGCAGGTTGTGGAATGAATTGCTACCTTGAGAGAAACTGAGATGCATGCATGTACGTATAACCTTGAATAATTAATGAAATGAGTTTGTGATGGGTGCGCAGAATAACGTGCGAAATAAGATAACCTGTATGATTTCATTCGACTTGTTTTCAAACACGAAGCACAACGGGTAGACATCGTGTGGTTCACATTCGAGTCACAATGCCAATCGCATTCGTCTACAGGTCGTAGTCAGAAAATCGTCATCAAGTGTAAATAGAGGAACGATTTCTCGAGCCAAACATTGCTTGAAGTCATCAAAACACGCGCAAAATTTAATCCGCTTGTTTTTGTCTGGGCGAGAGTGGGAGATGATTCGCCATTGAAATAGAAAAGGAGAAAAAACGTATACGCGATCCATCGAGCTTCTATTTGCTCCACTTCGACTCGATCTTCTAGGATCATAAGTCTCGACGTTCAGCTCGCTTCCTCGTTTTCTTCTAAGTCGTACCTAATGATGAGGAACATGCAGAACCTTGTCACGTTTTGTCCAATTAACAATACTTGGTTTCAACGAGTGGTCAGCGTTTGTTTGCCCAACTCACGCGTGGCTCACAAGTATCCATCAACGCTCTCCATTCGTCCGTTTCGTCGTCCTTTTCACTACAATCATTCATCCAACTTCCGTCCAGCAGTTCCAAACACAAACCATCTTGAAATCGTCTCGTCATCATGGCTTTTGAAAATCTAACACAGTCCATCGTAGGTCTCGGTAACCCCTTGCTCGACATTCTAGCCGATGTAACACCTGAGTTTCTGACCAAATACGGTCTCAAGCTCGACAATGCCGTCTTGGCAAATGAAAGCCATACGCCCATGTTTGAAGAGCTCCAGAAATACAAATCCGTCTTTGTAGCTGGTGGTGCTACACAAAACAGCATTCGTGTAGCTCAATGGATGCTTAACAAGCACAATACAAAAGCCACAACATTCTTTGGCAGTGTGGGAAAAGACGCACACGGAGCGAAGCTTAAAGAATGTGCGCTAGCCGATGGGGTCAATGTGTCATACCTCGAGCACACTGATATCAAGACGGGTACATGTGCCGTCTGTGTCGTGGACTCGGAGCGCTCACTCGTGGCTGATTTATCAGCTGCCAATCACTTTCATCATGACCATTTGGCCAAGCCTGAGAGTCAAGAGATCATCTCCAAGGGCCAATTCTTCTACTCGGCTGGCTTCCACCTTACGGTCTCTCCTACTGCCGTTATGGCACTGGCTGAACACGCCAAGGCCAACAACAAGGTCTTTCTTATCAACCTCTCGGCCCCTTTTATTGTCGAGGTCTTTAAAGACCCTTTAATGACAGCTATTCATTTTGCTGACTTTGTCTTTGGCAATGAAAGTGAGGCCAAGACACTTGGCAAGGTGCAGGGCTGGGGCGACAACGTCCAGGAGATTGCACTCAAGACAGCGTTGCTTGAGAAAGCCAATGACTCTCGCTCTCGAACCGTTGTCTTCACCCAAGGTGCTGACCCCACAGTTGTCGTACACCAGGGCAAGATCCACACCTTTGATGTGCCTAAGATGGCTGCGTCGTCCATTGTTGACACCAATGGTGCTGGTGATGCTTTCGTCGGAGGATTTCTCTCTCGTCTGGCTCTGGGTCTGCCTCTCGAGCAGTGCGTGAACGCTGGCCATTGGGCTGCTCAAGTTGTGTTGACTCGCTCGGGCTGCACGTTCCCGGAGAACTGCACTTATCAGGACTAAGCAAGTTTTGTTTGTGCAGTTGCAAGTCGACTTTTCATTGCAACGAGCGACAAGTTTTTTGGTGGTGATGCTGCTATAAGCGACAAGTAGACAGATGAGAGCCCCGTTGGTTGCCGCGCTTTTGTGGCGGTGCGTGTGCCTCGTTAGCAACTTTCGTAGGTGAAGTGCGGCATCAGTTGGAGTGCTCGACGCTTTCCCTCGAAGGAAGAACCACCTCCATACATAGACGACTGCCTCGGCGCTCTGCCTGTGCTTGCCACTCACATACTTGCTGTTTGAGTTGTCTTGTTGCTCTCATTTCACGTTGACGTGCTGCTGATCTTGACCATCATGATTAGAAAATGACAGAGTTATAAAGGAGGAGAGGCCTTGAGTATATCATCTTCGGGACTGGTCGTTCGTGCAGGTCGACAAAAACTCGAGCCATACATGCGTCCAATACCTACCGTTGTGAAGTCTGAAGTCGTTTGCAACGTGGTAATGCACAACGCTCAGGCCCAAATGTATAAACAGCGTGCCACCAAATTCATGGATTTTGGATATCTGTGCTTCTCTTAGATGAAATGGACGGACTCAAAGTCTTCAGCACTTTCAGCATCTACTCAGCTTTCACGGCACGTGCCACTTGAAAGTACGAAATGCGTCCATGACATTGCGTCCATGACATTGCGTCCATGACATTTGCCAAGAACAGATCGTATTCAATCCAATACGAGCATGAAATATACTTACACAAGTTTCGATAACCAAGAAAGCGCAAGGGGGCTCTTCCTTGGTTATCAAAACTGAGCTACACGCATGTGCACGTGTCTTTTCGCGCAGTGACAACGTAAGGAGTGCGGTGTAAGTGTATTTTCGTGACCAGAATATGTGGAGCATCTTAAGTCAAACTGTTGACGATGGAAGAACAAAGCTACACCTTGAACTCACAATATCTGTGCATGTCATGAAATTTTAGCAATTTACCCACGCATAATTTACTGCATTTATAAAGCTAAATCAAGTTGGTGTCTGTATTGACTAGGTAACGAATCGTTACCGTTTACATCTAAGACGCAGAGTTAATCTACTACCGCGACTTCTTTTGCTTCTTATTACTGTTCTTGCTTTTCTGCTGCGTGCTAGCACCCAATTTGCGCTTTGTGAATGTATCATCTTCACCTTCAGGCTTGTTCTCATCACCTAACTCGACGACTACGTGAGGAACTCCAACAGCGTGAACAACAGGCTTTTTATCGGTCACCTTCTCAGCCTTCTTAGTCTTCGTTGCCTTCTTTACCTTCTGAATAGTTGCCTCACTCGTGGCACTTTTGGGACCATCCTTTTCACTTGCCACGACTACGGAGAGACACGTTACACGAGGCTTCGTTAAGAGCACAGTCGAGGCCATCGGCTCGACCGACTTGTTTAGTTTCTCGGGCGATGAATCATTTAGCGCGAACGAAGCAAAGTCCCAGATCTGAAACGTACCATCAGACGTAGCTAGTACGATCCACGGCAGCTTGTCTTCACCGTGTGGATATACAACCTGAAGGCACCTAATGCGGGCGTTAATGTCCGTGTGAGTTATCTTTCCAACAAGTCTGACACAAACAGCATCACAATAATTTCAGCCAAATCTTGTAGAAGCGTATCGATCGAATCGGGTCAAATGTGACTACGAAAGATATACGTACGTTCCGTTGGTCTTCCAAATATATATGTGCTTATCATCGCCACCACAGACGACGAATTTATCCGTAGCGAACACGGCGCAGTGAATCTTCTTCGTGTGCTCCAATGTGCCCACCAGCTAATCACCACCAATGCAGACCGTCACTAAACGAGTATGTGTAAATTCCTACAATATCCTCAGTTTCCAAACTCACCTCTGCATTCATGTTGAATATTGACAGGTTGTTGCCGAATCCGAGCGCATAGTGCATGCCCTTTTGCGAGATCATGACGAGCTCCGCTTCTTTTTCCAGTCGCCTAATAAAGGCGATACGGCCTCTCACGAGGTTCCACATGCGAAGCGTGCGATCACGTGCCACTGAGAAGCACATTTTCCCACTCGGATGCACTGCAATCGCATTGATTTCGCCCCTAAAATACACCCCCAAAGCAAAACTTAGACCTCGTGTCATAGCTCATAATGGCATATCAAGCACTTACTTGTGACCACCAAGAATGTGTAGACAGTTCCAGTCCGATGTGCGCCAGATGCAGATAGAATTATCGGCGCTACCGCTAAGCACGTGGCTCTGGCCAAAAAACTCGAGGCTTGTGATGGCGCCGTGCTGTTCCATCAAGCTACCAACCTCAACACGCTTGTCCACATTGTAGATCCTGTATCCAGCGACACAACACCAATCAGAACGCTGTTTATGGCATCCATTACATTGTAATTGTCGAGTTATGGCCAGCACTCACTTGATCATCTCGTCACTACTACCCGACAGAAGTGTCTTGCCTTGCTTAGCACCCATCAATGCTACACTTTTAATACATTCCGGATGTGCCGTATAGCCAAACGTGAGCTTCATTTTGGTGCTCTTACCCGTAGACACGATGGGGCATTCCCACCCATAAAGTAAACCTTCGTACGTTCCAGCTACTATTCGGATCATCATGACGGACAAGAGTCAAATACCGTTGGTGGTGGACTGATAGTGCGATTAAGTACGAATTGGGATGGGAAAACGTGGCTGAAGTAGCTTTTGGTGGCTGCTTGGTGGTGGTAGCCAAGTGCAACATGTGATGTGTGAGAATCCAGTCTTGGCTGCTTAACAGTTTTATGCGATCGAGCGTAGAGCGTTGAATATGAGCGTTTTCGTTGGTTTAGTTGCGCAAGCACGTGGTTAAAAAGCGAGTCGAAGCCACAACAAAGTCAAATTTTCTTTGTAGGCGCGACGCACAAATATCGATCGCTGAGCTGCAATTGTCAACATTACTTGAAGACGAAACGAACCATGAAAGCGAGCTCGGACGTTTTGGTAACAAACCACGGTGACAACATGAACAAATGGACCATCGATGGCATTCACCGACGCCGTCTGTCACTGTTGGACAAATGGACCAGTGACAAATCAATGGCAATTGGATACCTCCGCCGACAACGCGTAAGCAGCTTTCTGATCGCTTGAAAGGAGTGAATCACTAACGTAGTGTTATGCGCTTATAGGAGGTAATAACGTGGATCGAGAGTGTATTAAAGTGTGAGCTGTCGTCCATCTGCCTGTTCGAAGCGCTAAAGTCTGGCGTGGTGCTGCGTGAAATGGTATGCAATGTCTACTTTGCCAAACCTTCAGCGACTAAACAATTTGCTTGTTGTAGATGGAATTATTCTTCCCCGATGCTTCCAATTGTATGCCACCAATCAACCGCAAATTCTCAGATCAAATGGCTCCCTGGAAGGAGCGCGAGAATATTACTGTTTTCCTAAGGCTGTGCCAGTTGTACGTAACTTATACTTGATAGTAGCATGTATATTACACGAAATGCTAAACGGCAGCAATGCGACAGGATTGGAATGAACGGCTTGTCTCTATTCTGCACGGACGACTTGTATAAAGGCACGGATATGGTGCAGGTGTTATTCTGCTTAGAGCGTTTCAAAATGTTTTTAAACAATCATACCGCTCGTCATTCCAAGTGTGTTAGTACGAACGAGCCGACTGAATTATCCAACCAAGAGGTGAGAAAGCAATTTTTGAAATGACCGAACCTGATCTGACAGTGTTCTTGTTGAATATACAGCTGGAGATGTCGGAAAACAAACGAATTGTCACGGCTTCAAAAAGTTTAATCTCTTCTGGTAGCTCGTCAGTATTGCCGGAAAAAATCGCAATCAATGAAAAAGAGTCTGTCACGAGGGAAGCGTCAGAACTAAACTCAGTGCTGTCGAAGGACAAGAAGCACGAAACTGTGGAACCCGCAATAGTCTCGGATGAAAAGGTCATCGTTGAAGTGCTGACTGGGGTATGCAATCAGGTGTCTGAAGATAAACCTGAAGTCGATTATCCTGCTGACGGCGATAATGTGAGCTTTAGAATGAGCGGAAGTGACGTTAGCGATGAGCAACAAGCAACTGAGGCTGGAGACACCTTCGTCGTTATGAAAATCAGCAACGGCGACTTGCCGCTGGCACTCTTGGGAATGAAAGCCAAGAACGAAAAGACTGTTGCACGATCAATGACAAAACAGGACGTGCCTACCATTGAGAAGGAGTATGAGGCACCCATACATGAAGTCGCCGTTGCTGTGGAGGAAGCAATACGAGGGACGACTACTGAGCCGGCAACAGACCTGATAGTGGACATGAAGGCGGAAAATGCTGACCAACTCGATTGCAAAAGCGAAGTTCCTGCTGCAAATCTGGTGTCGAAAGGAACTGCTGAAAGCGAAAACCAGACGGGTGTCGAAAACGAAGTCACGGCGGGAACTGAAATTCCTGCTGCAGACCCGGGTGATGGACAAATTGATTCGACTTCATCTGAAGACGTCGTAAGCGCTCAATCTTCAGCGAAAAATGCAGAAGAGGCTGTAGCTGAACAAGAATATGCGGTGGGTTTGTGAGATTATGTTTGTTGAGCAATATTTCGTCTAACACTTGCTATTCTTCATGCTAGACACCGCAACCGACAGAAGCGGAACTTCTTGATGTAAAAACAATGACAAAATGTTCATGCGGCACATGCACTATAATGTAGTCATAAGCCGCGTTCAAGCGAAAAAATAAAGCGATACGACATAAGTACTTTGCGATGAGTACAAACACTGTTGCTACCATTGCAAATGCACGGCAATCATCGTTTGACTGCATTATTATGTCGCATGTCCTGCATGTTGTTGATTTAGCTTTTGCAGCTTAGCTCGATGACATGCAATAGTTGCACTTGCCACCCTTCTGCTTAACGTCGCTGATTCGAACTACGTTTTCTGTGTTCGGTGCCCGCAGGTTGCGGCAAATGAATGATTGATAGGTGAAATTACACTTGCTTTATGTCATAATGGTAGAGCAAAGAAAAGTTTTGCTCGGAATTTCTGATGTCGACTATCGGTGCTGCACGAAGAACGCCATATCAATATCAGTATCACCTTTTCCCGGGGCTTTAGTATTACGTGAAACAGTGAGCTCCCTCACCTTTACATGTAAGCCTTATGGCTAGTCGCCACATCAGATCAATAGGTCTCCGGTGATCTTAATACCGAAGGTTTCATTCTGCTTAAATGATAACATGAGGCTCTATAATTTTCTTGCGAGAAGACCTTAGTAGGGCATCATCAATCACATCCGAGATTAGTTTCTTAGAAAAGCAAACAACAAATTCTAAGATTGTCTTCATCAAGCGTAGGGTAGCGCATGCAAAACATCTTCTTGCCATCGTGCTCTTGTAGGCACTACCGTCTTTATTTGCTTAACAACAGATATGCGTAAGTATAGGAAAAATGTAAATCAAGTACCATTGTTTATGCATGCTGTCACCTCAAGCTACTCAAAAAGACGCCATTTACATTCAATTTATATCGCGCAGTCAAACAAGTACAAATGAACAGCATCAACTAAGGCACTTGAAGTTCAAAGCATCGTCTCGCATACAACGTCCCAGTAACGTAAGTGTTGTTGGAAATAATGTCATGTAGATCATCTTCTCGGACGCGTTGTCGAAAATCTCAATGGTTAGCCACTAACGATTGAATAAGTCTTCAACGTAAGATGCTCTATCAATCGCAGGTCGTCTGGAAAAAGTCTTTACTACAGATGTTACGACAAAGTTGCTCTGCATATCGACGAACTCTGGGTCACATAGGATGTCCAGTATCACATCGATCATCCCGTCCAATTTATGCCTCGTATAAGCACTCCCGCCTGTATTTCCATGTTAGTGCATTGGGTTTGTGTCCTTCAATGCATAATCCAACAAAAACGTTAGCAGTACTCTACGTCCTACAGCAGTTGGTGATGTCTGGACATTACTGGAACTTGTCTCGCTAGCGAGTTACAGCTTGGAAATGGCTACGGATCTTAGGGAGACGTAGACTCGGACATTGTCTGCAATTTGCCTTCGAAAACTCTATGCATGTTGTCACAACTGACTAGAATGAAAAAAATCCACGCTGACTTACACAATCTATCCATGCACACGAGGTGCGCTTAGTCCAGCGGCTGTAAGAATGATGGTCTCAAAGTTGCCTTTTTTCCAAGAGTCAGTCTACCTGTCAATAGTGATCTTACGTCCATATTGTCTTTTAAATCGTAGTTATTAACCAATAAAGCACAAGCAATCGTTACAGAAAATAGTTTTTTCATTACGCCCAACGGCAGCGTTACTTCAGACGCGGAGCCGCGACACTCGGACGTTCTGCTACACATTTTGATCATGCGCAAGAACGGGTTGGAGACACCATTTCACGTGTTGCAACTGGCCACATGGGTGGTCTTTCCGGCCGTCATGGCGCTCTTTTTTGCCTTTTATACGCCCATTCTGGACAAAACACTGGCCATCGTCCTCAGCCTCGTATATGCTGCTGCCTGCCTCTTTACAGTAGTATTTGTATCCAGATGCACAGGAACTGATCCATCGGATGATGACATCACAAGACCGTCGGTAGGAAGAGCATGTGAATGGTATTATAAAGTGACGAGGGCGTTATATTCTGACCGGTATGCTACAGCTGCAGACAATGGCCGACGTTCGAGACGCACGCCCAGACGACCGAGTTTATTGCAACGTCTGCATGAAATATGTGTATGTTTGTCTCTTTGTCTATTTCTTTTAGTCACTATGAGTGGGAAGGTGATAAGGTATTAATGAAGGACTGTGTATCTGCTACAGCAACAACAAGAGTCGACATTGCCGGCTGTGTGACAAGTGTGTGGACGTCTTTGATCACCATTGCAAGTGGTTAAATAATTGTGTGGGTAGGAAGAACTACCAGTACTTTTTGGGATCCGTCGTAGGCGCCTCGGTATTTCTAGCAGTACAGATCGCGGTGGGGATTTTTATTGTCGTAGAGCTTTACTCGAATGAGAAAGATATGCAGGGACATTCAGCTACGAGCTATGGCTGCTCGACAGAGAAAGACAATGTGACGGGACTGTGTGTGGACGGACAATACCGCATCTCACTGCAGGCATTACAGATCATCCATATTGTGCTACTTGCATTCTTGAGCCCGTGGTTGTTTATGATTGGACAGCTTGCGCTTTTCCACTTCCACTTATGTACGTCAGCGAAATTGTACCCCTTGCTGTCTTCATGCATGGTAGCTTCCATTCATTCTTCTTTGCATAGGCATGGAAAACATCACGACCTACGATTACATTGTTCGCCAGCGGAAGCGAAAAAATGCCCAACACCGAGAAAGCAAAGTACGTATATATTTTAGCAGCTGTGATGAAATCTTAGTAACGGAGAGCGACTGCAGCATCAAAAGTCTAGTCACGCGACCTGTTAGAACCAGAACCAGAACGTTGCTCTCGTATTTGATGGATATTAACTATTTGTTGATGTTTGTATGTTGACCGTGTAGGCTCGTGTGCCATGGTGGAAACGATGTTGTGGGGAGAAACCCAACTCCGGTTCTGTGCCGGGCAATCCGAAAGCCAGCGTCAATCAGAAAAGCGACTCGCGCGTGTCCAGCGAAAGTGTGCGCAGCGAGGAAGAGGTATTGGCAGCTATCGAAGCGGAAGTCGATGAAAGCCTGGAAGTGCTCAGCAATCAAAGCGGCGAGATCCGCGAGCGCGACAGCAGCCGCCGTGGGAGCAGCTTACACGGCAAACAGAGGAGCAACAGTGGACCGAAGCGTGGGTTTGGGCTTCACATCGATTTGACCCAGCAACGAGGCGGTCAGACTAGAGTCGATCCGAATGGTGACGTTAATACCCCACGATCAGAAAATGGCGACACAACTTACTTGGCAGCGCCGTACTCGCCAGGAACTCCTTCGTCGCCTGTATCGCTGCGCTCTGATGCGGGTAGCGCACACTTTTCAAGTGCACAAGTGGACGAGAACGAGTTGTGAGATGCTGGTGACTCGACTAACGAGCGTGTTCCAGCATATCTGGTGTCCAGTAACTTGTCTCTGGTCATGTATGGCCGCCGACCACTTACTGCTATATCGCCAGCGAACCACATCGCGTAGATGGTGTCTCTATTGTTACAGTTCATTTAGCGAGCTTTTCTTGCTACGTCCATCGGCTTGTCACAAAAATTCAATGGCGACGAAGTAGCGTAGTATCGATGATGAACGCAATCAGATGACGACGTGAATCACTGTCGATAGCTACAAAGAGTACAAGTATTTATGCACATAAAGGGCGAGCCCGCCATCTCCACGTACGAATTGTAAATTTCTTTTTAAAGAAAGATTTTGTTTAAAAGAAAGAGCAATGACGATGGGCACTGGAGCCACAGCTTAAAAGCCTTGTAGCTACCGCCTCTGGCCTGTAAGAGCCTTAGCTCTCACGCCCAGCTGTGACTTTGAAGCTCTTAACGCTCTCGTCCACACTAATGTCCAGATGCAGCACGTCGACGATGCCGCTGACGCTAGGCGTATACAACGTCTTACTCAATAGTCCATTGTCCTCTACGTGCTCGACTTCCAGCGAAAAGAGCGCAGCTACAGCCGTCCAGCCGCCCATATCGTACTCGTGCTCCTGAAAACTCGCTTCCGCTCCGGGCGAAAGCTCACGCGTCTCCTGGATCTTCTCCTTCCCTTCTGCTTCCATTTCGTCCGAGCCAAAGGTTGCAATGATCTTCACAGGATACGACGTCGAGTTTCTAAGAGCGACAGCCTTGACATAGTGCGGAACGGTGACCATCTTCTTGACCTTCAACTTGGTGCTTTGGATGAGTTTTCGATTGTGAGAGCGCTCGTGAGAAAGGATCCAGATGAAGTAGGAACAATGAAATTGACAAACATTCTGTTATCGTACTTAACGCGACACAAGACTTGAAGTACGACCCGCAAAAACGAACAGGTATTTAACCGCGTAGAATCATAAAAGTATTCGTGTTAAAACGTGTAAATACGACTCTATAGCGAGATGAGGCCTTCTAGTACTAGCTCGACATATCCTGCTTCTTCTGTAACTCCAGAGAGACTCACACACGCTTTAACACGTCCATGCAGCTCCTCGTCAAGTCAAATGATTGACTTGACACTAGAGGACGAAGAGGATAGCGAAGATGAGCCAATCGAAAGTCACATCGCTCAAGAATCAGTCGCGACGGAGTCCGCTACAAGTTCTGATTCTGGTGCTTTTCAAGGGAGTGGATTACATGAAACGGACAACAAGGCTGCAGGAGAGGCGACATTGGAGATAAGAATGCCAGTAACCGAAGATATTGAGTCAGATGTGGACGAAGAATGGCCACATGTGCCTGTTAAAACTCCTGTGTTGGTGCATCATCAAGTCTCTTCTAGTCAGACACAAGAAGAGAACGGAAGAGTGACGTTGGATGTGATTCTCACGACAATTCCACTTTCTTATGATGATCAGCAAGAAAGTTTGCTGAAACAAAATAATGAGCAGGTGAAAGTGACGAGACAAGAAACGTCTACGTCATTTTTAAATGATGACGGATACAATGAAATGGATGAAGATGAAGAACTGCCGAAGCAAGTATTAAAAGCTGATGAGGGTTCAGTTATTACAACGGATCAACTTGTTCAAATGGAAAGTTTGGAGGATGGAGAGATTTTGGAAGAAGGGGTGAGTCTGAAGCCGATGATGCAACTAAATACATTTAAACACCACAACTCTGGAAATGTAGGTCAACAGTTAGTGGATACAACGGGCATTCGTCCGCATCAGCGAAGCAAAAAGCAAAAAAAACGTGGTAAGAAAAAGACGAAACGAAAATTGGAGGCTATGCAGATGATGCATAATCCACCAGGTCAAATGTATCCCGGATATGAGCGGACGATACGTCAGCGACCACTTGCAGACGCTTCATCACCTGGACATTACACGCATGCAATGATGAGGGATGGACCAAGAGGCGAACCAATGAATATGCGGCCTGTCTTTCACGACGCAGCCCCAGCTTTTTTTCGCGCTGGTGATCTCCGTGTCGGTGTCCCACACCCGCCGATTAGGCCTCCGCCACAGCAACGACCAGTTCATTCACTACCATCACCGCAACGACTGACTCGTCCACTACCACTACAGCAACGACCGGCTCATTTACTACCACCACAGCAACGACCGGCTCGTTCACTACCACCACCGTACGAAGACAGCCAGATTCTGCGCGTAAATCGTCAAGGTAGTATGGAGATGATCAATGGTGAGGCAAACCTGTCCCTCCGTTTATTAACTTCGGAGCCACCGACCTTTGATGGATTCAAGTACCAATCGGTTTCGGTGTTTCCATCTCCACCCGTGCCAAATGGACCAGGTTTTCCATTGCAGCGCTCCGCATGTGATTCAGCTTGGCTTCCTCCTGTGCTTACATCAAGCGGGGGTAAGACCACCCACTCCGTTGCTAGCACGGGGCGTGATGAGATGGGAGATGTTGATCTAAACAGTCTTCGAACGGCTGCGCTCCGCACCAAAATGAAGCGATCCCTGAAGCAAATGGAGCAGACAACCGAAATAGTAACCGCTACGCAGTCTTCTCCGTCGACGTCGAAATCTTCTTCAAAACCAGCACACTGCGAGGAAAAGCAGACGAAGGCCATGAGCCCTGAAGTCGATAAGCTGCGATTTGATATCTTACGATCCATGACGAAAAATCGAAACCGAACTGCCAACAGCAAGGCACTAAACGTTTCGCCGCCAATACTACAAGTTATAGAACCGAACGCAATTGAAAAATCAAATGAGAGCGGGATGAATAAAGCCACCAAGAGTAATACTTCAGCTGCTCAAGGAGATCCAAGTGCATCAAAGGATCCGTCAGACTGTACGCTGACACATATGTCGGCTAGAGCGAATGGTATTGGAAGCGATGGACCCTCAAGCGAGACGAATAAATTAACAATTACGTCTGAACAAAATAAAATTGTTTCCAAGACAGCCCCATCTCAGCTGGCTATGTTATCAGAGAAAGCAAAGCTTTCATCGAAACTTGCCGTGTCGACGCCAGAGTTTCGGCCTCTGACAGCAAGCTCTCAGTCTCTAGTGATCCAGCTCGGCCCCGAAGACTTTTTACCGCAGAAAAGTAAAGACGATGCAACAACGTCCAGCGGTTTGCAAGATGCAATCAAAGAAATGAGACGAAAAATTGCTGAACGTGAAAAGGAGCAGACAAATCGTTTATTGGCGAGTGCTGCAAATGGACTGTTGAAGCCTTTACCAAGTCCAGCTTTGTCGTCACTGTCTTTGGAAAGTCAGGTGAGTAGTGTAGCTACTCAGTCATTATGTGCCACAGTCGCGTCTCCTGGTGTAAGTTCATCTGATACCGATAGCGTGAAGGAATCATCGACTGGAATACACGTGAATAGACTTCTCTGTGCGCAAACTGAAGCAAATCAAGCGAAGAAGATGATGAAGGAGGTATTACAGGCGCCATCCGAAATGCTTTCGTCGGTGGATAGAGCGGAATCAGCAGCAGGTCGAGAATCCCCTTTGAAACCAGCGTTGGAGCCACATGTGCGAAATGATATTTCTAGGGTCAGTACAATCGTCGATACGCACATTTTGCCTCCAGTCTTGCAGCACCAGTTGCAGGCGAGCAGTGGTGTGCGAAACAGAGATCCGGCGAGAGAGCTTTGCGTAAAGAAATCCATCGAGCCTGTCCGGGTGGTGTAATACCACGTATGGGTGAGTTTTGTGTCGGAGCATCCACACTAATCGCTTGTGTATTTTTCTTGTGCTTTCGTTACCTTTGCAACAGGATATATCGACGATGACGATGACTAGCGGTGTAACGGATACGCGATGTGATAGTATGATTACTGAAAAGACAATTTCGAGCGATAAACCAGGTTTTGAATTTGATCACGACTTCGATGCAATTCGAGCGGAATATCAGCAATGCGTGACCGAGTGTGAGGAAGTCGAGGTGCACATTGCACGATTGTTGAACGAAATGGCTCAGCTTGAAGAACAGTTACGTCCAGTTGAATTGACAATGGAAAGACCGTGATTGACAGTGGAAAGACCACGAAGTGTCAAGCGTGACAGTTTCGTGTAAGGTTAATGCTGAGATTTTACCAAAGCTCTCGCTGGTGTTGGCAGTAACTGGTTTGATGCTGTACAAGTTAGGGTGTCCAAAAAAAGCTATTGTGCGTGTATGGATGAAGAGGAATGAGAGAAACGAGAGGTTGTATTTAATGGATTGAGCAAGGCGGACGAATGCGGATGATGCCTGGGCGCAATGCCAAAATACGGTGATGTAGACTAATGGCATTTGCCTGGTCGATGGCTGGACGTGCTCTTAGTGTTGCAGCAGCACTACTCACGCCGTTGATTTTGTACGCAATCTATGATAAGTAGCTTGCACGTCGATTTTTATCGGTAAGAATAGTTGCAGGGAACGGTAGGAAAAACATGACGGACAAGATTGAATTTTGCGACTCGTAAGATGCAAGTAGAGACTTTTTCTCTGGAAGGAGTTCCTAGTCGTTTTATACATTTCGCTATTGGAGACGACGCCATCATGTCAATGATTTTTCCGTCTGCCAAATGTGAATTGTATACCAAAGTGGTGCGAGATTTCTTATGGTCTGTTACAAGTCCCCACCCCTTCTTATCCAAAGACCAACAGCAAATGGAGTGAACACACGAAGACGCATTGCACACGCTGTTGTGGTGCTGCCTCTCGATCGCTATATTGACAGCAAGCCTTAGGGGCATCGCTGCAAGTAGACCCAGAAGATATTTCCTTGGCTGATCAAGAGGTGCGTTCAGTTTTTCTCGTCCTTAGGTTACCTGGCTGACCGTGTCCATCGCGCACTATGAGCAAACTTTGCTGCGAGTATTTGGTTATACTCGAGAACACCAAAATCACCTGTATTTCATCTTTTTTTCTTGTTTTCACAAACTGAGCCATGAAGTGAGTTATCAATTCGATCGTTGGCTCAATTCATGCAGTGTTTTGTAGCATCGAAACAAATAGACAACAAGTTGGCGCAGGTAGCTCCATTCACTCCAATTTCAAGAGCTAGTAGCGCTCAAAGAATATATCCTCGTCCATCTTAAAACAAACAATCCTTCCTCAGCGCTTTTGATGATTCACAAAACGCATGACAATCAGTGTCGCCAAACGCATCACCAGGAGGATGGCCATCACAATGACAACCGAGCATGTCGTGTCTTCACGACGTGCTCCAAAGACTTCGTCGATGTACGAGATGAGCGGAATATTGGCCACAGCGGGAGGCGCATCAGTGAGTGGTTGGCAGCCTAGAGGCCAACTCGAGACATCAATAGTGATGTTAGAGGCAGCAGCCTCTACGATCTGCCGCAGTTGTTCATCAGGACAATCTCCAAGTATTAGCGCTGTGAGCATCCCAAAAGTGTAGTGGTGTGGCACGAGCTGGGATAGCCATTTGTATCCGTCAGGAATGCTTGACATGGGTGGGTTGTAGCCCATGAACATGAGAAAAATCGAGTCGAACAGCCCACCCCAGACAGCTGCCAGTTCAATGCTGGGCATGGTGAACGTGAAAAACTGGCCAAAATACGTCTGGAACATGATGTGCACGGTCAATACCAGCCAGTAAATCACACCTTGGGTAAAGCCACCAAAGGCAGAGAAGCCTGCCATCGGGTAAAACGCGCTCACGAAGATCATTGAAGTAACAGCAGCGTAAGGAATTTCCACTATCGATGAAGCAGCAAAGTACCACAGCACACTGTACGTCTCGCAAGCGCGCTCACGATAAAATGACCCGCGCTCTTCGAATGCCAGGGGTAGTACTTGGACGTAAGCTGCAACGCCCAAAAAGCATGTTGAGAAAAAAATCAGTCCCACGGCACCGTTAGCACCTTGGTATGTCGTGACGTCATTATTGCCAGAGTACACCAGGCCAAACATTAAACCGAGAGTCAGCGCAGTCATCATTCGTGTAAACGTGTAAAGTGGTGTGCGCCAATAGAGCCTTATGAACCGGCGCATGAGCATGGCAAATTGGAGGCCATTGCTAGCTGCTCGACGATGTGCAAACGTCACTGATGGCAAACGGTCCGACGGCATAAACACTCCAGGTACAGCACGCTTGGCATCCAGACATTGCTTTATATGACTAGACTTGTACGCTGCTACAAAATCCACACACTCATTATGCCGCTGCCTCGAGAACTCTGAGCTCACTGAAGAATTTGGCGAGCCATCCAACTGTTGGTGTCGAGAATATCGCAGTGTTTTGGCTATTGGTGCAGCCCGTTTAAACTTCCACACAGGCGACGACATCGGTTTGTATTTCTCAATACCAGCACCAATCACATCCAGCATCCATGTGGCCGGATTGTCACCTGATTTGAATTGCGGCGCACTGCGTGGTAAGCCCAAATCTTGAAAATAGTTTACAAGCGATTCACCATTGTGGCCTAATGCACCGAAGTACACGACCTCACCACCGCGCTGCAGAAGCAAGAGACTATCGAAAAGCAGCAAGACTTCAGTGGACGGCTGATGAATAGTACAAATAATCGTGCGCCCTGTATCCGCCACCTTGCGAACGCCATCCATGAGCGACTTTGCAGCTCTTGCGTCCAAACCGCTCGTAGGTTCGTCGAGAAATAGTACACTAGGCTGAGCTGCGAGCTCTACACCCAAAGTCAGTCTTTTGAGCTGCTCGTTTGAGCTACCACGGACTAGTTGGCCAGCAACGTCGTTTAGACCCAGCAAATCTAGGCACTCGTCAACAATCTCTTCGACTCTCTCAGGTGCTACCCAATCGCCTTGACGGAGATATGCTGAAAACTGCAATGCCTCGCGGAATGTGGCTGCGTCGGAATGCACATCCATCTGCTCACAATATCCAGTGCACCGACGCACCGCAAGTTCCGTTGCATCAACACCATTCAGTAGCACACGGCCTCGAGATGTCGGTGCGCCATCCGTGTCGTTGTTGTTGCCTGCCTTTCTACTCTTTCGACCAGCGAGCACGTCCATAAGCGTCGTTTTTCCAGCCCCAGTAGAGCCCATCAGTGCTGTCATAGTGCCGGGCAGTGCGTACCCTGTGACTCCCTTCAGTAACTCTCGAGTCAAAGTTTGCTTACTTTTGCCCATGTTGATAGGGAAATCTTCAGCAACTGGACAACCAGAGACTCCTTCAGCTCCAGTTTGTCCAGCTAGATCTATAACAGAATCCGCGGGGACGGTGATGCTGTATCGCAGATCTTGGAACGCTAGTGTGACAGGCAGCACATCCCACCGAGGTGTCAAGCGTACCATGAAGTGTTCAGGATTCGTTTGAATTCCCTGTGAGGCATGAGACGATTCGTTTAAGCCGTCATCTTCTCCTAGAACAACATGATTGTCGCCGTTACCTGGAAGCTGGAAAATCGCTTCGTCATTCTCCAGCAACTCGGCTTCATCTCCATGAGGTGTGGATAACATTACGTACGACTCATTTTGCAGTCTTGACGTCGGGATGGTATCTATAGCTGGTAGCAGCAATGCTATGGTAGACTCGTGGCGACAGTATTCCAGCATTAGACACGACAGGAACATGCTCGCAACATACACCATTGCGAGATAGACGATTCCAAGCATCACCCACTTGGGATCGTCAGGAACATCATACAGCCCGAGAGAGCGCTCTCCCATGGTCTGGCCCTGATACATCTTGCAGTAGTTAATTCCACCGTATTCACACACGTCCAGCTCACTACTGCGATATTGATTTACAAGAATTCCACGGATTGACCAAGCAAGGGGATTGCTCCAATAGATCCACCGCATGGCCGGCGAGAGTTGCTCACGAGAGACAGCGAAGCCGGCGAAAAGGATAAAGAATAGCAGTATCAAGGTGGAAACCGGTTGGGCTACGTGAAGTGTTGAGCATGCTGCTGCCAGGAAGAAATACTCGCCAACGAAAACCAACACTGTCAACAGCATGTACACCACAAACACTAGAAAATGCTCGATATTTGCTACGAATCCACCCATCCAGTAGACCAGAGAGCCAAATACCAATGCTTCAGTGATAGCAAGTGGTAGTTGGCTGACGCACGAGGCAAGAACGTAACTGGAAGTGCGATAAAAGTTGGCGCCGCGGTGCTTGTAAAAGATCTCACGTGCATCAAAGAATGGTGCCAGTGTTGCAGACTGACCAAGTCCGAGGAAAAGCGCGCACGAAAAGATCACGCCCAACGTTACCTGTGGATCTGCTAGATCCATACCATAGTAGATTGACCCCACCATTAGGCCGACTAGTATATCCAGCAGCAGCCGACCAACAAAATAAACCTTGTTGCGTGCAAACAGCCGCACTTGTCGCTTCACCACAGTCCACGTGCTACGCAAGTAGTTCTGACGAAACGCTGGCACTCGCAGCAGTGCTTCTTGTTCAATGCAGATTCTTTTCTCACCATTCTTGTTGGGTATTTGGCTGTGTACCTCCGTGCTATTGTCCAAGCGATCCAGTTCCTCCACCATCGCCTCATACATTGGCGACATGATCCACAAATCAGCAAACTCGTTAGCACTACGAGGATGACGGCGTCTTCCAGGCATTGGTGCATGTAATATTTCATACGGAACCTGCTGTGAAGAAGCTAGATTGCATAAGAAATCAGCAAGGTCACACTCCGGGGGACAAACGAAACCTAACGCCTCAAAATATGCCTGAATCTGAGTACGAGGGCCATGATATAACACTTCACCTTCAGCCAGCAGTAGAATGTTGTCAAAAAGCGCCAATACTTCTGGCGCAGGTTGCTGCAAAGAAATTACTACCGTCTTTCGTTGCTGTCTGGCCAGACGGCGCTGCGCATTTGTAACGTCAAAAGCTGCAGAGCTATCAAGCCCCGTAGTTATCTCGTCCATCAGCGACATAGCATGCGGACCGAAAGCCATTTCACCAGTAGTCACGCGCTTCCTCTCACCTCCAGAGACGCCCCGAATGCGTTCATCTCCCAAGATGGTGCCTTGACAGCGCGTCAGACCAAGTTCTCGTGCAACTGTAATTGGGTCTCGCTCACCATCAAGATACGTAGTGGGAAGCACTAGCGGATGTTCTGAGGCAGATGACTTGTACACAGCACTAACTAGTTTCGCATCAGCGTTGATAGCGCAGCATTCGAATGCAAAGTCTAATGTCTCCTTCACTGTCATCACAGACAAATGCGTATCCTGCTGCGGCACATACGCCACACACTGCGGAAGTTGCAACTTTAGCTCGTCACGAGACAAGCCGTTGTACGAGACTTCGCCATTCAAGGTTACACCCTTGCCATTAACGTCGAACCTCCCACTTAATAGCTTGAGTAACACCGACTTGCCAGATCCGGAGCGTCCAAGTAACAGCGTCATGGATCCTGGTGTGAATGCCCCAGTCACATTCTTAAGGATCTGGCGACGAACAAACGTCTTATTTGCACTTAGAGCTCCAAAGATGCCTCGGACATGGTTCGTAATTGTTGGAAGTTGCTTAGCAGCCAAAGTTTCACGACTCATTTGACCAGAAGCAGCTTGGGTTGCTGCGATTGCCGCTGCATGGGACACGGGAGTATCTACAGCTAGCGAAACATGCCGAAAAGTTACGAAGAGCTCGGGAACGGCGCCTGCCGGTCGACGAGGTGTGAAAGGTGAATTACGTTGACCACTTGGGCCTCTTGCCGATGTTGTATGACGTCTAGAGTCACGGTGCTGGTGGTGACGAAGTACATGCTTCTGGTACGAGCTGGTTAGCGGTGGCTCGAGAATAGGCATAGGCTCACTTGACATGCTTGAGATGGACGTTCTGAAATCCATCGATGGTGCAGACATCGACTTACGGGACCTTCTTGGATTTTGCTTGCGATTACGCGAGTTTCGGCGAGAACTTGGCATGATCCAGCAGGGTCGAGTCGAGTGAGCTGGGCAGCCCAGAGCTGAATGTCGAATGAACAAAGCAAAGCAAACAAAACAACAAGATATCTGCATGTACTAGCTACATTCCTTGTCATCTTCCCTCGGCTTACCTCTGATTGAACGCAGTTTGACACACCATGGGCGACCTAGGAAACCAGCCAAAATCTAGAGTGGTTGTCCAACTTCGGTAGATTGCGTCGAACGTTGTGTCTTTATGCAACTATGTCCATGTACTGACTACACAAGAAGAGTAGGACTACAAGCCACATGGACATGAAGTGGGCAACTCACCGATGATGGCACCAACATCCAGCCCCAAGAACTGTTCAAACATCATCATTGAGTACATAGTATTCTATCTAGCACGCTGTCTAACACGACAACTGCTCTCTTCTTATGACTGCCGTAGTCGCAGTAAAAGTCGTGTCTTCGTCTGTAGAATTAGAAGTTTCCGATGTCGTCGCCGCGAGTCCGATCTTTTTTTCCTCCTCCGCGAGTCCTAGCACGTGCTTGCGGGTGTATAGCCCCACTACGCCAAGTAGCATTAAGGCACTTCCTGCTCCCACGAGTAACAAGACCATTTCGGTGCTGTGTCTTGACGCCGTCGGGCTAGCCAATAGCGCCGTGAAGTTCTCCACCGCGTGGCCCGAGTAGACCCAAATAGCCGAAAATGGAAGACCCGTCAACAGCGCCGCCGCAAAGTACACGTGGAAGGTGACGTCCAGTACACTAAGTCCATAGTTCTTGACTGCAATAGGAAAAAAAGCCACGCGCGTGAGGAAAACCACCAGCACTTGTCGCCTCCGTAGTAAACTTTGGAAACCCTGCAGTGCTGGGTGACCTTGTGCCATGTAAGCGTGCACTTGTCGTCTGCAAAGGTACCTGCCAATGACGTACGAGAGCACGGAGCCCACAAGTTTGCCTATGGTGGCCAGTAGCAGCCCTAGCCAGAAAGCGAAGATATAGCCGGCCAGCAGTTCAAAGATCGTGGAGGGAAAGCACAGCACTACGAAGGACGTAAAGCAGATCACGTAAAGGGCAGAACCAAGCACCTCGTGTGTCTGCAGCCAACGCACACAGAGGCCAAAGTCGTCGCTGCCCACAAAGTGGAAGAACAACAGGCCAACGGTCAGGCCAAAGACCCCAAGACCCAGTACAATCAACACACGCTTGACAGAAAAAGATGATGAGGAGGAAGATGGGGAGACCGAGGATGACAATGAACTAAGCTGCTGCTGCTTAGAAGCTTCCAAATCCACAGGCTCGTACATGAAAGAGTGATAGTCGTTCGAGTCGAGCAGAAGTTACAGACTGAAGTAACGTAAATGGACTACGTTTATAACCATATGTTTGTGCGAAAGAGCGACAGGACACGATTTCGAGCGATTGATTACTTCATCAATGCTTTACCTGATTACATACAACTTCAAAGATACACAACCACTTCCTACTTCGCGCCTTCGAGCAATAACGACAAAGACCTCCAAAGAGCCGGTGATCCGGCCCCTTTGTTCTGGACTGGAAGCTCTCCAAAGGGAGCCCAGGTAATAGGGGGAGGCTTTCTTTCCACTGCGTGAGCTACAAGAGGCAGCGCAGCGTGCAAACTGCAAGGGAAGCAACAACCTTGACACCCCGGGGTGAGGGGCACGGCGACAGCAGTTGTCACTTCCACCTAATTCCTGCTATTTTACGTCAGCTTTCAGGTCGCTAGCCCGGTCTCCCGAGCGCGATTCCCAGTCTCACGGAGTGAACTTGCCTAGAACGTGACTTGATCGGACAAGCCCAGGTGCGTCAGCGGCCCATCGGGAATGATCGGAGTGAGACTTGGCGCTTTTCGCAAACTGAACGCCCTGTATGCTTCCAGAGCTGGATAACCGATTCACGTGTCTTGTGCAGAGTGTCCTCTGTGAAGTCTGACGTCTTGAGCCAGCAGCTTGAGCCAGCGAGGAGAAGACTGATGTCGTTCTGATAGAAGCATACTGATATCGTGTAGTCATAAGCACTTAATCGATGTTCAGATCTCTTTTTAAGTTCGATACAATTAGGACAAATTCAATACCTATTTATTACAATGAACGGCTATAATTACGAGCTAATTTTGCTTAAGTTGCAATAACGTTGTTATGTCTCCATCCGGGGTTGGTGCGAACAAAAAAAGACTCGTTCCAAAAATGACCTTTTAATCCAAAATATTGACGTAGCTAAGGTAAATTTTGGATCAAAGGCCTGCTTTAATGGACTGGCTAAAGAAGAAGAAGGAGATGGCTAAGCAGGCGGCGGCTAAGATCTCCAACAAACGTACGACCTTCCAAGGAGAGGGAAACGTGCTGGGTGGTGCCCTCGATGAATCGTCTGTATCGTCTTCTGCTGCTGCGTCTCGAGGCCCGTCCATTAAGGTGCCTTTCAATGCTTTTTAAAGTCCGTCTTTGGTTGACTTTGATTCCTTAGTTTCTTATATGTAGCTGCCTTTTACGAGTAATAAGCCTCCTACTCTATCAGAGGAAGACCAGAAAAAGAGACGTGAGCTGCAGGTGCGTGTCCAGCGACGAGGGACTAATTGAAAGGCTGACAGCTTTTTTTTTGGCTACAGGCAAAGGCTCTGGAGCAGCGTGGTAATGCGTGGGACAAGCGCGTGGCGACTGCACGCAAAGCGAGGATGCAGCAGGAGGGAGAGGAGGAGAGGAAGTTTCAGTACACGGAGTCAACTGCTGCCGAGCCTAGCTTTGTTGAGCCATCCATGGTGCTCGCCAATGAAGAAGTTAAGGCCAGGGAGCTGCAGAGCGCTCAGACGCAAATGGGCTTCAACCCGTACGCAGCGACCTTTTCATCCTCGACGCAGGCGGCCTCTGCTATGAATGCGATTGGTAACGATTTGAATGCTCTACCATCTGCGAGTGGGCACACAACTCCTTCGCCGTTTGGTGAGATCCCTCATGTTGCAGCATCTGATACTGTTTTAACGAGCTCAGACGCTAGCGAGAATACTGCAGTGTATGTGCTGCTTCGACAAGACCCATCACGTGCTATCACGGCGGCAGATACACTGATCAAGATGTTAAGCAACGTCATCAAGAACCCACAGGTTTGATTAATTCATCTGTAACGTAATTTTAACAATGTTTGATTACATGTCATCGTTTTTCATAGGACGAAAAGTTTCGCAAGATCCGGCTTGCGAACGCGGTTATTCAGTCCAAGCTCGTGGCTGTGTCCGGAGCTATTGACGTCTTAGTTGAAGCCGGATTTTCAAGAGTCAACTTAGATGGTGATGCCTATTTAAGGCTGGCTGCTGATGCTTTTCGGGCTGAGCGTGTGCAGTCTGCTATTGACCGTGTGGAAGTGGCGCTCATTCAGCTCCAGCATGATTTTGTGTAGATTTTGTGTAGCAGCGATACGAATCTATCTGAATATGATGTCGTTGCTGCAATTTTGGGGTCATGAATATTGGTCTGCTTCGAACGCGACCACGGCTATCTTTATTGCAACCTGCTGCTAACGTAATACGTTATTGCGAAGTATGCTAGATGCTGTGGAGGATGTTGTAGTTTCTGCGGACATGAATCTCTTGAAACGACAAGTGGAAACATTGAAATGATTGTTGAGACTTGGGTGTTTAATGAGCAACAGTTGTGCAATTGTTAAAAGTCATGCCACGTTGTGACGAAGTTTCTTAGAGAATTGCAGCGACGACCGCCGCGAGTACTGCAATAGCAGCGCACATCGAAAGCGTGGGTGCATCAGTACTTCCATTTCCAGCAGCAGGAGAAGATGTTGGTGTTGGTGACGGTGAGCGAGTGGTTGGACGCGTATTCGGCTGAGGAGTGGCGGTAGTTGGCTGGTCCATTGTTGATCCAGCCATGCTAGCGCTTGCAGGGAAGGTCGCATTATCTGCAAGTGACCCGTTACCGACATTATCAGCCATGGGACCAGACCCTGAACCTGCCGCACTCATCGACCCAGCAGCTGTGGCGGATCCCGACTTCATGTCGCAGCGCCTCGATAGAGGATTGATCACATCAGCGTACAGACGGATGGACCCGATGGTACATTCGTCTGGTGCAACTTGCTTCACGGTGTTGATTGACTCCCGGCACGCATCGCTGCTGCAAATTGCAGTGATCTGAGCATCGCTTGGCATTGTCATCGACGTGAGGCTGTATCCAGAATCTGCAAGACACGTACTCACGTTTTCAGTCATAATAAGTTCCGAAAGCGCAGTAGTGTTGCACGTAGCAGCAGCTACGCCCACGAAGGCGATCGCGGCACTCAAAATCAGGGTAGAACCAAGTGTAGTCTTCATCGTGTGAGTTGCGATTGAAGCTGAGAACTTCAAAGTGAGACGAACAAGTCGAAGTCATGTTCCTCTCTTGAGATAGTTGAAGTTGAAGCATATCAACTTTAGACAACGCCGTTGGTGCGACGAGGGCCATTTTATTGGGATGGTGTACTGACGCGAGTGATGGTAAGCGAGCAACTTGGTGCCGGTCTATTGCTGTCGTTCTTCAAGTGCACTGTTTTGTACTAAGCGGCGCGAATTGTCTCTCCGGAATGGCTGAACTACGCTGGCAAGTAAAGCAGGAAAGCCACGAAGAGTAATGCATTGCCGTCAGTTTGATGCCGTAGAATACGTCACATTTCGTAAGTTGGTCTTCTCATCCGTGTCCTCATAGTGGTAGATGCGACAAAAAACAAGATGGTCTCTTGCCCGTCGGGATGCCCTGAAGGCAACTTCACTTGCTGTACGCTTTCATTCGTGCAACAACATACCGACGAATTGGATATTCTTCAACAAGATACGAGAAGCTTTGAAGATTTGCGGAAAACTCAAAGTACTTGAGCGATGTGATACGCATTGAGCCTATCACTTCTGCACAGAAACAACCCCCTTCTTTAAGCTATGCATGGACCCGACCTCAATGAGCCAGTGGTATCTCTGGCGGGGATGTTTGTTGTTACAAAAGGAGCCTCCCACTCACCTAAGCATCCTTCACACACACTCTTGGGTGGGGGCAGCGTGTGAATCATTCTACGGAGTGACGGCAAGCTTGCACCGAGGCCGGGTCCCGCTGCACATCGGACATGGTAACCACCGCGCAAGAGACCTGCGACCCGTGAAAGGGGCTGCGGTACTGGAAATACACCGGGGTGTCGTCGGGAAGAAGGCCGAAGATGATGGGCAGAGCTCCTGGTATTCACGCATGGGCGAGCCGGGCGACTGAAACGATCAAACAGTTGCATTCCAAGTTGGAAAGAAATTCGTAATGACGAAGCATGCGCGCGCAACGTCGATCAACTCATGACACCCACCCATGAACACGAGTGTGTTTGCCTCTGGTCTGGTACGACGTGTGCGCGTGCATATATACTCACTAGTCGGGTCGCTGCACACGTCGTATTGCGCCATGCTACAGACCAGCAACCCCACCACAATATTTTGAAAACAACGGCCGCGCTATGACATGCAGCTCTCTGAACTGCAAAAGCTGATATGGCGGCCTTCAAGGACAAGCAGGGCAGCCTGGAGTGGATAGGCCTCGTCTTGCAGAGGCTCCCCACGCAGACAGATGTCAGAAGATTCCCTGGCCAACAACCAGACATCCTGATGCACACGAAAATATACTGGCTATAAATGGACTTTGATAGAGCTCTACGTCGGTATGGTTAAGACTCCTAGAGTGATGGAGAAGATTTGAGCGGCAAGTGTCTCTTGCTTATGAAGTGGGGCTCAAAACCTGTAGAACGTACCGATCCTGAGACCGGTGGATCGCTTTCTAACATTATGGAGTATCGTGCAAAAGAAGAAGTGATATTTCCTGGACCGCTACATGGCGTCCGATACAAAGTGCTGCCAACCGTAGGATAATCAAAGCAGCTGCTCGACGGAAGCTAACTGGCTTAGTATCTGGCTACCATATTCACCACCTTCCAACAGCACATACGCTTCATGCTACCAACTCTACTTACCTCTGAGACTCGTAAAAGTCGAGGTTGTGGGTCTTTAATGTTTTCTTTTAGGAATGTGGCGTAATCGTCCACAATCTTCTTGATCACTTCTTTGTCGACACCTCCGTCCAAAAGCATTTTCTCGGCGCTCTCCAGCGTGAAATCACGCTCCATCCACTGCGTGAATTGTTCCTGACGTGACTTCTGCATCCGTAGTGCTAACAAACTAGTCTTCTCATTCCCAAGCTCTATAGCCAGTATTTTTTCAATCCGTGCCATTTTGGCATCATGAGAACCTTGGCGGAATCTGAGTTGCTTCGTTTGAGGACGTAAACGTATTCTGCCCACACCGTTTCGAGCTGTTTCATACCCAGATCAGAACTTGTATCGTCCAGCTTCAAAAGTGTGGAAACCTCTTCCGGCGTTTTGCCATCGTTTTTCCACTTCTGGACCTGGACATGTATGTTGAATCTTGAGCGTGGAGGGAAAAGGGGAGCGGTGAGACCGAAGGGAGCGGAGCGAAGAACACTTGCTGGATGGAATGAAGATTCGAAAGTAATTGATTTATAGGATCTTACTGCTTACTACATAATTTATATGTAGTACGCCTTGAAATTCGGATTGTACCGGTAACCCTCAATACGCCCCCTCAATGCGAACATGGGCGGATTCCGAGCATCGCCGTGAGGTCCTTGTGACACGGTCCATGAAGGTCTTTCGTCATGATGTCGGCCAACATCACAGTGGTCTCGCAGTACTCGAGCTTCACTTCGCCGTGCTTGACCTCACCACGGATGTGATGGTACTTGATATCGATGTGTTCAGCGCGGCCATGGTTGACAGGATTCTTTGTCATCTTGATGCATGACTGGTTATCCTCACGGATCCTGAGCGCAGGTCCCGTCTCACCGGTAGCCGTCAAAACTTCACACAGAAGGCGATGAATCCATTTTCCCTCTTAAATCGCCAGGCTGAGCGCGATATACTCCGCTTCGCTTGTCGATGTCGAAACACTTGGCTTCTTCTTGCTACCCCAGCTTATTGGTACATCCAGTAGCATGAACACGTAGCCTGAAGTTGACTTGCGGTCAGCTTAATCACCAGCCCAATCCGCACCCGAGTGTTCACGAAAGTCAATCTTGTCGCTCGGCTTGTAGCATATTCCATGCATCTTGGTCCCTTGTAGATTGCGAAAGATGCGCTTAACCGCCATCCAGTGTTCTTCCTGGGGATTTTCCATGAATCTCGACACATAGCTCACAGCGTATGCAATGTCCGACCGCATCGAAGTTGTTAGGTGAATCAGGGCACCAACAGCCTCGTGAAACGGAGCATTGACCTTCACTGCCGCATCACTTGAAACTACCCGAGAGCTTACGTCCACAGGACTTGTCATAGCCTTGCATTCATCCATCGTAAAACGCTCGAGAATGTCATCCACATAACGGCGCTGACACATAGTCACACTGCCGTCTGGGCCGTCCAACAACTCGATTCCAAGAACAAACGCACACTTGACACTGTCCGTCATCTCGAGGCGTGTTTTCAGCTCATCCTTGGTGCGTGCAATCAGCTCTAGTGAGCTTCCAGTCACCAGCACGTCGTCCACGTAGACAAGCATAAACACGCACTGACCATCGGCAGTCATGATATAAAGACATGGATCGAAGCCTGACACTTGGAAACCAATCGAGCATACAAACTCGTCAAAGGTCTTATTCCATACACGCGAAGATTGCTTGAAGCCGTAGATTGCCTTCACCAATTCCAGGCAGTCGAATTCGCCATCAATCTCAACTACTTCAGGAATCACGGAAAACACTTGTTCCTTTATCACACCATACAGGAACGCCGTCACAACATCGAGCTGATCGAGGGGCCATCCAAATTGCCGAGCTATGGCGATGATCATGCGCAACGTTACATACTTGATTACGGGCGAAAACGTCTCCGTGTAGTCGATGCCATACTTCTGGCGAAAGCCCTTAGCCACAAGTCTCGCCTTGTACTTCTCGATCGATCCATCTGCTTTGCGCTTGATCTTGAACGCCCACTTTATACCAATAGCGCGTTGTCCAGTTGGAAGCTTGGCAGCACGAAACACACCGCGCAGTCACATTGACGCAAGTTCTGCACAAATTTCTTTACGCCAGTGCCCCACTTACTGCAGCTTCAAAAGTTGATGGTTATGATAAGTCGGTTGCTGCTTCGACAGCATTTTTACTTGAATGCCAAAGCACGGGAGAAGTCGGTGTATCACGTGTGTCATCAAACTTTTCTTCTTCGACTTCTTCAGTTTCACGCGAGGGACGGTTTTCCAGTGCACTCGCTTCTTCCAGTCCAGGTCTTAGGCGCACTATACGAGGTCTGTTTGCCGTTTCGTCTTTATCGCTAGGTCGGCTCTTGCACTTGCCTGTCTGCTTGAAATTTGTAGGACATGGATATGCGTCGACGAGGTCTAGCAATCCGAGATCCCATTCGTCAACTTCTGCATCGGAGATTCCTAATACATGTCCGTAGGCTGATTCGTCAAAGTTGACATCGCGACTAATAATCACCTGCCCCGCCTCGATGTCATAGACGCGATATGCCTTGGACACTTCTTCGTAGCCTATAAATATTCCGGTGCAAGCCTTGGGATCCCACTTGAGTCTCTTCTCCTTCGGAGTCAGCATGTACGACTGACACCCAAACGCCCGCATATGCTTGACACTTGACTTGGAATTGTAGAAAATTTAGAACGGAGTCTTCTGCTCGATCCTGGGTGATGGTAGACGATTTTTCACGTAGATGGCCGTCATCGCTGCTTCCGCCCAGAAACACTTGTCCAACTTGGCATGGTGAAGTATGCTGCGGCCGATCGTTACGATAGTCCGGATGGCGCGTTCTGCTGTGTCGTTGGATTATGTGCATATGGCACCGTGATTTGCTGTTCAATGCCTTCGTCTTCATAGAAGATCTTGAGGGAGTTGGTTGCAAACTCGCGAGATCCATCGTGCCGTACAAACTTGACTCTAATGCCGAACGTGTCTTCAACATCGTGATGTACTTCTTGACATACTTTTCACTCTCCGACTTGGCGCGCAGGTAGAAGCTCTTCATGCTTCCACTTGCTTTGTCCACGATAAGAAGCAAATATCTGCTGCCGCCAAGTGATTCTTGCTCCATGGTACCACCGATATCGAAGTGGAGAAGTTCAAACGTGCTGTATTGGCGCTTGTCATGGTTACTCGGGAATGGTGTTTGGACCGCTGGCAACCTCGACACAAGCTTGGTCCGCTTGATTTAAGCGGGGGCCTTGGCATCTTTGATCATTTTTGTGTTGATCATTGCGGAGTACTTCGCCTGGTGCATGACTCATCCGCGCATGCAAGTCAGCAGTATTTGCACTTGTTGCCACATTCGCCGATCGCTGTACTGTGCGAAGCCAGTAGAGGCCATCCAAGAGATCCGCCGTCGCCACCACTTGGTGTGAGTCCTTGCGAGCAACGTGCATCTTGGCTCCGTCAAACACCACTTGGAACTTGCCATGCTTGTTGATTTGGGGTACCGAAAGCAGGTTCTTGCTCATGCTTGGTAAGTAAAGCGCGTTCTTGATCTCGATTTCGCGCTCATTGTCGTTTGGCAGGACCACCTTTTCGATGATGGTCCCTACACCCTTAATGGCCGCCTTGTTGCCATCAGCCGAAATTTCACCATCTTCACGCTCGATTAGGCTTGCAAACTTGGCTTTGTCGTGACAGATGTGGTGCATTGCACCACTGTCGACGGCCCACAATCTAGACTGGTAAAGTGGTTTATGAAATGATTGATCCCACCCATTAATTTGGACCAGTCCCAGTGCACCTTCAAGCGACATCGAGAATTATCACATTCAGGTAACTCTTCAACCGAAATTTTATTATATTATGCGATGTGATAGTTTATTACAGAGAACAAGACATGGAATATACGACAGAAGATACGGAGTTCACGACTGGAGCGATTTGGTGATCCTGATGGCATAATCCTGTGGCTATAAGTGGAGCGGTCTTACTATACAGTGTGATCAGGAGATCGTATATACAATACGATTATGGGGATACCAACGCGACCAAGTAATTACTCGTGGTATATACTTGAAAGGATTGTGTGTGCACCAGAGGCGATCACGAGTATGCAAGGAGCGATCACGAATATACAGAGTACGACCACAAGTATATTACGGGTGATTACAGTGAGACCGTATGGACATGGTGCGATCCTGTAGTTATACGATGAGATCGTATTGACATGGTGCGATCCTGTAGTTATACGGTGAGATCGTATGTGTGGTGGAGTGGGCTCCTAAAACTGTGTGATATGACCAGTCACTGTGCCGGCCTGCCGACTTACGGAGGGGGTACCCCGACGCCGCGTATGGACCTTCTCTCACCTTGTGTACCCGTCGGCTGGCGGGTCGCACTCCTCGGAAGACTTGGGTGAGGATGTAAAAGTCGGCCTTGAAAGAGGAAGACTCGAGTGGATATGCTTCACTCGGTGAGCCAGTAGGTGGCCACTCGATCGACCTGGTCGAGAGTGGACTTATAACCAAATTCTTCAGAGATCTTGTCGCCCTGGCCTTTTCCTTGGTTGTATCAGGGGTGTTAACCACCTGGCCTTTACTTTGCTCCCTAACCACTAGGTGGAGGAGGCCGCTTCCGATAGCGGATCTTTGGAGGGTGCTACTCGAGACGAACCCACAGGCCAAATACTTCCTGGGGTTCTATTCGCACTTGGGTCTTGCTACGCGACTGTCTTCAACGGGGGGGGGTCAAAGTGTATCCCTTCCCCGGAACAGGCGGGAAGACTTAACAAGTTCTTTTAAACGCGACGAAGTCATGCCACGTAAATCGCAAATTGGGTAATCTTTAATATAGTCCTATCCTGTAACTTCTTTACTCTATCCTTGCCTTATGCTCTGATTCCTTATTTTTGACTGGCCAGGAGTAGCTTGACCTTGAAGGACCGAGATCTTCCATGAGGGGCTGCGGTCGACCCTGAGGGCCCGAGGTCTACCGATGATGGACTGGGCCTACTAATGAGGGACCGAGGTCTACCCCTAGAGACCGGGCCTTCCAATGAGAAACCGTGGTCGACTCCTTTCAGTACCGTTTAACCGGTACCCTGGCAATGATCTTCCCGTTGGTCCTGCAAATTCTTCTGGTCGCTTCACCTCCGTGGTCCCCTTTCTCTCCGGTACCCTTTCCCTGGTGCGCGGTCCCTTGTTCCTTCAATCCACTGGCCCCTAGGTCCACCACTTTTGAAAAGCGCTTCACCACAGCCGCCCCCTGCACTTGCTCAGCCATACAGCGGTTTGAGCACGCGCATGTCTTCACCACGTAAACCGCGTAAGTCCTTCTGCTTGCTCTGTGTTGGGTGGCCCTCGTCTAATTTGTGTCATTCCAGCAATGTCTTCACCCGGGCCAGATCCACCGCTCGAAGAACTGGCCTCGGTCGTCCCCGCGCCTCTGGTCAACCCTCTCCGCGACTCATTCGTGCCGGCCCTGTCGACGGTGAGCCTGGCCGAGGATGCCTGCAACGAGGACCCACCAGTTGCTTCTGCTCCCACCTTAGCCGACCCAACTGGTGCTTCTTCCACGCTGACCGACCCGGTTGATGATGCGTCCGCCACGCTGGCCGACCCACTTGAATATACATGCTTCCATTTTCTTTGACGCTGACTTTGTGCGTTCGCCCACATTTCCATCCTCTTGTCATGCTTTCCTCTGCCTTCGGTAGCCATGTCAGTTCTTCTTTCTTCGATACATTAGGTTTCACTCTTGAGGGACCAAGGTCTACCATCCAAGGACCCCGGCACACGTTGCTAGTTTTCATGACTCTGCATCACTTCGAAACGGTTATGGCTCGTCTCCTTACACTCAAAATCTCGGAGTAAGGCCCCACAATTCAAATCCACTTCATCTACCCACGAGGGATCCGCATGTCCTTTCCACTGGACGAGAAATTCTCGTTGTTGTCGCCCATACCGAGTCTTCTTGCCTGTACGACTTTCCAGAAACTCTTCGACTTCATATTCACCTTCCTCCAGTTCTCGCACCCAACTTTCTTCCGGTAGCAAACATTTGTCAAAGTTGACCCGGTCTGCTCTGTCCATCGCTAATGCGTTACTTGGTCGATCGGGGAACTCCCTGACCTTCTTGAGCTTGGAAATATGTACGATCGGGAATAATCTATACTCCGTAACTCGTATTTCCAGGCGCGCCGCGTGATCTCCAACTAACTCCAAAACTCGGAAAGGTCCATGTCAAAGGTGGACCAGTTTCTTGGCGTACCCTTCTTTTACTCGGTCCAGGTAAAGCCATACTTGGGTCCCTGGTTGAATTTTATGGTCGACCACTCCTTCGTTGCGTGCTTGCATCCGGGCTTAACTAGCTGCCCGTAGATTTTCGTTCACGTGTGCTCTTGCTCACTGATAATGGCTCTGAATACGATACCTCCATCTTCGAGGCCCTGACTCTCGGCGTCGGGTATTCACTACCGGTAACGTAGCTTCGAGGGTGGTTCTAACATCCCAACCATGGACCAAATGAAATGGTGTCTCCTTCCGCACTCTGTCTTGCGCAGTGTTCATCGCGAACGTCAAGCGTTCCGTATACTCGTCCCAGTCCCGCTGTCCTACCTTGGAGACATACATCTTGATAGACCTAGTTAGGGTCTGAACCATCCTCTCCGCAGTGCCGTTCGCCTGAGGTCGGTAGGCCATAGTCGCTTGCTGACGTTGGCCCACCATGCGATTAAACGCTCGAAAGAAGTCCGACATAAACCCCGGTTCTCGATCGTGGTGGATCGCCTCACTAGCACCGAAACGGCGAAAAACACATTCTTCGTATCCCTCGGCTACCGTCTGTGCCGTTCGTGAAGCAGTAGCCTTGGCCATCACATATCCGGTGAACAAATCGACCCAGATCAGTAGTTCTGTATTTCCCTTGTGCGACTTAGGAAGAGAGGGAATGTGGTCCATTGCTATGATTTGGAAAGGATACGTCGCTTCGACATTCCCCGGAGTCTTCCCTTGTAAGGTAGGTCCCCCCTTTCCAGTCTCACAATCCATAGAAAGACCCACGTATCTCTGTACACTCCGAAACAAACCTCTCCAATGGCAATACCGCCGTATACGATGGTAAGTACGTCCGATTCCTTGGTGACCGCCTTCCAAACTCGTATGATAATGATGAAAAAAGTCAGTCTGGAGACTTTCGGGTATCACCAATCTGGCTGTCACATCTCGGTCGTCTCCTTCGGTTCTCTGGCTGGGGCAGTAAACTAGTAGTCCTTCTTCACTTATCTCGTAGTCTCCAGACATCTTACTGCATGATCAAGCAGATTCCACAGACAGGTCGCCCCAGTCTCCCTTCAAGTATGCCTTCAAATCTCGCACCCAGCTCTCTTCTTGCGCTTCCCGGATTCGATCCACCCGGAGTCGTTGTATCACGTCCTGATGTATAACCCCCCCCAGATATTCTAATAGGGGACCATGACCGTGTGGAGAAGTGGCTCAAGAGAAATGGGACTTAATACTGATCGTGGACTAATTGGCCAATCAGAAGCCGAGTCGTTAGGTCCGATCAGTACCTGTCGCACCCTGGACCCTTCAAACGTGATATGTGGGTCAAAGTGATATTATTTCTCGATCGTCGATCAGCATCAGATCGCGATCGACGACCCATATGGTGGTTAGGGTTATCTCGGCAAACAGATACTGGACACGTGGCATATACTATCGTATAGAAAGGCATAGTCATAGGTTTTAGCTTTTATTGGTTAACATTAAACAGAGTTCGATTATACTTCTAACACACGCGTCGACTTCTCTCTTCCGGGCAGGATCTTTGGCTTCCCGACGTCAAGAACTTCGACAGCGTCTAAAGAAGGAGCAACACCCCTGGATTGTTTGGCCAGGGTTCAAGCAACTCTCAATCTCCTCTCAGTCTCCTCTCAGTCTCCTCCCAAACTGCGACTGGACGCAGCAAACAAGTAAAGGCAAGGCCCCGGCACCAAGAGATCAAGTGGTCAGAAGACAAGCCCGTGGACAAGGAAGCGATCTAAAGGGTAGATCGCGGCGACTCAACAAGAGCGCCCAAGTAACCTGCGATCTCGTGAGGAATTTCTACGCGATCGTTCCTATCCCCAAACCCAATCAAGACTCGACATCCTCCAAGTCACCGAGAAGGGTGCAACTCGCCCTGCCGACGGGTACACAAGGTGAAGAAGGCAACAAAATACTACACACGGAATCGGGGTACCCCCTCCGTAGTCGGTCGTCTGGGCGCCGTTGGTTAGTGGTGATCACATCGTCAAATTTGTGATTGCACTACGCCACAACCGGGTTACCGCGAATATCTTGACAGATGGGCTCCGGTCTTTAGGTATTAGCAGCTGTGGCAACCGATTGATCGCTTCTAAACCTGGCCACTCTCTTCGGTATCGACTCGATCCACTTCTGCTGGTGTAAAGCTGTACTGGCCAACTGGTCTGCGCTCTGATTCCAGTCGTGTTTCACATGTAGGACTCCGTGGGAGGGCCACGACTGGAGCTTATTAAAAGCCTTTGCTCGTAACGGGGATAGACCTGAGGTCTTACAATCGATCTTCCCACGCATCTGTCGTACGACCAAATTGGAGTCCCCACAGATGATCAGTCGCCGTCGCTCCAGAGGCTCCAACAGGTCAAAGCCCAGCAACATGCTCTCATATTCAGCCTCATTCACTGTAGACGTAGCGAAGTACTTCGAGGCAGCCTCGACTATAGTCCATGTAGGAAGCCTCCATACAATAGCGCTACAGGCTCCACCTCCTTGTTTCACACGAGCCGACCCATCAAAACTCATTACATACAGTTCTTCGTCGGGTTCCACTGTGGGCGTAGGTATGTCGATCGTTTGTCTTGCCTGCTTCTTAGGAGCAATTGACGACAAAATCGAGTCCACACTTTCTCGAGGAGTAATACTGGCCGCCAACACCCCCAGCACCTGGTCTTCGTCTTTCTTACATTTCACGATATCTAAAGTCCACTGGGACAAGAGGGCGGCCCAGTTTCCCAGGCGTCCCTGCAACCCGGAAGATCTGACTAACCATGCCAATGTCGAATGTCTCGTCAGGACTTTGAGGGGTCGGGTGACCAACATCGTAAAACAAGTTTCCAGTATCCGCAATAATGCTAACACTTCTTTCTCCACAGTACTGTAGGTCGACCAAAGATTGAAGGTCCTTCGGGTGGGCCTCTAGTCCCCCTCAAGATACTCGATGTCCGAGGTAGTCGACTTTCCGACATCCCCACGAGCTCTTGATCGCGCTGATCGACAAATTCCAATAGTCGCACACGTCTAACAGCCGCTCCACCTTCTTGCATAGCATATCCCACGATTCGGCGAAATGAGGATGTCGTCTATATATGACCGTCGACCCAATATCGAGCGACCCGACTTTACATCTGGTTCCCCCATCGCGAACAGATCTTCTGATTCATCTGAATTGGTCCCTTGAGAAATTCGTAAAAACCCATGTAAAAATTATCCAACAGTCGCTGGTATATCTGAGGTGAATTCTTGAGCCCAAATGGCATCCGAAGCCGTTCAAATAATCCCAGCGGGGTGACGAAGGCCGAGATCCGTCTCGCCCTTTCGGTCATACCGACGACCCAAAAACCACTCGCCATGTCAAAAGAACAATACCATAATGCTCCATCCAGATCCTTCAATAATTCGTTAATCAGAGGCATAGGATAGACCATGAGTTGGGTTAAGTCATTCACCAACCGATAGTCGATGCACAACCTGATGTCCACCCCATTCTTCTTCACAATAATCACGATTGGGCTGGCCCATGGCGAGGTGGAGGGTTGGATAATCCTCGCTGGTAGCAGTCCCTTGATCAGGTCGGCTAACTTCTCTTTGAATTGAGGGACCACTTTCCGTACGCGCTGCGCAATCGGCCTTGCATTCCCCACATCAATGTCACATATAGCCCCTCGGGCGGCTGGTGGTAGGGCGTTACCTTTCCCCATCAACAATGTCGTTTTTTCCATATTATCTATCGCAGCCGGTCCACCTCCTCGGGAGTATTTCCATCCGGATCAGGAATCTGTATGTCCTTCAACTCAATATTTTCGGGTGAGGGATCCACCTCCGGTATGATTGCCCATCCTTGGTTTATTTCTTCGGCCCAGAGTTCTCCGCTCTCAAACGTACACAATTGGTCATCTGCCTGCTGTGAGTCGTCCAGTTTCGCTTCCTCCTTATTAGTTGTCTCCATCGAATTTGTCAATGGAGACGCTGGACGCTGGGTTGATGCTGGACATGGCGCTTGGGCTCATAACCTGTCGAATCTTGAGTATGGAGGGAAAAAGGAGCGGTGAGACCGAAGGAAGCGGAGCGAAGAACACTTGATGGGTTGAATGAGGATTCGAAAGTAATTGATTTATAGGTTCTTCTTACTACATGATTTATATGTAGTACGCCTTAAAGTTTGGATTGTACCGGTAGCCCTCAGCGACAAATTTTGCATTGCGGTGACCGTAGTGTGATATTGCAACGAGAGCTTTCGCCAGAGCAGCACCATTACCAAAATAATCTGACAAAGTCGAGAACAAGGACTGTATTGCCTCAGAAGATTCCGGATACTTTTCGTCAAAGAAGGCTTTTCACGTGATCGGTTTAAAGCTTCCGAATAGATTGGCTATGACCGAGTTAGAGTTCAAGGCCTGCTGCAGCCACGAAAACTCTTCTTTAAGTTCTGGGCCGATGGGTTGCAGACGTCACTCCAGAATAGTAACAGTTCCGAAGAGTTTTGCTTCTCTTCAAAAATCTTGGTATCGTCACTTGTTGTCATCTCTACGCCCGTGAAAACACCGCGAGACCCAGGGCTCAAGCTGACCAAGAACATGTGCGAAGGTGGATGCAAGCATGAAGACACGATGAAAAATGTGCCCTACCGGAGCGCAGCTTGACCTTGAGTATTGCTCGATTGAAACCGGGACGTAAGCCGCATCCAGCGCAGGTAAAGCATCTGAGTTGCGCACGCCCTTGGGTATCGCTTCTGCGCTGGTTATACTTGTAGTTCAAGATGCAAGGAGGGCGACAACAAGCACCTTCGGGTACGTGCTGGATTTGATAGACATCTTGGAGCTTATGGGTGAACTTTGGTAGCAAATTGAAAAGTGGGAGGCTGTATGATTAAAACCGGAGAGCATTACCCCATTTTCCCAAATTTATCAGAATCTGATTGGTCAGAATGCCGAATGGGAACATCTCGTTGAAATTACAAAAAATTCCTTAAACATCACAGTTTTTATTAATTTTAGACTCATTCTGACCAATCAATTTTGACAAAATTGGAAAGGTGGGCTAATTAGCAAGAAAGTGCGAAATAGTTAGCGCTCTCCTTGCTCGATTGGGTTGACTTACATAAACAAGTCACTGGTTAGCAATTGTGTCAAATTTGGGCACTTTGTTGCGACATTTGAGTTAATGACCATTGTCTTTACCCAGGCACGCTTGCTGAATATTGGGTAACACGACTTACCATTGCTGCCCAACGTGCAAAACTACCGTCTTTCTCCAGAAACGGTCACGACATTGCCTTCACGAAAGGCAGCCTTTCACGTTTTGTGCGATTCTTGGACGAAAAATGGTTACCCTGCTGTCCGAATTTGATCCGGTGATGATCCACTCGTGATTGGCTTTTGACGCGAGCAATGTTTGAGTGCAGCTTCACCAGCTGAGGCATGCAACGGGTGCATAGTAACTTATCTGTCTCCGGGGTCGGCATGTGTGTGTCTGCAAAGTATGAAGGTCCGTCGTATACCTAGCTTCTCGATGTTTTCAGCAAAGAATCTTGCTAGTATCCTTACCAAGTCTGCGTTTCGATGAGCGTCGCCAGCGTAGTAAGCCTAGCTCCCCGCAAGAGAGGCTCTTAATCGTGGCGTTTGGGTTGGAACGACCAAGTCTAATGCATTTTGGCCACAAACACTTGCTATCTCTCTTGAGCACGACTGTGCGACCTTGTGTTGTGAATATGGTACATTTGGTATGTATAAGAGACCTTTTGACCATCATTAGTTCCTTCCGTTCTTTAAGAGTATAGCAGGTATATATCATCAATCCAATGTTCACGAGGCCATCAATTTGCAAGATGATGTTAAGCAAGTGCACCTCCCCTTTAATACACACCGGCCTCGATGCAGTAGTTACCAGTACAAAGTGACAAAAGACTTTCATCGTTCAAGATGAGTGCCCTTGGCATAATGATAAAGCCCATTTCCTGTCAGAAACAAGCTTCATCGGTGCTTTCTCCAAAAGTGGATACTCTATGATGCCATCAGTAAAATGTGTCACCAGCTTTAGACGATGTTAAGTTTTGGAACTGAGATTAGTGGTGAAGAACCTCTCGTCAGTAAGGAGACCATCCTACAAGACCCACCCGATGCAGGAGTGGACCGTCTTGCATTCGCATTTCTGTAAATGGCTCGCGTCAGAGCAAAACAGCAGCTGAGAGGTTCATATAGGGGCCTCTGCACCAATGAGCCGCTTGCCTTTCGAAGGACGGCCAAAATTCTTGCGCTTGGCACGTCCATGATAAACCGACAAACATATAACAGCGTGCTTGTTGTCAGTAGCGGGGACAGCAGGGACTCTTGCGAAAGATGTCACGATGACACAGACACGTTTTAACACGCAAAATGACTTCAAATCTGGAGTCGTTTTGTAAGAAACACTAGGTGAGCTGCAAGGCCTTTTGGTCACTGCTTGTAGCTCCCTCATCGTGGCAGCAGCGGCTTCCCATAGGACTGCAATGAGGCTTTAAACGCTGCGTTTCTATCTGTGCTAGCTAGCTATCACGTACGGAACCAACAGTGGAATGGAATCAAAAGGTTTATAATCGAGTAGTGGGCTTGACAGTCACTTGGACAGGAATGCAGGTCAACTTCATCGTCTGGCACGGTGCGTCTTAATGTCTATCAACTATCTTTCTACCAATCCTGCGTCTACACAGGATTGGTAGAAACATGTTCGTGTGATACATAAGAGTGTAGTACACCAAATAGGTCGTTCATCACCAAGAAGCATCAAGTTCCGTAGCTGTTCAGCGGGCATGGCGGAAAACCCGCTTCCAATGGTTCTAAGATCCCTTCAGGCACTCTATGGCATGGTACGTTGACTTGCAATGCTAACTGTGTGAATTGCACGTCATATCTCCTCCTACATCCTTTGTAATTCTTGTATTAAATTTGACACTCTATCTTGTAATCAATCCAGGAAGGATCGACGCGACAGCAAGAAGCCAATGAGTTTCTAAACAATTTTGCTGTATCAGACACAGCATGGAGTGTAGGGTTGCAGCTATTACAGGACGAGACATTGGCGTTACCTCCAGAAGCTCTTTTCTTCGCTGCCAATATGGTACACAATAAGGCGCGTAGAGAGTGGGTCCGGCTGTCTGCCGAGCAAAAGGCGGGTCTAAAGACCTCGTTACAGACGGTAATACAAGCGCTTCAAAGTGGCTCCAGATTGGAATATCATCAGGGACCGCTGGCCAGCAAGCTTTGTGCTATTTATGCGGTAGCTATGATCTCGTCTCCAGATGAGTGCAAATCTCTGTTATTGCAATTGCTGACAAGTTGTTCAGCAAGGGGTGATGCAGGAGAAATTGCGTTTTTGCTGGCTTTCTCACGCTGTGTTTGTGAGGAAATGGAGGAAGCTGAATTGGCATTTATAGCCAAGGACACAATGGAAGTGCACCTCTCTGTTCTAAGCGGAGATTTGGTGGCTCTTACCGGCAAAATTATTCTCATCCGTGAAGACCAGGATAGTCGTGTAGCTGCTCTTCAAGAAAAGGCTTTCGCGTGTTTAAATGTGTGGATCAGACGAGCAGGTCTTTCGCTCTCGTCACTGTACTCCAAGGACAAGGCCGTATTGCTACGGTTATTGGACGCACTGCAGACCAAATCACGACATTTGCAAGTATGTGCTGAAATACTCACGAAACTTATCACCGTGGTATCATATCCGACTCCAGCTTATTTGGAAATGACGCTGCTGGTTGTGGCACAAGGGCTTCTCAAAACGCGTGTTACATGCGAAAGCGCTATTGGCGCTGAAGAAGAGGAGGTTAGCCATGTTCTTACAGACGTTATCTCAACATTCTGTGAAACATACGCGGACTGGATTTTAGAAGGAGTACATCCCGAGAAATCGACAGCTTTGGGTGAGCTTATGCTGTATCTTGGCTCACAACCGCGTCGTCAAATTGCATCACTTACTCTTGAGTTTTGGATGGTCATCCAGGACAAGCCTGTCGCCTCACGATTATGGTTTTACCAACACGATGCCTTCGTGCATCTTTTTGATGTCATGCTTAAACAATGCTCTTTTCCGCCAGGAAATGCCGAGGATATAGATGAACTTGAGCACGACGACCTCAATGCTTTCCGAAGTGGCTTCCAAGGTGTCTCCGATGCTTTTATAGCAATATTTTCGCTGCTTAAGGCAGAATACCTTGCTTGCCTGCTTCCTGTCCTTTCGGCAGCGTCGAGCAAGTGGCAAAGTGTTGAAGTCGCTCTATTTGCTGTCTCAACGGTTGCGGATGAAATCAAGAAGATGCTGTCAAATACCTCTGCAAGCGCTCTGCACCAAGCTAACTTAGAGAGCATGATTTTGCAAGTGTTGCAGGCGATACTGGTCTCGACAGCAAGTGCGCATCCCTTGGTAATCACAACGGCTTCTCGTCTGCTGGGTCAGTTTGCTGGCTGGATCAACAAATGGGCCCTAGCTGCTCGCGCATTTGACACGATTGAAGCTGTTCTCCAATATTTGACAGGTGCGCTTGGGCTTGAATCAAGCTGTATAAATGCTGCTAAAAGTTTTATGCAAGTAGCAACGAGTTGCAAGAGCTGTCTTATTGAAATGCAGCCGGGCTTTCTCGTCGCTAGCGTGCAACATTTTGGTGGTGCTTCTGGTCAAAAAGCCATGCCGATAGAGGGTCGATTATTGGTTGTTGAGGGGATCATACGTGTTGCTGCAGTCTCTATGAACTGCTCCGCGATTTTGCAGACCGTACTAAACGATTCATTATTACGTCTAGACCAAGTGTTAGTAGCGACAAGATCTGAAGACATGGTTTCGTCTACCCTAGTATGCAACGAGCTTCACGTGCTTGGTAAAGTGATACGGTTTCTAGATGCTCCTGACGATGCAGCTGGAGGAAAGGCTGTCACGGCATGGGCTGTTCAGCAGATTTGGTCTCACTTGGACCTGATTGCACCACGATTTGAGATGGATGAGGCAGTGATGACTGCTTTGTTCGAGCTGTATGGGTGGTGTCTGCAAAGCGTGCGAGACAACATGGCACCACAACTCGGTGGGATAGCTACTTTAATCGTGAGAGTATTCGAGGAGCGGCACTTTGTGGCTCCGCTCGAGTGTGCATCTGTTGCTGTTGATGTCTTTGGAAAGAATGCAAATGCCGAGATCGTTGATAGTTTCCGAGGACTCATGGGAGCATTGAGTCAGTCAGCCTTTCGATTCTTCACGACCCATTCGTTGGCCGAGTCGCCGGAGATGTTGCGATCGTTTTTTGAGCTGGCGTACCGCTTTTTGCTGTTCTGCCCAGCAGCCGTGCTCACTGCAGCCGAGTTTTCCGTGCTTGTCGAGCTCAGTTTGGCCTGTCTAAGCAATCAGGATCGTGCATCAACTAATGCGGTCCTCATGTTTCTAACATTTCTGCTGAACGAGAGCACCAACAAACTGGCACCGTTTACAGCAGTGATTAACGCCATTGTACTGGATGTTGGCCAAACCGAAAAGTGGCTTGACAGCCTCATTGGCGCTCTAGCTTCAAAGAGTCCTAGTGCTCTCTATGAGTCGCTGTCCAAGCTATTGTACGCGCTACTAACAGGCTTCACTAGCAACGAGCGCGTGCGGGCGACGCTAATGCAGTCTTTGGCCTGTGATGCGCTGGGTATAGCAGAGCTTCAACCTACAGACCGACAGCAGGTGCTGCTCTCATGGCTGTCACTGGCTGCTGAGCCTTCGCGCTACTCCGAGCGGCGCTTCCGTGGTTTGTGCTCTGACTTCGCCAAGGTTTGCCGCAAAGAATTGACAGCCGATACGCTTCACTCTATTGAGCTGTCTAACTACAATACGAAGTGAGCTTCACGAAAATCATGACAGTCACATATATTGAATTTTAGTCATGTCAGCATTGTACGTATACTCCTGTGTCGGGCGTGACGCAGCTTTGCGCATCGACGATTTCGATGGCGTTTCACTTAGGCCAATTCTCCGATCTACGGATCGACAGCACCAAAACACGTTAAACAGACGTCACCCTAGTCATTCAATATTGAAGTAACAGCAACGTACGATCGGGTACTTTTCGTAGTAAAACTCTTTCGTCTCAACCAGCTCCTTCATCTTTTCCTCATCAAAACCCGAGACATCGTCGCTGATATCCTGTTATGTCAAGAGCAAAAATAATGACAGATACCATGTCAACCCTTGACAAAATCTCCTCGTCAAAAAGCCAGCACCTCCGTACCTCCTCCTTGAGCGAGCCTAGTGCTAGAGCACGCGTACAGGCCTAGAAGAAAACAATAATTTTTTGCAATAAAACCCAGTGAAGCTTGCCAATTGAGTCTTATGTTAGACTATACCCTTCCAGCAAATAGGTTGTATGACATTCCCTTGCCATAAAACTTGGCACCTGTTGTCACGTCCAGCACCTTTTTTGCAGCAGGAAACGATATCGTCAGTTTGTATCCGTTCTTTTTATGAGCCCTGTACTGACCTTGCCACCAACTGCAAGGAGAATAGGCTTTTCTTCGTCCGAACCGTCGTATCTGATGCAACCAACACCCGTCGATTAGTCGACATCTGGCAAGTATACCTTCAGTGTATACTATACGCACAGACGTAGCTGGTCCAGCGTAAACTTGGGCAGTCCTTCGGCCTCTGCCGCCGCTTCGTTCTCGGCACCTTTACCGCTCAGCAGCATGGAAAAGAGGTAAGGGCAGCTATACCCATTCTCGATGAGATGATGCTCGATTTGCGGCCAAGCGAACGCTATGATTGCCACGACCAGCGCCACACCGAACAGGATGAAGCGTCCAAGAACACCTGCCATGTATTCTTGATTATGCAATTTGTCATGTATTCTGAAGGTGCTCTGATGGTATACAAACGACCATTCGCTGATGTGGGAAACCTCATTTAGTGTAGCTTCCACCGTCTTGAAATGATGTGACCATTCACGGAGAGAGACGATAAGCATGAACGTCGACAAGATCCTGAACAGCCCCGAGGCGACGTATCCAGTTAGTTACAATCAGCGTGATTTGCTACTTTATGCTGTGGGTATTGGCGAGTCAGCACTTCAATTCACGTACGAGTGTGATGACAATTTCTCGGCTTTCCCTCTCTACTCCGTGTGTCTGCCTTTTAAAGGCCACTCGCAAGATGTCGTGCCTTTTCCACCCAAGACATTACTAGCAATGCCTGATGGTATGTCTAGCTTCAACCCAGCCATGATTCTACATGGTGAACAATCAGTAGAAATTCTACGGCCAATAGATCCCATGGGCGGCACTCTTACAGGCAAGACAAAGGTCATTTCCTTCTATGACAAGGGCAAAGGCACACTCATGGAGACGCAGACGCATTTTGAAGATACAAATGGACCAGTCGTTAAGCTCATCAGCGGGTCCTTTATTCGTGGCCTTACGGGCTACGAGGGGAGCAGGGGACGCCAACTCCCAGCTCGTGTGCAGATCCCGAAGCGTCAGTCGGACTTTGATGACGAATTCAAGACATCGATTTATCAAGCACAAATCTACCGTCTTTCAGGGTGAGTCAATGCTGCTGGTTGTTGATGAGGCGACGATGACGAATAGGAGATTTTTTGTTTGGTGCTGTAGTGACTACAACTCATTGCATATTGATCCGGAGATTGCGACGAGTGTGGGCTTCAAACAGCCCATTCTTCACGGTTTGTGCTCTATGGGCGTGGCTAGTCGCGCATTGTACAAACAATTCTGTGACGGCGATGCAACACGCTTTAAATTCATTCGCGTTCGCTTCTCAAGTCCGTGTTATCCCGGAGAGACAATCCAGACCAGAATGTGGCAGGAGGGAAGCGGTAAAGTGCTGTTCCAGGTCGTGGTGAAAGAGCGCGGAGTCGTGATTATCGACGGTGGCGAGTTTCTTTTCGACCAAAACGCGTCCTCGCGTTTGTAAGTTGTGTTGGCGAACTGTATGTTGCACATCTAAAGCTTTTTGTTCATACGACGTCAGCCCATATTAGATGATTTGATGTTCTGGTGTGCTAACATTATACCTCACAGGTTCTTGCAAACCTTACAAATAATATCACGGTATATGAGCTCCTCACCTGCCTCTGCGCCGCTGCCTCTATGGACTAAGCCGGTTGTCGCCGCCGACTGGATGGTGTGTTAAGCGTGCGGACGGGAAGACACCTGATCGCCATGACTTTTTGTGTGTCTGTCTCTAGCATGACATTCTCAAGACAAAATATCAATCTGAGGCCTTCGGAGAAAGTGATAGACGACGACATACCAGTATGGATCATCTGTCTCCACTGGTTTGACAGCACACATGAAGATGGTACGCGGCAATCATGGATTGATCCCAATTTGTCCAGCTGGCATATACCCTCAACATAAAGTAAAACTACTATCTGGACTTGGCGCTTTCCTCCGACGATATGCTCGTCCTTGTGGCCATCGAACGCCACGGACTTGATGGCGCTCGCACTGCTATTGTTCATTTGCAAACCCGTAGTGTCTTCAAAATCCACAAGCGTCTTAAGTATATCCACAAGCATCTTAAGATCCACAACTGAAGATTACACATCACGTCGTGAATGTGCGTCATGGAAAATAGCTACAAAGATTTCCGAATGTAAAATGAATATGACTACACTTTTGCTTGGCTACATTACCATTTCGTTTTGTTTGGAAGAAAATGGTGCTATTCCAGAGGCTTCGGACGACGGCAAACTACGGGCTGCGCATGGCTTCTCGCAGCTCGGTACTGTACTGTATGTGATGCTACTACATCCGAAATAGACCCACTTTCTTCTCGCGTCTAATTTCGTGCTCTGTCGACTGAATTTAGCCACGGAACGGGTGTTCCCTAACTTTTCCGTGTATGGCAGCGACTCGGTCTTCCAAGTGTCTCCCAATGCTCCGCAATACACGTATGGCGGCAGTTATTTGAAGACGAAACGTATGGTAAGCAGCTGAGACGTTTTCTAGAATCTAATGACTCTGAGATCAAGTGAAAAGAGAGAAGATTGGGCTAAATGATCTCTTGATCGTGTCGATAGGGTGCCATTATGCTTACGTGGGCCAAGGCCACAAACTCGGGCTACAACTACCAGAACAAAACTGTGAGCAGATGGGTGAAGCTCTTGGACCAGTGGAGAGCTGTTGGAGCTGACTATAATGTTGTTGCTGCAGTTCTTCTCGCTGAGTCCGTCGGAGGTGGGACTAGTGCTGGAGCTGCTGGAATCGCGTATCCCGGAGCTGTCATTCACGCATTCGCCCAACATAAATGCACCCGAAGAGGACAAGAACACCAAGTCACTTCAAATTGCACGCACGACGAGCTCTGATGGAAACCCTTCGATCCTGATCAAGGTCACCCATGGAAGTGAATCTGTTGCCACACTTAACGTAGGCGAGGCCCGTGTTCTCCGGGTAAGGGAGTTATAGCACGCGATCTTGGTGGCGGATGGTGCCTAACTATGTTGTCTCCGTAGGAGCTGCTGACCTACTCTCTTCCTCGCTTGTTCGGCTTCCACTCGGTGCTGGAAGGACCTCTGTAAGTCTATTCAGTGTACCCCACAAACCTCACAATGGAGTGCAATACTAACATGCTTTGTTGTAACTCGAAAGCAATGTCGAGGGTGGAAGTGGTGGTGGATTTTCGCAGGAAAGTGGTAACAACTCATATCCGTCAGGCTCCACTGGTGGATATCGCGGCAACAACAAGCCTGCTGGCGACTGGCCCTTCTAATACTGCTAGTCGGCAGAAGATTGACGGACGATGCTCGAAGTCTGTAGATTTACATGATTACTTGTTGGGAACAAACGATGTCGCTTCGAACTTTTGCAAACATATTTGATTCGACAAGTAACATGCAGGTTTGCAGTATAAATTGAAGCTGTTGAAGCGCATGAGGTTCTTGATCGCTTCCTCAGACGTATATAGCCAAGTACGACGACAGCTAGCACTCCAAACCAAAGAGCTTCGTCTCATTGTCAAGCCACGTCGTCATCTGATATGACAAAGTGCTGGTTTTCTTTTGTTTAGCTCGAGGTTCTTAGCTAAGATAATGTATCTCATGTATGACTGGTGGAAGGCAAGACATGTCAAAACTCATGGCCAAATAGTCAATTGGAAGAGTCGCCGCAACCAAACGAGCTCCTAGTCTTCTCAAGAACGCGAGTTAACAACGGGGAGAGTTGACGCGATATATTCACTCTTACCCCCACCTGTGTGCTCTCGCTATTTATTCATGGCTGGTAGATAGGTTGCTATCGTGCGACTCGAGCTGCGCTGTGACTCTACATCTAGAATGAAAGCTGGGCACCGTAGCCAAACTTGAAGTCGTCCTTCAGCGGAAAGCCTTCGGCCGATAGCGAGAGCACGAAGTTCGGCAGCACACGCGACTCAATGCTCGTCGCTACTCGAAAGGTCGAGTCCACGCTGGACACGAATCGTGTCTGACCTAGGTCCATCTCCACTCCGCACGTTGTCTGCGCCTCACCTGACGAGTGATTGTACACAAGCTCCGACCCGTACCGAATCCGGTGACCCACCTTGCAAAGATATGCTAGCTGAAGGGTGCCCATAGCACCGAACGTAGCCATTCCAACCCAGTCACGCTCGCTCCACTTGCCAGCATAGGCCGAGATGACTTTCCGATGCTTGCCGTGGTAATAGGCCTCACCACCTAGGGAAAGCTTTTGGGTGACGCTCTGCAGGTAGCTGACGCCAAATAGCGGGCCATTCGAAACCTTCATGTTCCACGTAAAGTCGTCTCCAATGTAGTCAAAGTCAACAAGTGCCTGGGAGCCATGCTCTTCATTTTTAAGCTGCGATTTTACGCGCATTTTCCACTTGTCCGAAAGCTTCTGATTCCATCGGGCGTCAAGGTAGCCGTCCGGTGTAATCTTGCTCATAAGGAACGTCGATGGATCCATGGGATCTCCCATCACAACATTGGCACCAAATTGATAGAGACCACCGGGAATCATAGGCGTGCCGAGAAGGAACGAATGGGACGTTGAGCAGCGAGCGCCCAAAATACGAGTAAAGTCGAAGCGAAACCCATCAAAAGCATCGGGACTTACGGGTGGCTTGAGTTCATTAGGGGCATTCTCATACAGCCCTGGATTCGGCAATTTGATCCGTTCCTTTTCAATGTCTTCAACTTGCTGCATAAACACGGGAAGATGTTCTTCCTAAATGAATGAACAGAATGTAGCCATGTGTCAGAGATAGGTTTTGATGGATCAAAAGACACTGCAAGTTGGTTTACGTACGGGTGACACGCTTGTGGCCAAGACGGGATAGCCTTTATTGGCTGATTGCTTTGACTTGCTCGGTGCACTCCCCATGATTAACACAGACAGAAGATAAACGAAGGGAACGGACGTGCGTGGCGTTTTTGACTGGAGCTCGAACGGCTCATGAGGACAAAACATTATATCCAATCATCGACTACGTGGGTTCGATTCGTACGTATGACGAGTGATTTGACACATGAATTAACCTTAACGACGTCAGCATGTGTGTGTCATTCCAATGTACAAGCTCGTGTACTTGACAAGTGCCTGGGTACAGCCTGTAAACGAGACGCTGCTGCCTAAACTACGCGCTGTTCTGGATGACATCAATGCACAAAAGCACGAGCAGAAGCTGATCGAATTGCTGAAAATTCATCGGATTAGCGACGGAGACAGTACGAGCGACGTCATAGGACAGCGACTTGAACCCGTGTACGCGGCTGTAATTGGATTTTGAAGAATCTTTGAGAATCGGCAATGACGTTATCCGTTTCTTTTTGTGTTGTGTGATTCGGTCTTAGAACGTTTCGGTCACTGTGTAAACAGCTCCAAGTAACGAAGTTACCGGCGTGCGTCCTGCTGGATGCTACAGGACAAGCACTGACGCAGGAATCGCTGCAACATTTGGAGGTGAGCTGTTGTAACTGACACAAGAAGCTTGGTTGGTGGTAATTTTTTTGATTCATTTTGTTGACGTGCAGGACCAACGTGAGATTGATGCAGCCTTGACGTGTTTAGCTGACTCGAGATTGTCGTGTTAGTGGTAGCTTGGGGTTAACTTTAGGTGGAGAGTGCTACTGTTACTTTGTTGACTTATGCAAGTGCTGGGTCTTGATTTCAGGGAAAGTGTTTGAAGAGATCTTGAAGGACAATGGTGTCCTGACTGCTGCTTGGAACACTCTGTGGCCGTTGTGGCAACAAGCTAATGTGACTGCAATACGATCCACCAGTTTAGAAGTGCTCGACGTCGATGATATCGCTCTTGTCAAGATGCGACAAGAGGCTATGGAGCTGTTCGAAACGGGCGAATTCCTACCAGCAGCGTTAAGCTTTGTGAACGTTTTAATGCGCTGTTCAACATGCACAAAGTCCAGCTTTAACCTCGCCGTTATTCTTCACACGATCGGTAGGTGCAAGGATTCTTAGGATATTTAGCCTTAATTTGTGCGGACCCGAAGCTGATGGCGATCTATGTGCTACACTCTAAAGGTGAAACATACTTTGCTGTGGCTAACATGTTGCGCGTCGTGGCCCTCGACGACAGTGACTCCGTAGCGCACACAATTCTTCGGTATGTGGCGTCTTCATGTCAGTTTTTCATGTGTAAGCAAGTCACTGAGTTTTTCGTCTTGCGATGCTTCTAACAGATCCGTTTACTATTCAAAAGAACCCGATCTTGTAGTTGCTGGCTATCAATTAGTCATCTCAGCGAATCGCGATAGCCATGTCCGAGCAGCCCATTCGCTTGCAACACTGGAGGGAGCCATGACTACCAGGACTGCTGCCCCTGCTTATGTTGCAGAGGTCTTCGATGAGCTTGCAGACTGCTTTGAGGAGAAACTTGTGGCACATCTGGAATACCATGTACCTTGGCAACTTGTCGAGGCTTTGCAGATACTATCGCCACCCGGATTTATCTCCCAAGACTCGATTACCGAGCCCACATGGTTTGTGGCTGATGTCGGGTGTGGCACCGGCCTTTGCGGTCGCCTCCTTCGTCCACATGTGAAACATATCATTGGGGTGGGTAGCTTGTTGTTTTGGTTGTTTAAATTTTAGTCAAGCGATTGGGTTTACCTTTCAGTTGGTCTCTGATTGTGAAGGTGGACATTTCGCCGCTGATGATTGCGAAGACACGTGCAAAGGGCAGTTACGACGAGCTTCACAGTACGTATTGTAGTGACAGTTTATTCGTCGTTAGCCTGTGTGCTCGTTGTTAAGACTACGTTGTATTGATTTGCAGCCATCGATATCGTTTCATTCCTGGAGTCTTGCGCGAATGAATCGCTGGACCTAGTCATCTCCGCGGACGTATGGATTTACGTGGGGGCATTGGAGCAAGTATTTGAGCTCGGCAAACGCAAGCTTCGTGCCTCCACGGGCTGGATGGTCTTTTCGATCGAATTATTGACTCCTAGAGCCGCTGGGATTGTCGTGGACAGTGCAACTGGATTTTGGTTGGCTCCATCCGGCCGGTTCCAACACTCGCACGATTACATTGTGTCTCTCGCAACTCGATCCGGTTTCACCATTGTTCTACAGGACGACATTAGTGTGCGCAAGGAGAGCGCTGAGCCCATTCCAGGTCGTATCTATATCCTTCAGCGAGCTGTGGCGCCGCAGAATGAGCAACCGAGTTAAGAATTCAAAACAATGATTGGTCATTGGTTAACTTCACACTGTGAATTGTTTGTAGATGCTGCTGCACTGGGCACGATGCTGTTGGCCTCTTCGGGTTGTACGCCCATCAGCTTTAGCAGCGTCTCGTCATAGTTCCATGAGAGTACAATCTGCCGGATTCGGTCGCCCTTGAATATGAATAAAGAATTACCACTGATGCAGACCTTCTTATGACGAGGTTCGACGCCGAAAATCGGGAAGATCTGCGTACCGCTAAAAGTCCACGTGGCCTTCATCTTCTCAGTGCTGCTTTCATCACGCTGAATGATGTAATCCTCCATCATGCCGTCAGGGAACGCGTCCAGCAGCAGCCCCCAATATGACAAGACAGCTTCCACGCCATGCAGACCTTCCGCGTAATCAGGACTGACTAAAGTGACGTTGTCGTCGTACACATCGTCCGCAATTTCCTCCAGATCTTCGATACCTCCAGTGTTCCAGGCTTCCAGAATACCATGGAGAATGTCATATCGTCGTCGATAGATTGTTTCCATCTGTTCATTGGCTTTCATCTCGTTCTTTACCGAAAGAACAAGCTCCTCCTGTCTCTTGACCTTCTTCCCCATCAAATTATCTGCTTCATCTCGACATCTGTAAAGTTCCGCCGTCTTTCGTTTACGATGACAATGGCCAGTCGACCCCATTGTCGTCGTTGGCAGCACCGGGAGCTTTTCCTGTAGCACCATCTGCGGTTCTAGTTTATCTTCCAAGACACTCAATACTTCTCCATTGGATTGCACATCACATCCTACTGCACGCAGCATTTTCAAGTCCTGTTCTTTCTCGTAGAGAAATTCTTGATTAGCAGCAAAAAGGGGTGAGTTTGGGGCGATACTGGAGCCTGCAAATGGCTCCAGAAAATCGTCTGCTGTAGCAAGCAGCAACTGATCCAGATCTACCCCGTCCATGCTTGTGTCAATGCCCAATAGACCTGAAACGGTGCTAAAGTCATCGAGCATCTCCTCCCATTCATGCCACTCGCAGCTTGGACTGCGACGCATGGAAGAAGCCAGGAAAGTACCACTTGATGCTACATTGTCAGATACTGTAGAGGACGAAGTCGTGGACGTAGAGGTCATTTCTAAAGGATACAGCGGTGACGAAGCCTGCACGATCTTTGATATCAAAAGGCAAGTGACGTTTCCAAGACAAATTCAGGAATGAGCTTAGGCGACTGACGTAAGACCGACTTCAACGTTGTACACTGACAACGGCGTGTCACGACAACCTTGCCCTGTCTTTTTTATGCACTTGACGCTGACAGATGTTATAAGGCATATGATGGGATTGCAAGGCTTGTTGCGGCGGGCAGTCGTTGCGTGTGAAGTGACTTTTGAGGCAACGCTCGTGATAGACAAAGCATCGTTAGCGTAAGACAATTTTGTTTGGGGTTATATAACTTGACGGACGGGCGTCATGACGGCTACAGACAGTAAGTGATCCGGTCATTACAATGACGCTGAGAGGGCAGACAGACAGACGGATGCGGCCACCTCGTTAATATCCATGATACATCCCAAACAATCGAGCAACAAAGGTTGCATTCATAACAGGTGCCGTGGTTGACATTGTTTCCCGCTTGGTGGTGAGCTGTTTAACGGTGTCTGATGAGCTGGTTCTAGACCCACCAGACCCGGCGCGCGTCTGCTTGCACTGTTTGCAAGGAAGCTTTGGAGCCATCCAAGCTCTCATCGTTCTCCTGTCCAGTGGCAGATGAGCTTCTACCAGCAGGCTTGCGCGCACGGGCATGTCCAGCCTATGTGCTTTCCAGTGTTTCTTTCACTCCTTGTCAGCACAGGAGAGCATGGCAACTGTTATCTTGCCCTCGGTCTGGATGGAAGAAATTCAGTTGCCTCACTGTCACTTGATAAACAACCCAAACTCTTGGTACGCGGTGAGCTCGTTCCTATGAGCCCAGAGATTGGTGGCGTCTGCTATAAAGCTGCTGTTTGCCACGCACTTCCCCGCGCTGAGTCCTGGAGCGTCTCCAGCGTTTGCGGTAGCGTACATTCCGAACCTACTACCGACGAAACGGTTGTTTCTTTAGGGCCAATAGTCTTTAAATGTAGTATAGGTATTGACTACTTGTGCGCAGTGTTTATGTACTCATTAAGCCATTTCGCTTCACGTACTTTTCAGTTTACTCAACAATCTTATTTTCAGTTTACGAAACAATTTGTGGGCCACACCGTGTCATGTCGAGTCTCATTCCATATACCCTCAATAATTTATACGAACAAACACACAATTCGATCGTAAGAGCGAAAAAGAACCGATGGTTCACGTCCATCGCTTCTGTGTCGCGTTATTCTCAGCCGTTGCGATTGCCGTCTCTACCGCAACATTACAGACTAAGAAACAGGTGACTTGGGAGGTCCAGCCAGATGGTTCCGTTTCAAAGAAACCGTCACTTTCGTCCACGGACGACAAAACTGAGATTTTAATCGACGATAACGACCATCGAAAAAGTATCCATTATGAAGAAGACGGGGAAGCTGAGAGTAGTGTCTCGTCACTATCGCTATTGGAGGCATCTGAAGCTTTTCTTACACTAGAAGCTCGCCTTATAAACGATGGATATACTGCCGATATAGTGAGAGAACTCTCTAAAATCGTGGAGTCTCATTTAGACAGTGAGACTCTAGCGACGACGGATGACTGGGCCTTTGCAGTAACAAAGCTGTCGTACAAGCAGCTTTTTGAGCCCAATGTCAAGTCGTCAAAGGAACAGCCTTTTATTGATGCTGTGAATAATCTTCATGTTGCAGCAACTGCAGGTGTTCAGTCAGCACTTGGTGTTTTGGCCGTGTTTGATCTTATTGGCATCCCCGAACCTGAAGAGATGGAGGACTTGGGTCGACATCCATTATCGAGGCAGGAGAAACAGGCTCGTGCTGACAAAAAGCTGTTGGAATTGTCGGGGATTCAAGACTTTATGGCTACTTTAGCTGTCGCGTACGGAACTTTATCGGAGAGAATTCCAGTGCCGATGAAAGCCTTTGAGGTGGGGGCACGCACTGACCCGGACGCGGTTTGTGAAGCTGCGTTGTCCCTCTTTTACAAGTGTGCAGAAGAAAATCTACGTGTCATTGCTGATGAAGGTGGCGAGCGACCTATGGAGGTCGTACGTCTTTCGGACGAACTGCTGTACCCTACAGGAGGTGATATTTTTCACGAATACGGTGGCAGAGGAGTCGGCTGGCTTTACGACGAAAACAATGCACTTCAGGAGCTAGAGAATTACCTCGCCATTGCAAATAATCCTCTGGACGAGCTGTATCCACAAGCAATGCACCGTCTTGGTGAAATGCATTTTTTTGGTAACCCTGCGGCCCACGTAGCGGTAGACCGTGAATTCGCAGCGCAATACTTTCGCCAAGCAGCGGACGCCGGTGATGCTATGGGCCAGGCCAACTATGGCATGCTTCTCGCCAACGGAATTGGCGTGAACCGTGACGTACCACAAGCCCTTGTGTATTTCAACCGCTCAGCTCAGCAGAACGAAGCGTTTGCATTTCACGGTCTTGGTGAATTGTATTTTACTGGAAATGGTGTGCCTCAAAACGTGACAAGAGCACTCGAGTATTTTGAAAAGGCTATTGCGCTAGGCTACACTGAATCGCATTCGTTCCTAGGGTCCGTGTATCTTCATGGTGACGAAGGTGTCCTGGTTGATTACAAGGCAGCCTTCTCTCATTTTCAAGCGGCTGTCGAAGGCGCGGACGGCCAGTCGAGTCAGGCTTTATTCGATTGGGGTGTAGTGCACTATCGTGGCATTAACACACCACGATCTTGTCAGACTGCGATGCCACTATTCCGATCGGTAGCTCTGCATTCCGATTTGCTTTCGGGGCTTCCGTTTTCGCTGGCTAAAGCGTATGAATGCTACAAAAAAGGCGATTATCTGCGTGCATACTTGCACTACCGACTAGTTGCAGAGCTAGGGGATGAAGACGCACAATGCAACGCTGCTTTTCTGCTGGAGCATCATGGCGATAGCATCCTTAAGTGGCAGTGGCTGGGACTTGCAAAGTCAACTAAGGACTCAAACAACTTGGCGTTGCGTGAAGCCTTCACGTTGTATTCGCGAGCGGCGGCTTTGAACGACTCGGAAGCTGTTCGAAAAACTGGCGCGTGCTACCATGAACCTTGGGTTGGTGTGTGCCTGAGCAACCACACACGCGCACTAGAGCGCTACGAATATGCAACTCAACTAGGTGACGTACACGCTGGTTTCAATTGCGGTTTGATGTTCCTGACAGGCGACGGCATTCCACGAAATCTCGCAGCTGCTCGACGGTACTATACAGAGTGCAGTAAAGCTGTGTTCCCTGCAAACGTGCCATGCGCACTTGCGCTCGTGGGGATAGATATCATGCAGGCTGTTGAAGCGGTTGTGCAGAAGATTGGGTATCATAGAACTGGATAATCTCTGACATAACATGGGTAAGTTATTGGCAAGCAGTGAAACGCCAAGAATGTAGGGCACTTCTGTCCATTCAACTCGTCTCCGTTCTTGTGTGCGGGCAGGAATCGAGTACTAATGTAATAAACAGGGTTCTGGTTCTTTGGGCTACACGGTATCGTAGCTCTTTCCATCATTTTCCCACGAATGCTTCCGCTTCTTTTGCGTAAAGCCGGTGGTGATAGACGCAGAGCGCATTGCTCCACGCAGCTTGCGCACTTGCCACAATTTGCGGACCTCGTCAAAGATGAGCACAGTCGATGCGATGCAACAGATGTAGACCAAGTCAGCAGGTGTTAACGCTTCAGTCTGGAACGTTGCCTGAAGCGGCGGGAAGTAGATGACAAGGAGCTGGCCCAGCAGCGACGCACCTACTGCGTACGCAAAAAATGTGTTGGAGAGAATGCCAATCGCGAAGATGGACTTATCATCTGACCGGCACGAGAGTGCGTTAAACATGTCAAACATGACAAACGTGGTGAAGCTCATGGTACGGTCTCGCCTACTGACTGTGCCATCAGAGCTCAGCTCCACCCAGAATACGTAAAGGGTGCCGCATACAATGAAGCAAGCTGAAGTAAGCACACGACGGATCATTGTACGCGTGATAATACTGGCATCCTTGGAGCGCGGACCTTCCTTCATCACGTCATGGTCTACCGGCTCCACACCAAGACTCTGGGCCGGTGGTCCGTCCATGATGATGTTAATCCAAAGAATCTGCATGGCATTCAGCGGAGACGGTAGGTTGAACAACGTGGAGAGTGCGATCAGACATAGCGCTGAGATGCTCGTACTGAGCTGGAAACGCAGGAAGTGCTTGATATTGTGATAAATTGACTTGCCCTCTTCCATGGCGCACAGGATTGTGCTGAAGTTGTCGTCCAGTAAAATCATGTCCGCAGCCTCTTTCGAAACGTCCGTTCCGTTTGTGCCCATGGCAATGCCAATGTCTGCCGCTTTGAGTGCAGGTGCATCATTCACGCCGTCACCAGTCATTGCTACCATCAGCCCTGCCTCCTGAAAAGCCCGTACGATTTTCAGCTTATGGTGAGGAGACGTCCGGTAAAACACACATGTTTTTAAAATGCGCTGCTCCAGCTCCATCATATCCATAATCTCCAGCTCCTGGCCCGACATTACTACCTCGTCCACGGCATTTCTTCCCTCCTCGTCGCAGCCACTGCTGCCAAATTCGTCGCTCGAAACGATATTCACCTTTGCAGCAATCGCAATAGCCGTCTCCTTTGAATCGCCCGTAAGCATGACGGTCTTGACTCCACTCAGCGACAGTTCAACTACTGACTTCTCGACCTCAGCGCGAGGCGGATCTGAAATTCCCATTAGCCCGGCAAATACCATGTCATGATCCGAGTGCACACCAAAAGACAAAGCCAGAACACGAAGGCCACGAGCCGCCATCTGCTGGGATGCCACGAAGATGCGCTCGCGGTCACCCGGAGTCATCTCCTTCTCGCGACCACAGTTATCTTCAATTTTACTGCAGCGCGATAAAATAGCCTCCGTCATGCCCTTAAGGTACCAACGAGAGAGACCACCCGACAGAGGCTCGCAGCACACAGCCATCCACTTCTTATCCGAGCTAAAAGGCACTTCGCTGACACGATGGAACTGCTGGATAACCGAAGGTTTAATTCCCACTCTCTGCGCGCAAAGCAGAACGGCTCCCTCGGTCGCTTGACCAAGTACCTCACCGTTCACTATGTTCGCGTTGTTGCAGAGTGCGCCAGATAACAAGCAGTGGTAAATATGAGGTTGAGATGTCTCTGTAACAGCTTCACCACGCATGGTGACGGCTAAACAAGCGTTCTTGTTGGCCATGCCTGATGCAAATGTCTGGGATGGTGACCACTCTCGCTCGCCGACGCCGTTTACATCAGCACTCACACTCTCAAACGGAACAAAAATCTCGATCACCTCCATCCTGTTTGTCGTGATTGTGCCCGTCTTGTCCACACATATCACATTGATGCAGCCAAGCGCCTCGACGGCAGGAAGTTTCTTCACAATGGCGTGACGTTTCGCCATCTTCATGACTCCAAATGCCAAGGTGACTGTCACACAGATCGGTAGACCCTCAGGGATAGCAGCCACAGCTAACGAGACGCCGATCTGCAGCATGGTCACCACGTCCTTGTGTTGGATTACGCCAACGACCACAATCGCTGCAATGACGGCAAGTGAGAACATACTAAGATGCTTACCCAGCGTGTCCATGCTGTTTTGCAATGGCGTCTTGCGCTCCTCCACTTGGTGTACTACATCAAAGACCTGTCCAAACTCCGTGCGTGATCCAGTGCCAACGACGACAGCTCGTCCGCGACCAGCACGCACCAATGTGCCCATATAAATCACATTCTTTCGTTCTGCAATTGGGTGTAGATGACTATCAGCAATTACTCCAGTAATCTTAGTCACCGGTGCATTTTCACCCGTCAGACTCGACTCGTCAACCTCAAGGTCCACTGCTTCCACGAGCCTGGCGTCCGCTGGAACACGATCCCCTACATCCACTAGTACAATATCTCCAGGCACTAGGTCCTTTGCCAACATGTCCACAGGTGTCCCATCTCGTAGTGCTTTGCAACGTGGCGGCATCAGCTCCTTAAGTGCCTCCAGTGTCTTTTCAGAGCGATATTCTTGCACAAAAGCCACTGTGACCACAATTGTGATGGCTACAGCAATGGAAATAGCATCATCCGTATGTCCCATCGCCACACTCAAGATCCCCGATGACATGAGCAGGATAATAAGTGGATCTTTGAACTGACCCAAGAACTTGACTACAATTGAATCGTTTTCATCACCCGTGAGCTCATTTAAACCCCATTTCTGCTGTCGTTCACGTACTGAGAGCTTCGAAAGGCCGTAATTGGCGTCCACATGGAGTTCTCGTGTTACTTCTTTATGTGAACAAGCCGACGCTTGACTCAGAAGACCAGTTTCATGATTTAAGAGAGATGACGCGACATTGTCACTGATTGGAATCGTAATCATAGCGAACAAATGAGCAAAGACTTAAAGTGCCGAGGTCTCGGGTTATAGAGAACGGAAAAAGACTAGAGAGAGAGATGGGGAGGAGAAATTGCGCTTATGCGACGTAGTAAATTGTCAAACAGAAGGGCACGTGAAGGTGGTGACCGACGAGCACGCGATTCTACGGTCGTCCTTAGCGATAATGGCGTGTGTTTTGACCAATGGAATGTTTTCATCTAGCAACAAAAGAGGAATGTACATGTAGCCATGTTGCGGACAATTGTCGTTCCTACGCTTTCAATTGTCATATAAGAAAACTTGTCATCTAGAATTCGAGCCATATACAGATTAATTGACTTGAACGTAAAGCTCAAGCTTGCAACAATAGATGCAAGACAAGAAAAGCAACCGCTTCACTTGGTCGTCGAGCCTTGAATCGTGGCCACTTACACGCTGAAGATAAAGTCCGCAAACTTCTTCGTGTCAACCGTCTTGCCGTCTGCTTCCAAAAGCTCCGGTACGTTCTTCTTGATAAACTCGAGCTGAGACGCATCAAAACGCTCCTCGATCTGCTCCAACGTCAGCTGTTCGCCAGTGAGAATGTCCAACGCCTCGTACACGTCGTCCTTTGTAGAACCACTCTGCAGCTGCTCCGTGCAGAAGTTAGAGAACTGCTCAAACTTGATCTCGTCGTTGTCCATCTCGTCGATCTTGTCAAAGTAATCGTGACAGTCGTCCTCGCTCAGGCTCAAGCCAAGACCCTTACACGCCATGATGAACTCATCGCGAGCAAGAACACCGTCGTTGTCCAAGTCAAAGTGGTCAAAGACCTCTTTAATCTCCTTTGCCTGCTGAGGAGTAAGGCTGCCCACCTCACTCAGCGCCAATTCCTTCTCCAGCGACTTGACCTTGTCACGCACGGCCGTCTCAAGCGAAGTGAACTGCGCACGCAGACCATGGATCGTGTCTGTCGTGAACGGATTCGTGTGCACTTGCAGCCGCTCCAGCTCCTCATTGATGCGCTCCAACTTCTCCATATCGTCGGTAAGCGGGGCAATAATTTCCTCAGCCTCCTCGACCTGCGTCAACTTGGTCTCCTTCATTTCAGCAGCCACATCCTTAGACTTGTCGCCTCCTTCATTTTCTGGGGCGGTCTCTGTTTCGACTGCGGGCTTTACAAAACCCTCAGCAATAGACATCTCAGCTCCGGTGATTTCAGGGTCTTCAGGCTTCTCCTCAATCTCTTCCTCGCACGTGACAATAGTGTTGGATTGAAACAGTCGGTAATAGAGTTTCGCCATTGAGTTGAACTGGTCCTTGAGCGATCCCTCCACAACGTTGATCGACTGCGTGCTCTGGACACAGCGTTCCTTGATACGGGCAGACAGCGTCGCAAATTCGCGGCACATCTCATCGCGCTTCTCCACATTTGAAAGCTCCTCCTCATAATATCCGCGCTTCTCGGCCAGCGAGCCTAGAAGTTTCTGTACGCGAGCGTTCATCTTCTCAATGAGAGCCACTTCGTTGAAGCGACCGGCATCCTCCAAGATCTTCTTCTTCTCAATAAGCTTTTCATTCTCGCTTACCACGGCGTTCTGCACCTTGGGGACTAACACAGTGTCAAACTGGTGTTTGGCAGCAACTACGCCAGCCGTAGACACGTCCTCGAGCTTCGCAGCCGCCTCCACTTCCTCGTCCATCTCTTCAATAACGTACTTGAGATTACGCATCAGCGCCTTGGCGTCCTTGGCCACAGCATCCACATTTTGCTGCAGACAAAGGCTTTCCTCCAGTCTAGCCTTCACACCCTCAACCTTGCTTTCAGCCATAGCGATAAAGCTCTTCATCGCCTCTAGCCGCTCGAGCGTAACCTTGGTGTCCGAGTGCTCCTCCGAGAGCCCGTCGGCTTCGCTTATGACCGTAGCTAGGAGTTGCTTGTAACGTGGGAGCTCAATATCATGCAGAAAAGCAACGCTCTCAAGCTTTTCCTCTGCGTCGGCAGTGGAGTTGACCTGCAGGTCGTCAGCAAAAAGAGCCAGCGCCTCCTTTTCCTTGGTCCAGCCTTCGACTTTCTCCAGGTCCTTTATCACCTTAGTAAGAAAGATCTCCGTCTTCTGGTAACTTTCCAAGTTTTGACGCAGTTTCAGCTCGAAGGCCGTTTCCAGCTCGTCGAGCTGAGCCTTGAGCGCTTGCAACTTCTCAATGGGTGGGTTCAGGTTCGGTACCGCGCGTCCATTGTTCTTGCAACTAGCAACCCAACGACCAGCGCATCCTTCCACAGCCACAAACTGCGCCTCTCGCGGTGGTTTCTCGTTCTTCTTGTAGTCGAGGTGACGAGCCAACGCTTCTTTAATGTCCGGTATATGGCGAGGCTGGCTGAGCGTCTGCAAGCGTTCCGTCTGCTGCTGAAGCCACTCCAGCAGGCCCGATGCATTCTTGTTAAACTCAATCGCAAGTTCCTGATGGCGCTGCGCAATGTTCAGCGCCTTGGATATCGTCGTTACGGCCTTCTTCTTCTGCACACCCGATGCAAATTCCTTGAAGAGAAGAGAGACGTACGTGGTAATACTCTTTTCGTCAGGCTTAGCCTGTCCCGCCACATTCTCCACCTCAAGCAGCTGCGGGATGCGGAACTTTTCACGAGCGATGTCAAAAGCAAGCTTGACATTGGTTTGCGAATCCTTGGGGTTCAACGAGTTGAAGTCAATGAGTGTCGGCGCGTACCGGTGGATCAAAGCACAAAAGGCCATGCCGTCGACCCAACTGCAGGAGAAGTTCTTGACTTGCACGGTCGGATAGTCGGCCAACGAACGGTTGACCCAGAGTAGCAAACCATCTTTACCAGAGACGCCTTCTACGTCAATCTCAGCCACTTGAAAAGCCTTGATGAGCGTCCACATGAGACCAAGTACCAGTTTGTTGTTACCGTCTAAAATATCAGACGAACCGATGTTCGTGACGTTCACATTCTTCTTTTGCATGAAGGCAAATGCAAAATTAAGGTTCTCCATCTTCTGAATCCGCATTCGTGGTTTCTTGTTGAATTTCTACAGAAAGTCAATCGTGTTAGTACCAAATACTCTTCTCTCTCCGTCTTTCTCCGCTAGAAATAACGTACACGGCACACTTTCTCGTGGCAGATAATCTGCAGTAGCGAGATAAGACGAATACCGTCCTTCAGGTCTTCGTACAGATCTTCAATTGTCATCCGTTTACGTGATAAGTACGTATTGGCCCACTAGAATCAAGATAATATTAGTCCCACATCATCACGTCTACACAAACTCTCCCTCGTTTCCTTACTCGAGTAAAAGTGTTCTTTTGTACATCAATCCATTCTTCATTGTATCCAGCCATTGTTGTTTACCAAGTAGACTCTCTACTCGTTTTTTATCTTCCTCTTTTCGTCAAAGGCGTCAAAGAGCACGTGGAATAATAGGACCAACTCTCTTAATGTAAACCTAATTAGGGTACGTCAGACACGATGGGAGACTGAGGTGATTTTCGAAATGTTTCCACTTTTCTCGATTGACGGACCCGTTCTTGTCTCAGAAAGTCCCACACTCTTGGGTTAAATTCTATACAGTCTCTGGACCGACAGATCGGATGCAAGCCCTAATCCTTCCAAGGACAGTCACATGACTTGAGACCCATGGGTCACAAACCTACGCTCCAAATATGTGTATCACGCTTGCACGTGCGTAAAGAATAGCCAGCAAAAAACGACTTGACTTGCTTGCGGGTCTGGGTTCGACAGACTTCGATTGGGACACCCACATCGGGCTTTTTTGCTGAGTTTGTGTTTGCAGTGAGGGCAAGTAGAGAGTAACTTCACTTGGAGCCACTTCACTTGGAGCTCTTTACCTAGCGATCACTCAATCTTTCGAGTTTGATGTGACGGCAACGCACGCCAGTTCGTTTGTGCACTTTTCCGGACGTTTTTCCGACGCGAAGCTGCGTCGTCGAAATCGTCGCCTTGCTGTTGCGTGACGAAAATGAGTCCTACACCTCTTGAGATAGTCGAGTTTTCCATGCTTTGACGGTCGTGCGAACGAACGCGGTCTTGTCAATAGGACGACAACTTCAACTGTATATAGCGGACAAAAAGCAAAGGAACTGGACATTGGGTTCTATAAACGATATTTACCTTTTACCTTGGTTCCTTCGCCTTAAACAAGAAAATAAACTTTGTCAAATCACTGTCACGCATGAAATATCGCCCCTAGTTGCTCAAGCCCAGCCTGGGGCTGCTCATGCAAACAACGTTCAATCTAATTACACTATTAGCAAGCTCGTCAAGTTGAAGTGCAAGCTTACGTGGCGATTTGCAGCCCACGAAATGCTGTAGCTTTCCCGTTACAATCACGCACCACCTTTTCATTCTTCAACTTTGATTGCGTTTTGCCGATACATTGTGTGCGCTGCATGTTTCTGTGGATAACTGGACAAACGACCGTCGTGAGTATTGCATGTACACAGCGTTCAGCATTTTGCTTCATCTGCAGACGAAAGACATGTATTATTCTAATGCATGTAAACAGTCAATGGGCCCCATAAGAGAGTCATGCAATGGTAAAACCCTATCGACTACGCTCTATCATCTGAGCGTGTAAGCAAATTTGAAACCATCAAATCTCGATACGCAATATCACTTGCTGTCAAAGTCTTAACTAAGCTCTCCGAGTACTCTTGCTAAGGTCTGACAACTTTGAAATCTCAAGATATGTGCAATGCAGATAAAGTGCCGCCCATTATGCTAATATGTGAACCATTGCAAGAGGCTGCTGCCGAGTTTCCCCTTCCTGCTTTATCTCCAAAGCTTGTACGAGTTCAAGTTCGTCCACAGGAGCCCACATCTTGCGACCGTTGTCGAGCTGGATAGCGTAAGGGTTGCCCTGGTCCCAAAGCTGCACGACTGTGCCAGCCTGGAAGCCTTCGTCGCCAGTGTTAGCCACGACCCTGTCCCCCACTCGAAAACGGAGGTCTTTTGTCGCTCGACAAGCAAGGAATCCTACCGTAAGCGCCGAGCGGTCGAGGTTTTTGCCGATGAAAACGAATCGCGTCTCACGCGTTTCGCCTGGGGCCCAATTGTCAGCGTATCGACCGTTGAATAGCGTATGCACGCCCTGAAAGACGTACTTTTGGTCCATGCCAGCGACATTTACTACGCCCTTGTAGCGCAATAGATCATTTCCTTCCGTCTCCAGAAGATCGTCGATCCACTCTTCCAGCAGCGCTACTAGAATTGGTTCTTGTAGGGTAAGACCCACCGACGACACGAACGAGTGGTTGTGTCGGGGTCCGTTGTGCTGCTGCTCACATTCATGCGTGTGATCATGGGAGCCATCTTCGTTCTTGTCTTCGGGCCCATGGGAATTGCTGTCTTGGTCGATCTTAAGGAAGTCGGGCTGCCTCTTGAGGACGGAGTCGAAGCTGAAAGTCTGAACATTGAGCAGTAATGCTGAGTCCACTCGACAGTGCTGGCACTCAGTGATCGACACTGCGCTATTGATGCCGCAAATTTGAGATCGAATATCCCTGAGCTCGGTCTTGCTGACAAGATCCGTCTTGTTGAGAAGGACGCGGTCGGCAAAAGCGATTTGCTCCTGACACTCGTGCTCCACGCCCGATCCCGGGTGAAGATGCTGCAAAATGTGCTTCGCATCGATAACGGTGATGATGCCGTCAAGCTCGCACGTTGCCGCCACCAATGGCTCGGCAAAAAAGGTCTGCACTACAGGACCAGGGTCAGCCATGCCAGTGGTCTCAATGATGATTCCGTCCAGCTGGTTGTGGTCCCTGTTGCGTTTAACGATCTGAGCAATTAACCGAACGAGGTCGCCGCGCACCGAGCAGCAAATGCAACCGTTGTTCATCGTCAACACCTCCTCGCCCATGTTGAATTTGCGACTCCTGGAATCACTTCCGGTCAGGTCATTTGGACCGGTAGCCTGATGAATGAGCTGGTCATCGACGCTTACTTTACCAAACTCGTTTTCGATAATGGCAAACTTTTTGCCGTGATTCTCCATGAGCAAGTGGTTTAATAGCGTTGTCTTGCCACTGCCAAGAAAACCCGTTAGAATCGTGACGGAGAGCTTTGATGGAGTAAGGGATCGCTTGGACATCGAGCTGTTTTTGATGGTGAAGCCTTTGAGTGGTTGTTCAAGTCTGCGAACGGGCGAGAAATGGAGAGTGGGAAAACAATTCGCTCCAGAAGTTTTGCTACAACCGATCGATTTCAAGTCTCCATGCTAGTTCAAGTAAGCCCTTATCAGACAGATCGGTAGACCGCCGTCGGACAGGGTGAGTACTTGCTTTACGGTGTCCTTTGTGGATGTCTTATATTACAGGTTGCACATATACTCATCCAGATATTGTCCGTTTACGCCTTATTTACCCGAATCCGACGGCGTACAGTCTGTTAAAACTGCAGCAATTAATATGCCGAAACTAGAATGACAATCATCAAATACAGAAAATTAAGGTGATTCTTTTATAAGGATACAGAGGGATAAATAAAGACAGGGACTCGATGCAAAGTCATTAATCCGACGGCGGGAATGATCCTATCATGACTTTTTTGTGTCGGACCACGTATTCACATGCTAAAATAGTTACTCATCAATCTCGTCCGAATATCGCAGTAGCGGCTCTTGAATCGTTGTCAAGGTGTACGTCTATGATTGACACTTGTCACAGTGCTGCTAGATTTACTTAAGCGTCGTTATCCAGCTATCGATTAGTCTAATGATGCCGCTAAAGTATGAGTGAGCTAACTGGGATTGTTGAGAGCTTCACACATAGCAAGACTAACGGTGGTCAATCAACGTTAATAGTAACCAATCGACTATACATGGCCATTTCGACACTTTTACCCAATTGTCCATTCATAAACATACCCTACTAAGCTACGAATCGCAAAGCCTTAAGCCAAGACGCTGATAAGCCAGCCAACGCGCTTCTTATAGCATTTTCGTACTTTGATGGCCCTTGTCTCTATCAAAGCGATCTCGACGAATGTGTTGCCAGTTGAATGGCAGCTTACTAACATCGCCTCGCTTGCGGGTCGCTCGGCCTCACTCCCCACACAAGTAGATATCGACGCAAAATGTGAAAGGAGTCCAGCACGTTGCTACTCATACCTCCGAAGTCATACCTCATACAGTTAAGAGTGACTAAACGTGTTTCACCTTGTTGAATTAAAAGCCGAGGACGTGGAAGATGGTAAGACGTAAAAGGTCGTGGTTGAAAATGGCAAAGGTCGTGCAGCTGTTAAAGCTCCGAACTGAAACGGTCAGACTCGAGTCCAACAGCCGGCCAAGTGGTTTTCCTTAGGCTAGTTGTAGCAGAAAAAACTGCGAACGAGTACCTAGCGTATATATTTATGAATGTCACTTTCCTAGTTTCCTTTCACCTCTAAGGTCGACTAGCAACACAAGAGACCTCGCTTGAGCGACGACAACAGTCGTCATACAATTTTTCATACTCGACACAAAATGATGACATACATGAACAATACAGATGTAGTATAGCAGTTACAAATCAATGTAAGTATAACTTTCACAGGCAGACACAACAATTCGCTGAGTAAGTCGGCGAAGTTGAGCTAATACGTCGGGTTAAGATATCCTTGCAATTCGCCTTTCTGGGTTCAGTTGCGGCTTTTACCTTCACTGAGTACTCGCACTTACTTTTCCGAAAGCCTGCCTGAGCTCAGCTTCTTTCCAGTCAACTCCTGTGACCTCACACGAAAGGGTGGACGTCGACGCTCGTGCACTTTAAAGGTCACCGGGCGCAGTATACGACTAGAAAATTGACGGTGCCCTCGACTGATGCCCACCGGCTCGTCCATCGACGAGACTCTATCGCTGGAAGTGAGTATTGCCAACCCATCTCTTGGCGCTTCCAGCCAAAAGCCTACGAGCTATGCCACATTTGTGATGTTCTCTACATCACAAGTGCCCCAGTGTGATACAGCAGAGCTGGCGAGTGTCGCGACCAATAATTTTCAGGGCCTCCGGACAATCGACGATGCCCCTGGGGATAACATGCCTGGCGATAACACTCTTCCATCGATGATCCTTCGGGGAGCTCCATTATTGCCGTCCTTTAGTCTTGCTACCTAAATCAGTGAGTCTTTTTGCCAATCAACCAGCAGCCATCCACATGATAGCGTACATCGAGTCTCAGCTAGGTGCATCATACCCATCCATCTCGCTAAGAACTGTGGCTAAGTACGTTCGGTACTCGTCGAGATGACTTCCACCTTGGGTCGCCTACCTCTTCATTAGAAACCTGATCGTGGTGTTTGCCAGTAAGTGGGCAGTATCGGCTGCGCTACTTCAAAAACATGATGGAGTCTATTGGCCTATGACTTTCTCTTGTCGCACATTGAAGCCTAACGAAGTCAATTACGGGATGGTGGAGAAAGAGGTATTAGCTATTCTTCGGATGCTAGATATTTGCTATGCTACGCTAGTCTTGCGCGACTACAGTGCGCACGCGATGCTCAACGCTGGCTTGGCTATTACAATCTTTTAGCCTCAACGGAAGATTAGAAAGATAGGCTGCACTACTTTCGAACTGGACATCAGAGATTCGCCGAAGTGAGGAGGGCTAAGATGCGATATTGGGTACACTGGCTGCAAGCATAATGCCCCGTGAAGAAGTGGACAAAGTGTCAATCGCGATCGCTCCGCGAAAGCAGCCCAGGCAGACAATAAGTATGCCGCCATCCACGGTCGAAGTAGGCGAAAACCTTCTGCTAGCTAGTTTTGATGGATCGGCTAGAGTGAAAAGGAAGGGCGGAGCTACAGCGCGTTCATATGGAAATCACCAGGATGGACGATTGTAGCTGCCACTTCCGATTAGCTACCGACCTGACGGTGAACGAGGCGGAATACTGAGGGCTATTTCTCAGCTTCGATTTGCTTGTTGACTAATTATTTGCTGTGACTCAGGTTTGATGATCGGGCAAATGCGTGGCGAGATCGACTACAAAGCATCGGGTTTGCAATTGCTGCGACATAAGGCCATGAAGAGACTTCGATCGTGGTCAATCCATGATTGCCTGCATATGAAGCGGGACTGAATCGGAGCGCCGACCGGTTAGCAAGTGAAGCTCTACAGCGAGAGAATGTTTTCAATCAAGCTCACTAGGATCTGATCACACTTAATCGGTTGGATGAGTTGCTGATACCAAGCTAAGTCGTTCAGGGTAGTCAAAGTGGCTGTGATCACTCGATCAGCCGCAAGAAAACGTTGTCAGTCAGAAGTCTTACAAGCCAGAAGTCTTACAAGAAGAGATCGTGCGGCAAGTACGTATCGATCGGACAAGGCAAGCGCAAACTGAAGAAAGCTGGATATCCAATCTGAAGACACATTTGATCAGGGACGCGGCCAGGCTAAGAGCAGAAGAAGCAAAGATTTGCGCCTTGCTGACACCTGATTATGAAGTGGATCAAAAAGTGGATTGCTATTTTCTGCCCTAAACCGGCGCGATCTGAAGATCGTGCAGAGTTGGTTCGCTTCACAGCTACTGCAGCACGATTTCTTACATCATTGCCATACGATTTAGAAGGTGGTCATCAAGGAACAGGTCGAACCTATCAACGGATACGAAATTCATTGGCAAGGATTGTACCGGAGTGTGCAGGGCTATATAGGTGAATGCGTTGACAGTCGAGATCTGGAATGTCGGAGTCCAGGGACCGCGATCGCAGAATCGATCGATCGGGATGCCAAATTGGTGGAGATCGGGGACGTGATTGCCAAAAAAGACGATCGACAGTTGCAATTGACAGATCGTTAAGATCTTTTAGTCGGATCGGAAGACAGTCGCGTCTGGACGAGACATCGACACGGCCATATAATAATCAAGAATAGTTAAGTTCAGGATGCACGTAACACCAGCAGTGTATGTAGGTTATCAGTGCAGAAGACGGCTATGATGAAGTCGATCAAGACTTTTGGGAAGATCGAATGAACCTAGATAGTTTTTTGATTGGCTAATAAGCCGTACAAAACGTAACGAAACGATGAGAAAATGGGTTGATAACATATTTGAGGTGGACCACATATTTGGCATGGATCGCATTTTCTGGATTGTATTGTTGGATTGATCGGGCTTTATTCGATCGACATGATCCCCAGTGAAATTCATGATAATATTCAGTTGTTCACCAGATCGCAACTGTAATCATATAGTCATCTGATTACAACTGTGATCATATAGCCACTCGATCGTAACCGTGCTCAAAATGCCACTCGATCGTAACCGTGCTCAAAAGGCCACTCGATCGAGATCGCGGCGGGCTGTACCTGGTGTGGACCACATCGACAATATATGATCATTCGTGCATGGACGACACGTGACAGTAGATCCTGACGTACGGATAGGTATAATCTGCAGGCTTGAAATTGATTGGTTAACATTTAGCAGAGTTTCTTTTACTTCAAAGCACGCACGCAGATTTCTATTCTGAGCGGGATATCTTTGGCCTCCCGACGATCAAGAACTTCTGTCGCGCCACTACGCAAGTCGTGTACCTGGATTGCTTAGCCAGGGATTACAAGAGCTCTCAACACAAATAATTCCCCTTGTGATCGGACACAGAAACAAGAAAAGGGCCAGATACAGATCGCGAGACGGCTCAAGTGGTCAGAAGATCAAGTATCTACACTTGGGCAAGGAAATCTCAAGGCAGACCAAGCTGACTCGAGTAGAGCGCCCCCAAATACACCTCGATCGCATGATGATTTACGCGCGGTCGATCTCCAACCCATCCCCAACACGATCAAGTTCAGTGTCGACTCAATCCATCGAGAAGAGTGCAACCCGCCCAATCGACGGGTACACAAGGTGTAGGAAGGTCATATACACGGATATCACTGTACCCTCTCCGTTAGTTAGTCGTTCGCTTCGCGAAAACTTTTCGTCGATCAACGAGCCGGTGGACTATAGCCGATGGCAACGTAAACCTTTTAGTCGGGTGTATCCTGCGCCCGGTGACGTTTAAAGTGCACGGGCGTCGACGTCCACCCTTTGGTGTGAAGTCACAGGAGTTGACTGAAAAGAAGGCTACTGAGCTCAAGCAGGCTTTTGGAGAAGTGGTTGCGTGTACTCAGCAAAGGGAAAAGCTACAGCTGAACCTAGAAGGGCGAATTGCAAAGATATCTTACCCCGACGTACTAGCCCAACTTCGCCGACTTACTCAGCGAATTGTTGTTTTTGCCTGTGGAAGTTGTGCTATCAGCATTTTCTATTACCACTATGACAGTGGGTATATTTTGTCAGTATATTGGTTTAACGGGAGTGGCGTCTATCGTGGCGAGCTACTCTTTTGTGGCGATTACTCAGGATCTATATTGGCAACCTGTAGTTACCTTCCTGTAGGAAACGCTTCCAGCGGGTTTGATGAAGACGACGATGTCAAGCGTGCTGATGATTAAGCTGGTGAAGCACTAGCTGCGTATAATGATGCAAAAACGTGCGTACGCATGTTTCAATGAGCTTAGTGTGAGAGATAACCGTACTATCGGCAACGTCATACCTTTCCCAGTTCTCTGATAGAGGATTCGAGCACACACGGTGTGGCGGGTCGTTCACGGCTTCAATAAGCTACGTTATATTGAAATTGTAGATCGTGCAAGACAATGTGAGTAGAAAGAAGTAGATTTGGAAGTTATAAAGGCGAAGATCTTAAACTGTTTGCTACTAACTTTGCAGGCTTAACCTACTTGATTCCTCTGTGATCTTAAATTCTGCTTGTAGTCAGTTCTTTAGATCATGAGGGTACCTTTTTGATTTGATATTTCGTGTAGCCTGCGAAGCGTGCTCCTGCATGTCGCTTTTATCAGCTTTACCAACATTGGCACTGAGGTGTTTTGTCTGATTCTACCTCTACAGCACGATATGAGCAGCACTTTGACGATCAGGGATACCTCCCTCCCTTGCCCAGTTTCCGATTGTCTTGTGCCACAAGCACAAGCACAGCCCTCAGTGAGCAATGCGCTTAACCGCAGCAAGACTGCAAGTGTCCAGTTCACAGACCTTATTAAAGCCATGCTGAAGGTCCATATTGACAGCACGAACAAACTGCTGGACTGTCGCGGCATCGTGCTCGATTACTCGGGCACAAGTGCATTGTTGCTTCAAAATGAAATCAACACGAAGTCGACGGAGGCCCTGTTGCACAGTCGCAAGCGCTGCTGGCGCGATAACAGCCGGTGTCAGTCCTGTTGACGCGATGCTAGCTGGTGCAGCTGGCTGAGCTTTATTAACTGTCTGTCAAGGTTTTGTAAGGATTCGATGCATTGTGGTGTTTCTGGCGCAAGGGGAATATGGGCAAGGAGGTGGATACCCTTGACCGTCAAGCTGCTGTTGCAGGACTGGAACAGAGGCAAATAGCTCCTCTTTCAAAGCGGTTAGGTGCTCGAGACGCAGAATGCATGGTTGTTTAAGCAGAAGTTCATTGTTGCGGGAGATGAAGATTTGAACCCGATTAGCATTTTGCAGTCGGACTTGTGAAGTGCGAGCCGCTTACCTCAGATTTCCGTGGCAGCTAGAAGCAGTGTCCGAGACAACGATCAAAGCTATCTCTGCCTCCGCTTGCATCAGACAGATGCTGGGCGACTCAAATTCCGACTTGAATATCGACATCATCTCGAATTCGGAAATACTAGACGATGGAGCCGATACAGAAGGCTTTGCATGACCTAGAAACTGGGCGCCAAGTTGTCGCAGGACGCTTCGAACCCGTAGACCACCATGATGGCTGACGGAACCGAAGAAGTGGCGCAAGCACAAGCGTCGTACTTCTTGTCAGCAGCGTGTAGGAGCGAGAATATGACGAAAAAGTGAGCCCCCGGTATTGAGCCAGATACTGCAGCGAAGAGCGGCGTAACGACCGAGATATTAGTGCCTGTTAGTTGAATTACCTTAGCCTATCGTGGAGAAAGTCGATGCTAAGAAGATCATGTCGTGGAGATTGATGAAGTTGCGATTTGGTGGCTTCACTATATCGGTGGGTGGCCAACTATATCCGATTCTGCGAACAGTGTCAGCGCGTTAAGCCTGCATCGTCTAGTAGTGTGCCATTGAAGCTACTGTCAATATAAACTGATATTATCGGAAAACGATCAGTTTTTATGTTTCCGCTAGGTCCGGATAGACTAGCGGGGGCGGCGTAGCGAGAAGGAGCAGGAGGTACTGCACCATTCATGGCTTCTCTCGCACGCACTATAGCGAAGTTAGTTCGCTGCAACCGTTGTTCGCTGCATCTAAATGCGGCTTCACGCGGCGCAGTAATTCTGCTTCGTATTGGTCGGTTGTTTTGTTAGAATGCAACACGATTGGAATAAGGGAAATCAACTATTTTCTCCTATTGTTTCCATGAATGGAGACGCTGTAATATATATTAGCGTCGATAGTGGCACGCACTAGGAGTGGCGCACTAGTACCATCCGGCCGTCACCATTCAGATAGCGGTAATCGCCTAGGCGCCCACCAACTACCTCGCAGCAGGCAAGAGAAGGCGGTCTAACCGCTGCCTCGTTAGTTGGCAAAGTTGTCTGCGTGTAGTGCGTTGCAGATTTTAAAGCGCCCGCCTACACTTGGTAGCACTAGAAGCCCTTCCCACGACCCGTCTCTCTGAGCGTGTTAGTGAGGATGAGCCTCAATGTTGATTGGGCTCAATTTTTCCACCTCTCCGATCATCATCGAAAAGTGGCTGGGCATTTGGCTCATGGACTTGGTGAACAAGCTCTGGACCATCGCTTGCTTGTCCATCTGAGAAACATATTGCTCAGCTGGAGCAGTTTGAGGCGTTTGTGCTCGGATAGCGGATGTCCGCGTCCAAGGCTATAGCCATGCTGCGGCTGAGTCCATCAGTAAGACTCAGGATGAGGCTTTGCGTGAGCAGACGCGGAACGAAGGTCTCAACACGACTGTTGAGACACTCTCTGCCCGATTTACTCAGCCTAGGTCCATTTGGACGGACCCTTCAAAGTTTGATGAGACTGCAGCTCACACGATTGTCCACTAGCTGCTTGTAGTGGAACAATGCGATGTGGCACAGCTCATCGAGGACGACACTCGAATGGTGCGGTACACCATGTCCCATTTGCGTGATACAGCCTCAGAGTGGGCTTACTGGGCGCTTATGGCGGGCATGAAGGCGTTCCTTACACGGGCGATCTTATAGACAACGATTCATGCCATGATTCTTTGCCTAAAGATCGCTTAGGCTGATACATGGCATGTATCAGCCGCCGAATAACAAAATGTTGCTTCAGGCGCGCTTTTTGGAGTGCGATAGGGGAAGAGATTTCTGCAAGAGCATGTGCAACAGATGCGCTCGCTGTCGGTAACCATTACTGTAGGTCCGATACCGGAGCACATCAAGGTACCCACGTGCATAAATGGACTGCGGCACGGCCCATTGCGACAGGTCCTTTTTAGAAAGGTGCCGCTGACGATGTAAGAGGTAATCGGAATTGCCTTGGTTGAGGAGCAATCCTACAACAATGTCTTGGCGACAGCTTGGTATAAGCCGTCGGCCGAAAGGACGTATGCCACTCCAATGGAGTTAGTCGCTGGTGCTAAAATGCCCAACAAGACGACTTCTTACCCGAAGGGTGATGCCAAGAACCGACGTGCACAACGCACGGGTTCAGTATCGATCACTGACAAGTCGGAGAATGTATGAGCGCAGTAGGGATGGGATGCTCTACTGACGCGTTTTCTGAAGCTACTCTATGTTCAAAGTTATCGAACAAATTAGTAGTATATTTTCTGAGGTTTCGAAAGGGTCGGACCTCAAGCCTGCTGCTATAGCGCTTGAGCACGAGCTATGCATCAGGTGGTGACCCTTCTCGTGCAGTGAATAGGACGGTGAAAAGTAGTCATGCGTCCAATGGTCCTGCACAGAGTCTAGAGTTTGGTGCGGTTGGAAGGGGTGACGTTAGCTGCGATGGCAACGACACCCACTTCCAGGTCAAAGGTCGTAGTGATTTACTATCTCCTCGGCAGATCCCAAGACATGCTGGAGCACCTCAACTGAGGATGCCTCCAGCATCTTGTCTTCGACGGCCTCGAACATCTCGTTCATAGGTCTGTTCTCTTGGACCGAGACTGATCCAAAGTTCACTTTTTTCGACGTGCCTTTGATCGTCCTAATTCGTCTAGTACTCGTTTTTCGAGTCACCCGGAGATGGCGTGGGATCTATTCCTGTTCAAAATAAAGGAAGGAAAGGTCCACGAAATAGTCGCACCTGTTCCAGAAGATAACTTGGTGGATTGTTGCTTATCGTTTACAATGGACGAGAGCATCTTGGAAACCGACACGAAGAAATGATTTGCTGCTCAAGGCTGGGAAGCCTTGAAGGACAGTCTGTTTTTACGACGTTCTGTGAAAACACCGAGATGTGTTCCAGCAGAAGTACCGAGCCGCCTACCGGCGGATCGGAGCATTAGGCACGAAGTTGATCTGGAATCTGGCACCAAGTACTGTGTGACCAGGCAAGGACCGTTGCCGAAGAATCAAGTCGATTACATCGATGAGTTCTTCGACAATCGAGCTAAGGCGAGACATGTACGTGAGAGCAAGTCGCCTCACTGCAGCCCGACCTTCTGTGTGCGTAAAGCCACAGGTGGATGGCGCGTGGTTCACGCTTATAACAAGCTGAACACAGCCACCATTCCGGCGCAAACGCCGATTCCGCGGAAAGATGTCCCGTTGAACTCAATGGGAAGTCAACTATCCTTTCCTTGTTGGATCTAAAGGATGGTTAATATCAGGTTCTCATGAGAGGACCAAAACGGCAGTAAAGCCACAAGCGGTATGCTATGGAAGTGACTTGTGATGCCACAAGGGTTGTAAAATGCACCGGCGGCATTCAACCGATTGGTGGCTCACGTGATGCGTCAGCACCGTGCCTACGCGCTCAGTTCCTTTGACGATGTGTTTGTTCATAGTAGGCTGAGGACGGGCTGAGCGAAATTGAGTCGCACACGCGCCATTTAGACGCCGTGCTAAAGACTCTTGGTGACGCCTAATCACAGGTACCTCGGGACCCCTATGACACACTTTTGCAGGTTAACGTACCTGCAAAAGTGCGCATGTACTGAATTGCATTGTCGGTGGTACACACGGTGTACGAGCAGACCCAGGTAAGATAAAGGCTGTAAAGGAATGGCCAGTCCCACGACATGTGAAGGACTGCGCCAATTTTATGGGCTCGCTAATTAGTTCCATAAGTACAGCAAGAATTATGCAGAGCGGACTAAGCCATTGTCTGACCTCCTTAGAGAGGATGCAGAATGGACTTTGTCGAAGAAGCAAGTAGATGCGTTCACATCAGTGAAGCAGCTCTCTTCTATTTCTTCCTTACATGCAGCCTCTTACATGTAAGGAAGAAATAGAAGAGAGCAATACACAGATGTGCTGTGTGAGAGCAGCACCAGCCTTCGCATGTACACTTTACTTCCCAAACCGACTCATCGGGGTCTAGCTGCACGCATCATCTGGATAGGCTATTATCACGAGAGCACGCACGTAGTATCTCAATTCTTGCGTTAGACACTAAGATGCGATCATAAAAAGTATAGTGCTCCTGCTACAATGAACATCATATTGTTACTAATATGGACATTTGGTCACATCAGTCTACGTACGGACCTTCACTACAGCGCTTCCATTTTAACCAGTATTTCTTCCCGTCAAATGACGAATTAGCAACATTAGCCTCCCCGCATAAGGCTGTGACCGGTCAACTTCCAACTTTCCTCTATCCAACACCTACTTCCACTTTGCTAGATGTGAACAATACATGATTCAAGAGTAATAGTACTCTCCAAGTATATGTACATACTACGAGCCAGCTGCGGACAAAGAACGACAATAGAACAGCATACCAATTCCTGTTACCCACCGTTCCCGTCATCCACCAAAGTGACGATGCGCCACTAATGCAGCACAAAAATCCTGCTGTCCGGGGTGAATGCTAGTTTCTCCAAGTCATCGTAGTCGTTACTGATAAAAGAAGTCGAGTATCCCACGAGCGTTAGGATGCAGGCAAGCTGGGCGGCTGCCCGCATTTGGCTTACGCCGTACGTTTTTTCTGTAATGGAGCATACAGAAAGATTGGTTTTTTAGTGCCGCTTCATGCAATCAATGAAACGATCCACCAAATAAACGTACCATTGTCATACAGCGTGGTTGTTGTCGAATTGAGACGCATTGTTACCCCACAGTACGTCTCTCCTAGACTCTTGTCGATGCAGTCGTCAATAGAGAGGCGATTAAACTCTGGAGTCAATGCTTTTCCGATCGGCATGTAGATGAGAAATGCCACGAAAAACAGCGCGAAAAAAAATATTTGGATCATCAGCGTATTTTTCCTCCTCTGAAGCTTGGCGCGCGTGGTGAAGCACGCGCTTTCCAGGTTTGTCTCCAAACCTGTCAACATCTTGTACAATTTGTAGCTGATGATGGTCTGTACAAACAAAAAGATAGTGTGTTTAGCGGTGCCACCATGCAGAACTAATGCCAACTAATTTACGTACATTCAGAAGGATCGCAAGAGTCTCAATGTAGAAAAACCACTCAGCGCCCGCAGAATGGAGTTTGGCGTACTTTGACGTGTCAAAGAAAGCCTGTCATCATCGTAGCAAAGGGTTAGTGAAAAAAAGCTTTTACTGATCTTTACTGCAAACGCTTACCAAAATAGGAAGACCCGGGTTGGCCAGGACACCGGCAGCACAACTGGCACCGGAGATTGCACGAAGGACGGTGGCATCTTGCGGCAGTGCCAAAATGTGGTAATGCCAGTTGAATGTCCATGTGACAACGAGCAGCATGGCGACGAGCGAAAGCCCTGTGCAGAACACGTAATAAGCCGGGGCGTCTGCGCAGAACATAAACAAGTAACGATATCAACTTAATCAGCGCACACCTCCATTGAAGAGAAGACAAAGCGAGTTCAGTCGTACCTCGCCCCATATCCGAAAGAAAAGGCCACGCAAGACCGCTGACCCAAATGTTATCTACCTTGACAATGATAACGCAGGTCACTATCGTCACAAAGACGGTCACCGAGGCGCCTATCGGGCATGCTTTGCGAAGGAAAGGGAGGAGTTTGGCAGAGTCCATGGTGATAGCAAGGAGCCAAATACGAACTGGCGGTCCGTGACATCTTGCAGCGGATCACTTGACTCGACACGTCGTTTGTTTATGCCCCAAAATGGAGAAACATCTGTACAACAAAGTGAGATTTGCTTGAGCACAAAAACGGGCAAACATGTGACCTGAGTGGCTTGACAAGATCTCAGTGAAATGAAGAGCCGGTGAGGCGAATTCCACTTTATTGAATCTTGTCAAATCATACCAACTTTTGTCATCGTATGGTTTATATGCGCTGTTAGTCGAAACATAGCATTTTAACCCATGTACCCGCTGGCCTTGCAGCTGAAAGCCATGAATGCGTTTGCTACACAATCCATGCTGTCGAACTGTATTGTAATGACGCAGCTACTGCATATTGTCAGGACGAGCGTTGAGAAACTACAGCGGACTGGAACAAACATACCTAGCATCAAAGCATACATTATCCGTCTTGATGTGATGGAAGCAAATCTATGGCACAGTATGAAGCACAGATTTTGCCTGTTTTGGCGGAACCAGATCAGCATTATCACCTGGTCGCTGAATGATCGGGTGTCATGCCGGTGGTTTGTACTTCAGGACCAATACGGCTTCACGGCCTGCCTGTAACGAATCATTTTGCTGCGTACAACCGCATGCAAGTGCATGGAGGCGGGTGCTACACGATATCATTAGACGCTCAAGCTGCGAGTGATGCCCAAGACGCCTTTGCCAGGGGACGATGAACTTTCGGTTGAAGGTATCACAAGAATGTGGTAGGGCATTTTGGACCACTTCATGTTGTCCTGGATGCAGTTACAAGAAAATGTAAATGCAAAGCAATAGGCTTGGAATAATTAAAATAAAAAATGCTAGGATAATACTCCACGCTTCTCAACCAAAAAGGTTCCGACTGATCAGGTACCCCGACAACAGCAAGGACAGACCCGCACCGTATGCAATCATCCGGGCGATGATCCGGCAAGCCACGATATCGCCAGGATGTAGGTCTCCATGCTTGATATTGCGTCGAGCCAGCACCGCCGCCATCTCGCGAGCTTGACGATGTGCAGAATCTCGCTCCTCCATTGATGCTTCAGCGTGGGCGTGGCGACGGCGAAGTGCCTCCCGCAGCGGCTCCTCATGCCACTCAGGAAGCAGTTCTGGTGTTAGGTCCGACACTCCTTCGTTTCCATGGGTGGCATCATCAGTTTTTTCTTCATCCTCGTCATTGCCAAACGCGTGCGTGATACCCTCATCCGTCGACTCAGGCACCACTAAACTCGAGACAATTGCTGCCTCTTCACGCCGACGCTGCAATTCCACCCGTTCTTTCTCTTCTTCGTCCGCAGCGATGACATCAAGCACACGCTGGATCTCGCTGAGCATCGACGGGTCGACTTCCAACTTCAGCAACACCTCCTTTTCAATGCGTGCCGAGCGATAGCTTCTACTTTTCTCCGCAGGCGGCGATATCAGCGCCTGACGCCGCGTCCCCGGTAGCATGAAAGACGACGACGAAATAGGTCGGTGTGCCGGTGCGCGAGGCGTAAACATCCTCATCGTAGGAGTTCCGGGTGCTGACGATAGCATGGATTCCGTGTCGAAACTCCGCCGTGTCTCGGCCATCGAAGACGTCGGTGAGTACGAATCTTTATGATCCCTTTCATGGTCTGCCTCCGTCTCACGCGGTAGCTCTTGTTCAACCTCCCATTCTCGGTCATCTTGTTCTTCCTCCTTCTTTTTCTTCACTTTCTCCTCCTCTTTAGTACTACTCGATTGTTGACGTATCTCCTCACTCTCGAGCGTGTGCAGGATGTTCGTGGCTAGTTCCGCCAAGAAAATGGAGGCTTCAGGTGACGCTGCCACCTCAGTAACACTAGTAAGACACTGGCCAGTACTCGAGATAATGCGCCGTCCATCGTCACTTGCAAAGAAGTCCACCACGGACTGCAGCGTCTGAAACAGCTGCTGCATAGCTACCTTGGTCTCGGGCGTATTGAGTGCCTGCGTCACCTTAGCCATTGTAGCCACGCTGTTCAACACCACATCTCGGCCGCTGCGGCTACTGGCAGCTCGCAGAAAGTCCTTCTGCAGCTGCTTGGAGCTGGCTCTCAGCTGCGTGCCTCTCTCAGCACTAAAAACACCCAAGGCATTGGCCACCGCTGCGGACAGTAGTCGCATCAAATCACGTGCGCGCTGCGGCGTCAGTGTCTTTAGTCGGTCCCACAGCAAGAAACTCAGCACGGCCGGGTTGGCCACAGATCCGGCCAATCGCTCAGCAATAGGATTCACTATCGATGCGTCCATCCACCTAAAAATTCCAGCAAAGAATGTTAGCTGAATGCATTAGACATTTGGATGACTAGTAACTACGTACCGAACAGCGTCCCCGATCATCCGAGTCTTTTAATGCAATTCAATTAGTGACGAGCTCAAAGTAGCATCGGCTGCCCGCGTCTGTGACGTGCGAAAAACCTGTTCTTTCGCATAGACGTTTTTCTCAGGGACAACGGCCATATTTTCCGTTGTAAAACTGTAGCCAAGTCAAGATTTCACAAAAATGATATCGCGCGGGGTGAATGGCGCGACGAGCGGGACGTTGAACGAGCGCTTCATCAAGTGCGCAGGCTGCCGTGTGAATGTACCCAAGGACGATATGTTGGCACTGGGTAAGTGCACAGTGTGCAATTGTCCGTACAAGGCCGTCGTAACGGAAGACGGCAGAGGAATCGAGGTAGCGACGGTGGCTTTTGATGGCCATGGAGCACCGGGAGAGAAGAAGCCGCCGCGGAAGCGATGGGCGGTGCTCACCTCCAAGCGTGGACGCACCTTTTATCACAATTCCGAGACGGGAGAAGATCGATGGGATAAACCCGCAGACTTGGAGGCTGATGCGGTCGAAGATGCTTTCGGTACGCGCAATAAAAGCTATCCGTTTGGTGGGTGTATCGGTGATTAACTAGTGCATTTCTTGTTGTTATGCTGCAGTGCCGTTTAAGAACGATGCAGTGAAGAAGGCGGTATTGCGTGAACAAATGAAGTTGGAAGCTACGAAGATGGGCGTGCCGGCGGAAGTGGTGGCTGCTACGCAGCATCGATTGCAGCATGAGGACGAGGCCGATGACCCCTTTGCCAAGATGATGGTCCGTGGGGACAAGAACACTTTTGTTCGAGCTGATAGCCCCAAGCAAAAAGCTGTAGTACCATTACCCGCTGAAGAGGACAAAGAGGCACTAGCAATGCAAGAGAAAGGACAAGCCGGCGGATCATGCGCTGTAATGTAATTGTCGTGTACTCAACCAGATGGTGGACAGTTCACTTGTCCACCTCAGTGACTATATTTTATCTATTTTACCCAATCAGAATTACTCATAACAATCGCTCGATTGCGGTGGCGTTACATCTTCCTCTTCAGCGTCTCGTCGTCTTGTTTCTTAGCTCCATCTCTCTCTGTCTACGACGCGTGTTACGTCACTATTGTAATCTCTTGTGTATTGGCAATTCATTGTCATCATCTAGGCATTTTTGCCAGGCTCAACTGACGTCTATAGCCCAATAAATTGCCATCTCAATGAGCAGCAATGACTCGCTGCATCCGCCTAAGATTATTACGGCATTGCCACGACCGCCAGCCACTATTGGAGCTCACAGTGGATCAGCATTGACTGCTTTGTCTTTATCGCCAGCACCTTCATCTGTTGGTGCGTCCTTCTCGCCATACGCCAAGAGTCCTGCGCTTAACGCCAGACACGTTGCTATGGAAGGGAAAAGCTTGTTCACGTGCCACCAATGTGGTGCACTACTCAAATTCCAACATAGTCCAGTGTCTATTGAGGAGAAGATCATGAAGCTTCGACCGTTGTCCTACGAGCACCCGTCGGAGGTGTCCGAGCAACGAGACAGCAAGGGAGAAGACGAGGAAGACCAGATGCCAAGACTTACAGAAGGGACGGACACTGGAGAGACCACAGATGCAGATGAAGAGGAAGAAGCAGGACATATGGCAGCCAGGTCCTCACTAAGTCAACAGCAACACCAGCAAAAGACGTCGGCTATCGTCCCCGAGATTGTGTGGGAACGACAACGTCTGGACTACAGTAATGATGTTGGTGTTTGGGTGCCTGCTGAATTCGACCTCACAAATAGGATTGCAGCCTACACGAGCTGCAATCGTGGAGATATTGGACAAAATATTGCAGATGTAGTGCCGGCGCGACTACTGAACAAGCCACACTTGTGGATATCGGACTGGGAGGTGGATTACTCCCTCTCGCACTGCGATAAAGATGGGTGGGTATATGCAGCCTCGCACGCAGATTTTGGCAAGCTGGAGGAGCCTTATGTGCGTGGAGAGGAGGCAGTGGAAGGTGGCAAGCAAAATCGAACTGCCAAAAAGACTGATGTGACTTCGCAGGAGCGTGTTGTTCGTCGAAGATGTCTGATTCGAAAACGCCGCATTGATGGCAGTGATCTCAGCTGGTTCCAGGAACTATTGGACTGCAGGTACGGCGAATATAATTATATTTCTCCCTATGAAAACATTATAATGTGGTATGGTTGTTGTCTGCAGCACGGTTCTACTGAAAAAAAGGTTGCCTACTTGTCATGACTGTGAAATGAAGGTGCTTTCCCGATTTACTCAGTAAGTGAGCACCTTCTTTTTTGTGCCACCTTTGAGAAGAGTTTATCCTTATGCATTTTTCTGATGACTACTGCAGAGTATTGAACGAACTGGAGGAGGATCGAGCTCAATACGAGGGTTTTATGGCTCAATTTGCAGACGAAGATCGGGCATCAGTACGAGCATTGTGCGATGATGGAGACTACGATGCCGATGAGTGGCACATTGACCCAGAGCTTTGTGCTCTGGAGGAGGAAGAGCGGCAATTAAAGGCTGAGTTAGAGGCCATCGAGGATGAAACTGTACAAGTGGCAGCTAAAAGGCGTGAACTTTGGTCAACTGCAGTAGACCTTGAGCGTTTGGTTCATGGCACGTTTGCTGAAGGAGCGTTTTTGCAGCATTTATTGGGTCTGAGTCGCGACGAGCTCCAATCGGTGGGTGTATTTGCAGTGCATGCATCAGATATGCTGCGCCGCCTCCAGCGCTACAACGTGTGCAACGATGTCTTCCACATCTGGCACGACGGTCTGTTCGGTACCATTAATGGACTAAGGCTTGGCAGGTTACCGTCTAAACCGGTGGAGTGGGTCGAAATTAACGCGGCAATGGGTCAGGCAGTGTTGTTGCTAGCAACTATCGCTGACCGCGCCGGTTTTGAATTTTCACGTAACCGTCTCGTGCCTCGGGGGAGCTTCTCTCGTGTAGTCAATATGTACGGAAAGGAGTACAGTTTATACAGCGACGGCGGCATGTTCCGCCGCCGAGGCTTCAATCAAGCTATGATTCTCTTTCTCGAGTGCGTGGACGACGCAGGTCGTCGTGCAATGAAAGAAGAGCCATCGCTCAAGTTCCCGTACAAGGTGGAGCGTGGTAAAATCGGTGGTCTGCCTATTTCTCTTGGTAACGATGAGCAGTGGACCCGAGCCCTCAAATACATGCTCACGCACCTTAAATGGCTCTTGGCTTGGATTTCAAAGCGCTACTGAAGAGATGAATAAAGAATGAACGAAGCCGGCAGAATATCTTGCTAGAAAACATTTGCTGGCGCCATGACAGCGGACCAACAAGTATAAATTTGTTTATTTTGCGTCTTCTGCTTGGGTTTGTAATTTCTTCACATGTCAGTAACGAAGAGGCAACAGCCAAAATGTACAGGGCATGGAACATCACAAAGAGACGTTATAGTTCCGTGCCTGTGTACATCTTGGCTAAGCTACAGCAGTTGCTGGATGGCCTTGTGGATCGCGTTGGCAGCGTGTAGCACCTCTTCCTGCGTGGTAGAGCGACCCACTGACAAACGCAGTGTGCCTTTGGCGAACTCAGGAGCCACGTGCATGGCAGCTAGCACGTGCGAGATAGTAGTAATGTGTTCCTCGTCGTGCTCTAGGTTCTTTTCCTGTTTAGTAGTCCTGTCCTGCTTGAGGCTATGGAACGCTGATCCTGCACTTGCATAGACGCCGTCGGCCTCTATTACTGTTCATTACACACCACGATCAGCATCCTATAACCAACAAAGTCAAGTACACAAGACTCACAGTCCAGGAGACGCGATGCGTTGATGTTTCCAAAGCTTATGCTGAGCGTGTTAGGCAGTGAAAGTTCTGGGTGGCCGTTCACCTGGTAGCTAACATTCGTGAGACTACAGTGCTTCTGGATCTGCTCAAGGAGGAACGCCCTGCTCTCTTGCATGATGACAGCATACTCGTGCAAGTTCTTTTCTACAAGCGCACAAGCCTGTCCCAGTGCCGCCACTAGTCCCACACTCACTGTACCACCACGATGTCCGTTCTCCTGTGACGCTCCATGAATCATCTTGTCCAGTACCGTGCTATGACGGACGTAGAGAGCGCCGACACCCTTTGGCGCATAGAATTTGTGACCCGCCACTGTCACCAAATCCACGCCAAGCTCCACGATATTCACGCGCACTTTACCAATTGCTTGACTTGCGTCTGTATGCACGACAATAGGTAACCGGTTCTCCTCGTCCTCGACGAATCGTCGCACTGCTCGAGAAATTTCTGCAACTGGCTGCAACGATCCAACTTCGTTGTTGGCAAGCATAATCGACACCAAACACGTCTGAATTGTAAGTGCATCCAGTAAATCTTGTACCCGGACACAGCCAAAGTTATCCACAGGCAGGTATGTGACTTGAAATCCTTGTGTCTCCAACCACTTACACGTCTCCAGCACCGCCACGTGCTCGACGCTAGAGGTGACAATGTGGTTACGTCCACTCGTACGTTTTGATGCAAATGCTGACCCTTTGATTGCATAATTAATTGACTCGGTGCCACCTGAAAGGAAGACAATTTCGTTCGAGTCAGAGGCGCCCAACATTGATGCCACTTGGGTACGGGCCGTCTCCACTGCTTCCTTGGCGGTTTGGCCAAATGCGTAGGATGAAGACGCATTGCCAAACTGTGGACCAAAATATGGCAGTAATGCCTGCATCACAGCGGGCTCCACGGGCGTCGTAGCGTTATAATCGAGATACACGCGTATCATTTCAATCTTCCTTGGTTTGTTGAGCGAGCTGCTGCTGGTGGTGCTGCTGGTGGTTTCAATTACCAATGATTCGCCGAACGAGAAAAGAAGTTTCGGCGAATGAGAGTGCTGGGCAATAGTTGCGTCGTACATACCGGTAGTGCTTTTCCCTGAAACCATATGTAGATGAGGGGAAGGTGGAAGTAATGAAAGACGATGGAAGTTTAACCGTGAAGGAGGCACGTTGTCGTCTCCAAGTTCATTTCTTACCATCATACTAAACAGTGTCCTATGTCATGTCATGTCTTGCTCAATAGCCCCCGAGTCAGCTCCCTACTCTTCTGGTTCGATCAGTAATTATCCAGTCTTTCCAATGCTAAAACACGATATCGTATTGCTAATCTGTCGATTCTCTTTGTGATTCTAATACTTGTTACAAATTAGGGCAGTGCTACAGCAGGAATAATTGGTCGAATCTTGTGCCACCCACTGGACACAGTCAAAGCTCGGTTACAAGCCGATACGTTTACGGGTCAAACTATTGCGTCTCAACTGAACCTCCGAGCATTTCGGTAGGGAAGTGGTCGAATAATAATGAACCATGAGTATTTAATCAAAGGCTTTCGGTATAGTGTACGACACTTGCAGGGACTCTATCGAGGCATTGGAGTGAGCATATTAGGCTCAGCACCAGCGACTTGTCTGTACATGACGTCGTACGAAATGTCGAAGGATGTGCTAATGGGAGTCGAGAGTTTCCGAGAAAATCCATCATTGCTGTATCTAGGGGCGGGACTTGCAGCGGAAGCAGCGAGTTGTGTGCTCTGGGTACCCATTGACGTGATTAAGGAGCGCATGCAAGTTCAAGTGCAGCCCAAAGGTGCATCGAAGACTGTGCAGAAAATCTACTATCGCAACACACTCGACGCTGTGCAGATAATCGCACGCACTGAGCATTTTGGTGGTCTGTACAAGGGCTATTTTGCTACGTTGCTTTCTTTCGGGCCGTTCTCGGCGCTCTACTTTATGTTTTATGAAAAGGCCAAGATGTTTGCACAGAAGCGATTCGATGTAGAAAACTTGCCAGCACATTACACGCTTGCAAGTGCCACGGTTGCTGGTGCTACGGCATCATTTCTCACCAACCCGCTGGACCTTATTAAACTACGACTTCAGGTACCCTTTGCATTCAATCCTCTAATGTGTTAGTTAATGAACGAGAAACTTACTAGCAGATGTGCACCAGATCCAACCTGCCTATGCAACGGAAGCAACCCCTGCAGCCTATCACGGAATCATCGACGGGCTCACACAAGTGATCAGGTAACGTGTCGGTCTAGTGCTTGATCGCCGATATAGCTACATTTAGACAAGTGGTTGATTGATCTGTGTCGTGCTTCTGTTTCGGTGAGTAGAACGGAGGGCGTGTTGGCACTATACAAAGGAGCCGGAGCGCGCGTTGCATTTCATGCCCCATCCACCGCTATCACGATGTCTCTTTTCGAAAGCTGCCGACAGGTCTTTGCTTCTCTCATTGATATGTAACGTAGAAATGCAAATAGCAGACTTACTTGTTTTCTGGCTTTGCCTACGCCTTCTTGACTTCTTTTACTGGTTGGGCGTCGCTCGACAATGATCGCATCACCTCAACCCCTTTTAACACTTGTTCTTGCTCTTCTTTTACCAATATGTCGCTCGTGATCGACACCAAAGCTGCCTCGTTCTCACATTTTCCTATAGCCGGAAATAGTTCTCGCTTTTGCATGGCGTCGGTGCCATCACCAATGGCTCGCTTTTGGATTACGCCAACTAGTCGAGGTGCGGACTTGGCGTTATCGTACCGAAGCACTTCCGTATGGTCTATAGCACCACGAAGTTCCAGCTTCTCACGCACATGCTCAAGACGAGATTGCTCAAAAGCCTGCTCTTCAGCAACTACGACATTCTCCCATTCTTCCTGAAGATCGTCTACATCTTCCTCCGCCTCTTTCGATATCTGTAAGGTGTTATACTCAACAGAACCACCACCCCCTTCTCCAGATGCTGCACTTTTGCCATTCCAGGTAGATACCAGCAATGGACAGTCATCGTGGAGGCGTAGTTCCAGTATGCAACCCGCCGATATGCCATGCTCTTCTAGGACCATCACGTCTGTCTCTTCCCCGATCAAGGTGTCATCCCAATATATCTGTTGATCCCAAACGGATAGTTGTTGCTCCGTAAGCTCTTCCACCCAATACTTGATGTAGTTCACTGTGTGATGCGTATGCAGAAAAATCTGCAGCAAGTTTTCTTTGCTACTAGTAGTAGCAGCTTCGATTACAGACTCTTCATCATCTAAGCTACCCGCGGCTTCTTCCAGCTCCAGCGCTACCTTTGGCAAGACGGCAACAGCACGGGGTAGCTGTAGGAAAATGTGAAACGACGTTGTCTTTGCCTGCTCAATTTTCGATGTCAACCGTTCATGTAAGCGCTTGCGCACCGGTGACGTTTCTCGATCGTACTTAAACCTCTTTCGTACTTCGCGCTTCGGCGATCGATTGTCATACGCACGCTCATTATAATCCGCACGTGGCCGCTTGCTCCACAACTTCTCGTCTGGTGGCGGTGGCGATAGCGACGATATATCGCTAGAGTGCTGAAGAGAAGGGTCTCCTTCCAATAAAAACCCTGTTGCTTTGCCTAATGGCAGCATTACAGGAACTTCCATTTCAACGGAGTTCTCGTTAGCCTGCGCATCTAAATAAACGACGCGACGTGTACGCGCACCCGTACCAACTTGCTCCCGTTCACGACCGTAAACGTTACCGCTAACCCAGCAAATGTAGCTGCCCATGCGTAGCTCCTGTCGGTCACACTGCTCATAGGTGCAGATGTGAGGCGTTCCGTGACGATGACAAGCATAAATACCGTCTTCCAAAAACTGAAAGTTCGTTCGGCACACATTACTCTGACACTCCGCAATCTTCTCAATCTGAAAGCGAGTGTACTGATCGCCCAAACAAATTTCCGACGGCTTGAATCCGCAAATCACCGGCACGGTTGTCTCCTTATTCAGCGCAACAGGAGGATCAGAATCAGCTTCATGCTTTGCTTTCTTAAGCACAGGCTGTCCAGCCTTACTTTCATTAGCTGTTGAGCAAAGCGATTGCTGCATCTGCTCTTGCTGTAACGTTGCAGCCTGCAACTGATCGAACAGCCAATTTTGGATGAGCCAATATGCTCGCATTGGACATACACGCCGATCTAGCTCGGCATCACCAAATAAGCTGGTGCAAGATTCATCACATGCGTGGATGTACTTGTGCAACAGGCAAATGTACACACGACGGCGTGGCGACCCGGAGCACTCTAAGTCTCGGTCCATGCTCACAATTTTACCACATCCTTTTCCAGCGCATGGCTCACCGATCTCAAAGCGTAATTCCGTTGCATTAAGTAACAACAACTTGGCCCATTCGGTAATCCGCTCCATTACGTCCATCTTGTGTTTGACACGTGCCATCCACTCCAAGGACGCAAAGTCCGTCGATGCTTCCAATTTCACTTGGTTCTTCACCACTGCACCAATTTGTGGTTGTAAGGCTTCCAGCAGTTTGATATCGTACGCTGCACGTCGCTTGGGATCACTCAGCGTCTCGTAGGCCAATCGTAGCCGTGCAAACTGCGTCAAGTCCGCCGTATCTTCATCCACTTCTTCAACCCTCATTTCCCTCTTCCTATTCATCCCCATCTTGTCAGGATGCAACAGCAATGCAAGTTTTCTAAACTGTCGTTTAATGTCCTTTGCATTGACATTTCCATCATTTTCCAGTGCTAAGAGTTCATAGAAATTAAGCTTTTTCGTCTTCTTTGCACGTGCGCAATCCTTGCCATCTTGATACGGATTCCAATGCAATGCCAGTTGCTGAAGCCGCATTTCCACGGCCTTCCATTGACCGCTTGTGCTGTCGTGTAGCTGATTACGCAATGTCCGTGCATCTATCGGCAAAATGGCTCCTCTCGTTTCAAATTGCGTAATCTTGCGCAGCAGAGCGTCACGTCTCTGGTGTTCCAATGACGATAGACCGGCAAAACCACGTCCAGGACTTGTGCTGCGTTCCATGGGGCGACGGAAAAGAAAGTAGTCGCTTCTGAGCGCAGAACTGAACAAGTGTCGAAGCCAAAGGCCGTTGAGAATGCGAAAGATGAGGATTATGGGTTTCAGCAGGTTTCGAAAGTCTACAAGACCATCGAGTGAGGCAAAGTGACACGATTCGCATCCGCGATAAGAGGCATGAAGGCAGGTTCTGGGATGCTACAACTTCCAGCTATCATGGGTTGCAAAGTGGTCAATGACCGTTAGGATGATAGCACCGAGGTGCGACGTGGGTGAGTGAGTGACAAGGACAACGGTAACGGTTATCGTTGCAAAGGATATTTCGAGCTGGATCTGTCCGTCGAAAATGGCAAAGCTTGGGTCTGGATAGGAATCGTCACTGCAGGTACCAGACGAACATCAAACGAGTCCATGACGTCGCAACTTGTTGGCTCAAGCGAATCGGTGTTTCTTTGGCAATTCTCTAGGCGTTGCTGCATAAGCGCACATGAATATCAGGCTCTCATCATATCGAATGGCAATTACTTGGTCGTCATGGATCGCAGCGGAATCGATCGGATGTTCCCTGAACTTGTTCGATCTAATGACGTCGCTGCCAATGTGCTTTCGTCGCGTACCCATTTGTTGCAGCTCAGAACGCCTTGGTTTATTTAGCCCACGGACTGCAGCTTTTTGTCTTGATTGATGAGATCAATGACATTGTCGCTGATGACACCGTCAATGGCGTGACGTTTTTGCAGCTGCACCATTTCGTGATTCGTGTTCTGGTCACCCCACGTGATAAGCACGGTGCCTAAATGTTTCTTTACAAGTGGTATGAGCTCCGGTGTCTCGATTAACGCGCTAGAGTTTGACACAATACCCTGCAAGTTTTCCATTTTGGTGAAGTTAATGGCGAACTGAAGCGTCATTCGCGCATCCATCGCGTTTGGAGCCATAGAGCCATTTGTCAAAAGCAGGACAGGGTACTTGGCCTGCTTTGCGCGAAGTGCGACGCAGACACTCGTGTTGAAGCACGAAAAGAAGATGCGGCGCGAGCCGGCGTAGTCAAAAACACACTGGAGGACTCTGTCGACGTAGGCGTTGATGGCGAAGCTACTTAAGCTGTGCATCGCTGGACGCAAGAACCTATCTGGGTACTTGATCTCAATGTTCAGACCGACTTCCACAGGAACATGCACAAGCAAATCTTCGAGTCGGGGAAAGAATTCTACGAGATGGTCCTCTTCGGTAGCGATGCTGTCATCGTTTTTGAAAGGTCCGCGTATTGGTGAAGGAACCTGCTTGTCTCCTTGGAGTCGTGCCCAGTGTTTTTTCACTCGGTTTTGCAACACTTGGTTCTTGCTTTTCTTGTGCGGCACTGGGGTCGTATGAGACTGTGTCAGCTGGCGAAAGGATATATCATGAATGCCAATCTCGTACATCTCGGGTTTTGTACCTAATGATCCTGCGCTCTTGTCTTCAAAACCAACGTTCACCATAAAATCGTGGTAGACCACTGGCACCCTGTCTTTCGTCAGTTGGACGTCAAATTCCACGAAATCTGCACCACTCCGTCCAGCCAAAATAAACGACGCCAGTGTGTTTTCACGGATCAGTGCGAGGCGATATCCGTCCACCTGATAATATGACCTTCCCATGCCTCGATGCCCAATTGTAAGCGGAGGCCGTTTGCGCCAGTAGGAGCGCCAAACATTCGCAATGTTGTTTTTGGGGTGGACGAAAGGGGTCAAAACTAAGTATGCAAATGAGAGCTGACCGATGATGTCCATTTTGACGGAAAAGATCGGAACAGTTAGGTCCGATTCCCCATGCTTGTCAATTTGTGACGGAAGAAGATAACCTGATCCCAAAAGCTTGGTTTTGGTCTGGGTGCCCGACTCCGTATCTTTTTGGCAATCGTAAATATTAAATGTCCAGCGATGAAACCCGTTGGTACAATTTCCGCTCCCGTCCACAGCGGACGTAGGTACTTTGACACAGAATGTTTGAGCATGTGTGCTGTCCAAGTAGTGCACCTCCTTCTTTTTGAATGAAGACATTGCCTTGTGTCGGCTACGTGTGTAACCGTTGCGAATGAAAGCTACTGTGCTCGTTCCCAGAACTGTGAGGAGAGTCTCAAACTCGAGAACTTCGCACACCACTTCATCCTTAGCTTTAAACAATGCTGGTTCTTTAGACCAACCACCAAAGATTCCCATCTCATTGAAGATGGAGTCTTTTTCAAGCGATCCGATGAAATTCGAACCCATCGATGATCCTGGGCCAAGCAATTCTACCTCACCCGACTTAACATACAAAATAGCGCGCTTTTGTTCCGCGTAATGTAGGATGCTTTCGCCCTTCTTGTACTTCCGCGTAGCGACATGACAAGACAAAGCCTCCACGTCTGATTCCTCCAGCAATTGCACAAATGCTAATCTCGAAAGCCAGGACAATCCAGCTGACCCAGCTTTTACACGTGTAGAGTCGTTGTTTAGATATGCTGACAAATCGGCATTATATCTTTGCTGGTGTGTTTCTAAAAGATCACGCAGCTCCATTGACTCTTTGTCTAGCAGAGCTGCACTTTTGAACTCCACGGGGAGTGGCTCCCATGTGACATTATCACTGCTCTTCTTCTGACACGGAGTTCTGTGTCCTCCTTGATGACCACTCGTCACTTGCTTTTCATGACGCATCTCAATTGCCACACGACTGTGTGCTGGCTCGCAACCTAGCCACTGGATGGATGGCTTAGCAGAGTCAAAGCTACCAATCCATACCTTCAACTCCGCCACATCGACTGCAGGGTCGAGCCATCCACTCTCAATATACTCGTGCAGATCTGCGTCCAGTGCCGTAGGAACACCGTAGAATCCATCATCGCGTTTAATACACAAACTGTCTTGCTGTAGTACATCTTGGTCGTTTATAGCGAACACTTCGAGCTCAGCAAATTGCAAAGCGCATGAGCTGCCAGCGCACTGCAGTCGTACGTAGCGCCCCTCAACAGGTGGAAGCTCTGATGCTCCCACAAGAGGATCATTGACTCCATTTGAGTTGTCACCTCCACGTAAACTTTTTAAACTAAACTTCAGCGATTGCACGCGACTATCAAACAAGTTTTCCACCTCAATGGCACGCACAGAAGATGGAACCACCTCAGCTTTAGCTTGTGCATCTTTGAATGAATCTGCTCCACGATCCAATGGCTCCTTCGAAATGAAAACCCACAATGGAGACGCAAGTGATGACTTGGACGTTCTTGGTGGACGGCCATTAGGATGTCTTGCTTGTTCATGATACGTCATCGCGTTCCACAAATGAATGCTAGAAATGACGTAATTTTGTCCCAAATCCACTTGCCACCACGGGTTTGTCTCTTTATTAGTACGACAGCAGCGCCACTCTTGAAATCCATTAGTATTTCCATTATTTCCAAGCTCTGCATGACGTAATCCAGGAACCGGAGCACGTGACGTCCTGTACGTCGAACTCTGACTTGAAGGAGCTCGTCTAGGTGGATCACATCAATAAAAAAGTGTGAAAATTACATGGTCAACTCCATATAATAACAACGGCTACTTACAATGCAACGTTTTTTAGTCCTTGGGCAATTGTAAGTGTCCGACTGCCTGGAAGTCCCTCCCATGAGACGAGTTCCTGTGCCTGTTTGTGTAGTACCACATATTTGTACTCGAGAGTGTTGGTCCCTGCTCCAAACGCAATCATTCTGCACCATATGGTTTCATGTTCCTTGTGTTCGACGAGCTCCATAGGCACTGTATCATAGTCACAAGGGATTACAAAGTATACTTAAATCAAGATTAATTGCTCGACGCACCAGCTTTCGCCACGTCCCAAGCACCAAGCTCCACTGCGTTGCCCAAGAGACAGAGGACGTGTTTGCTTGTATCGCCCAGTAGACGCAGTGTAAACTCCACTTCAGTATGACGCATTGCTGTCGTAGCGTTCGTCTTGTGTCGTCTGTTGTTACTTTTGAACTGCACGTGGTATGGACGTTAATAAGAAGTAAACGTGGCTCCGTTTTGTATCGTTTATGGCTCCGTTTTGTATCGTTTATGCACACGAATGGAAGGCATGTACACCTGGGTTTAGTGACCGAGGTGATGGGAAAGGGTCATGGCCGATATAATACCGATATTCGGTGCGGGCGTCGCGGCACTTCGGGAGCAACCGTTGACTTGTACCACTAGACGTAGAGCTATGATGACTTAAGAGGCCTATGAGTGCTCTTGGAGTGAAAGCGCAAGTAACGAGACCTCAAATATTGAGCTTACGGACAGCGGTTTTTATTCATCGATCCAATATTTTGATCTGTCAAGTTGCTCGGATGCTAAACGATGCCCTTAATCGCGTCACCGTGTCCGTGACTGCATTATACTCACTTAGTCATGTCTTGATTCCGCTATTTAATCAATGTGAACCTGCATACAATACACGAACCAGCACGTACAAAGGAGAGCTTGCTACGTACCTACTTCAAGGTAGCTTCAATCGTGTCCACTGCTAGTAATTTCCAGTCTTTTCGTCTGTGCAAAGTAGAGTAAGGTCGATCATGCATCGTGCGTCGGTGTAGGCTTCAATCGTTTTGCCACGTATGACTCGAACAACAAGGGAAAAAGAGGACGGAGGAATGCAGAAACAAGGAGCTAAAACGCCCAAACCCAATGCATCAACTCCTTGTGTACCATCACAGGTGTCAAGTCTAGACCCATAACAACTCCTTATTATGGCAATTTGTCATTGAGACCAATAGCTCATGAGGCAGCACCCTCATGACGTCTCGCATGACTTGGTGATGTCTTTAAAATCGATACAATAAAGTGAAATGTTTCGATATGACGACCAGGTACTTTATGGCTACAGCTTTACGATCATCAGAAACCCTCGTTCCAGAATATTCCCACTCTTGGCTACATCAAAGTGTCGTAACCTTGTTGTAATATTTGTAAATTGTTCCAATAAAAGTTGGCATGAACGACCAAAGTGGTGCTTCTCTCAATGTGTGCCAGCACATGGCAATGACGACAAAGGTTGAACAAGAACTGCCATGTTCTGCGCGACTGTTTGTTGTATGTGGTCGTGACCGTAAAGTGGACGAATTGCGGGCGCTCTTTTCAACGTGTGGTGCCATTAAACACCTGCATCTAGCACTGGATCGTAGCAAAAAGTCGCGGGTATTCATTTCTAAAGTTTATGCTTGGTGTCTGTATGCTAACGCAACGTTGGGACGCATTTTTTTGGTCGTTACACGATGTATTTTGACAGGGATTTGCGTTTCTACAGTATGAAGACCCCAAGAATGCAATTGTAGCCATTGAAAAGTTGGACCACATGAAGTTGGACGATGGACATCTTCTCAAGGTGGACACTTGATTTGACGTGTAATTATAGTACCACAATAATGGAATGCTCTGATATAAAATGAGTGGTAAAAATACTGCAGGTGACTGTCGCCAAGGAGCGGCCAATAGGTGGTAATGGCAAATTGAAGCGTGACCAGCACGCACGACAAGACTTGGACGAGAAAACAGAGGAAAGACTTGGAGAAGATGACGGGAAGATTGAGGTGAGGCTACCCGGAAAGAGACAACGATCGAGTCCATCCGTTGTCACTTTGCCACTGGGACCGAGTCGAGTGACGCCACCACTTTTGCTGGAAAAGTACCCACTTCCAGTATTCCATGATGGTGTCAAAATGGAGGACACGAAAATAAAGACGATGATAGCGAGTCAGCTGCCTTTGCCACCTGCAAAAGTCTGCAACGACGAAATGATGAAAGTTGATGTGGAATCAGTACAAGTGGAGCAAGTGGTGCGTGCTATGCTACTTGCGGTAGAGAAACACGAAGCGCGCTCCGAAGCAAGCAGCGATCAGTTGTTTACAGCGTACCAGCAGATGATATCGATGCCAAGTCGAGTAAGTAAGCAGAAGGAAGCTGGAAATCTCAGTGTTGGGTTCTCGGGACCACAAGAAGAGCCTGAAGAAGGAAACAGCACAGAGTCACTGGCATCAAGCATTCGATCAGTGTCGCTAGTATCAAAACGAATGTCGGCTCAAGGATCTCTATTCAATGCGCTACAAACACCTAGGGTGACAACAAGAAACGACAAAGTAGTGGCACTTCGCCGCACGAATCATCACCTGCGCAGGCGACGACAGAGTTTAGATAGCAGTGGATCGAGCACAGGAGATGCATCTGATGGCAGCGGCGTCCGCCGCAAACGAAGCAATACTACAACGTCGCCTCCGCAGACTACCTCATTAGCCCATAATTGTGCCAAATCCCAGCCATTGTCCCCATCGGGAGAGTGTTTCGATCGCAGTGACGCATCGAAAGCCGAAATAGCGCCGAAAAAGCAGGGTAAACGACAGTCGTTGGACAATGAAATTGAAGAACCATACCGATTAGCGAAGCAGCAGGCAACTCAGGAAAGGCGCGCTCCTGATGGCATCATGGTAGATCGGGAGCATGCTCTACCCAGTATAACCGATATCGATAAGAACTATGGAGAGAATCGGGGCAAGAAGCTTGAGCTGAAGCCGGAGTCAGCTGAGCAGGCACGAACCAAGCTATTCTTTACATCGACGTGCAAGGTACCGTCCTATCGTCCTATCATATTTCGCTACTGCCTGTTGAGTGCTTCTGATAGATTTTGCTTCCTGCAGTTTACGGAGCAGGAACTAGAGGCAATGTTTGTGGTATACGGTGATTTTGAATCCGTACAACTTGTCAGGAGTTTTGGCCGCATCAAAACTATGGCTTATATCCGTTATTCAAAGGTGATCTTGCTGCTAAGGACTGCAAGACTAAATCTGCATTGTTGACCAGTCTGGTGTATATATATGTTATAGCCTTGCACTGCAGCATTCGTCGTCAAATCATTTCGGGAGGAATCGTCACAGAGGGACGAAGACCCGGAACGGCCTGAATTTATGACAGTACGTGAACGTATTCATAGCGACATGGCAAGGAATCTACTAACAAAAGGTTACGTGATATATGCTGCTAGCTATCATTTGCACACGAAACGGGTGGGTTACAATTGCAGCAGCGAGAGAAACCGGCACAACTGCACGCTGAAAGAGCGCTAGGTTGTTCATCTAGCTTACGCCCCAGCCTACCAAACAAGTCTGTGCCGTCCACACCGACAAGCCTTCCTTCAGTTGGAAAAGATCGCCTTTGGGTGTTACTGTTGTACGATCGATTTTTAGCGACCCATATGCTGTCGTCGGTGGTTTCGTCATTATCGGGGATGGAATTCATGGACATCAAGGTTGTAAGGAGTACCGGCGAGGCACAAGGAGTGGCTTTTGCGAAGTTTGACTCTGACACAAATGCTACCCAGGCGGCGCTTCAGCTCCATCAAATGGAGTTACCACTCGGTTCCGGCAAGTTCTTACAGGCAATTGTGATTCTAGCGCCGAGCCTGTTTAGCACCACTCATGGGAACAACTCGATTGGTACCCACGAGTCCTTGCAGCTCGACTATGCTGCCGATGACAGAGTTGTAACGGGGTCAGCTGAAGATGTAGATTTGCGCGCTGTTGAGGCGCGTTTTGCGCATCTGATGCGAAATACTGAGCTCCCATACACAAGAGAGGGACCGTGTTTCCACAACTATTCTAGCCTGTCTTGTCCTAGAGGGGCTACACCGGGGGACCAGCAATCACCAATGGCAGCAGGTGTATATCTGCCGCATCCTGGTGAGTTTCATATGGGTTTGTCTGCCGGGCGGGACCATTACCCGATGCAATTCGTGACATATCCCCCACCTCCTCCCCCACAACAACCTTTTCAAACGTCTGCTAGCTTCTGGCCAGGAAACTATCAACAACTACCTCAGCATCGAGACTTTGTAGGAAACGCATCCGGGTGGATGGAAACTGTACCGTATCATCAAGATGGAGTTCAGCCGTATCCGATTTCGTGTGCACTTGGACAAGAAATGGCACTACCTGTTGTTGATAATTTGGCGAGAGCACCCGACTCTTTTGTTGTGTCTCCTAAACCACTTTTTTTCCCGTCGAAGCAAATGGCCGCCGAAAATGTTAACAGTAAATGCAGCAACCAGGCCTCCTGTTCTATCCAGGTATCGACCAGCAAGTCGTTAGAGCTTGTCACGTTGGTCAGTGCACTTCAGGACTGTCCTGGAGTAGTTTCGTTTGCTAAGGATACCGTTGCCGAGTCTGAAACGACTGGTTATACAGTGCAGTTTTCAAACGAGGCGCAGGCATTGGAAGCCCAGCGCAAATTGAATGGAATAATGTGCGGAGGCCAAATGCTTCGAACTGCGAAAAACACATTAACAAGACAGCGAGGGAGTGGAAAAGCCCGCACTGGCTCCGGGCGTCGTAAGCGGCAGCGAGTTGGCCCACGAACCCGGAAATGACGATGCAAAATGTATACTAGCTTGTGTGAATTGTCCGCGGCTTGAGGTAAAAAGAAAGTTACCGGAGAGGCGGAACGCAGTGAAGCAGGTAATGAATGCTTCTCCCAACCGAATTGAAGTGGCGCTTTACAGCAATCCGTTGCAAAGTGCTAAGCATACGTATCGAATTCCAAGCGTAAAAAGTCTTTTGAATCCGAGCCGTTGGTAGTATTGCAAACAACCTAAAAACTGCACCGGTAGTAGCTTTGTATGTCCATAAATTACGCATTGTCACAGCTACGCGAAGGTTATACTTCCTTTCCACGCTTACGAAAAATTACGATCGGGAAACACGGCAGGTCCCACAAGAGTCCAAAGAAAAAGCCCTGATGCCACCCATTGCGAGATCACTTTGACCCACATTGTAACTATCGCGTCACCATTCGACGAAGATCTGCAACGACAAAAGTGTTAGTTCTCCTTCTAACAGCCACTTTTGCGCAGATGATAACTTGCCCGTCGAAGCTTCTCCAGTTTGTAAGAACCATTGCCATGTACAGCGACGCCAGTACCATCAGCACGTGGAATTGGTAGTCAGATACGACCTGCACATCAGTATGATCTTCCTCTTCCATACGAGCGGATGCCAGGCCAATACTCGCTAGCTCCTCGTCATCTTCATCGCGTGTGTTGTCAGACTGCTTGTACACAGACGACGAGCCGAAAAAGGCTGTACTGGTCGCTGATGTTCGCCAGCTCGTCCAGGTAATCGTGAACGCCGCAATCAATGTGTTCATTATCACGCCTGATTGATTTTGAGCCTTCTCGTGGGTTGACAAGGATGACGGCACACATGCCGCACTTGGGTTCGCTCGTACTGCCTGATAGCACAATACCATGAGGTAAAGAGATACCGCAGTCGATGGCACGAGCCCGACGTTCACCCACGCCACAACTACAACAAATGATCTTAGAACTCTGTGATTTCCAAGAGCGTGTGCTTGCCAGTACGTACCGCTCAGCGCAGTCAGAATAATTATCGATAGCAGTGTTATCGAGATAAACATAATGTTTAAGTCGCACTCTGCATAGTGCATGTACATCAAAACAGTTCCTACGATGGACAGCGTCATGCAGATGAGAACCAATGCAATGTACGCTCCTTCCCTGAATTTTACATCAATACACAAGCATGAGCAAGTACGTATGCAGCACGTTTCCCTCGTGGTCTCACCACATGGTCTTTGTCATTTTGCCTCCTTGTGTTGAGTTAAAGCTACTTCCCAATAGCACGTGCCGAGCATCCTCGTCACGGTCTGCCTCATCCATCTTGTCCAGAATGTAGTCCCGTAAACTATCTACAATTGTTAGCAGTAATGATCGTGTCTCGAGCAATTAGAATAGAGCTGAAAAGACGCTAGCTAAAGAAAGATTCGTACAACTCGAGTCGACGATAATGACAATCTGCAAGATAAGAAAGAGCGCCGACGATACACGCGCAATGTCCACATAGCCATTGAAAAAGTCTACAGCAGTCATAACAAGAACGTGAGAGCTGGAAGAATCGATTACTTTCTACTACTACAATGATCACTTCTGGATGATTTTTTTTACCGTTGGAAATAAAGAGCGACGTTAGGAACAGTCCTAGGAAGAATGGGAGTTGAAAACATAGCCAACAGCACATAGTTTCGCACCGTTTGGCTACTACATAGCTCAGTAGCGCTGTCAACGTGAAGAAACCGACCAAACTCAAGCTGATTCGATACACCAATTGATTGCCGACGCAGTCATTCGGATCCAAAGTCTCGCTGCAGTCATCAAAGACATGGAGCTTAAGAACCGGGACATCTAGCGATAATATTAAGCCAACAAGTTCGTCAAATAATACAATGGAGACGAGAACGAGACTTACTTTGATTAAAGGTTCGTAATAGGCCAGCGGCTACAGCGCTGATGAAAAAGAGAACGATGTAAGTGATACGCATCATGTTAAAAGAGTTGGTGGTTAGATAGTATCATGTGTGATGTTGTGAATATACGTACTTACGTACTGCCACTTACTTCAGGTACGCTTTGATAAGTTACTTTATGACCAGACCAAATGTGTTGAAGTAGATTAATTCCTCGAGTATGATTGTGAATATCATATTGCAAATTCATATATGAATGCATCGTGAGTTGTTAATACAGTGATCATTTCATCACTTATACAACATAATTCTCGCCTATTTCTAGAGTACCTACGGTACGAAGAGCACTACCGGCAAAACTGAACAAAGCAAACGTGAACTTTGAAGGAATGCAGAGTTCACGTTGAATAACAACACAATTTGTGCATAGCTTTAGTTTCGTGAGGGCGACTGAGGAAATGCGTTGCGGGGTGAAGTGTGGTGCAAACCATAGCAGATTAAAGTGCTCCTTGTCAGCAGATTGGCAGATAATGTGGACGGGTGAGGAGGGACTTGAGCTAGTTGAAGCGGAGCTGGCAGTTGTTGTTGCTGAAGATGAATTGGATAGTGAGCTTAGGACGACGGGTTTGAGCAAATGCTGGTTGTCTGATACCATTGACATTTATACCGCTTGTGGTCAGGAATAGTAATTTATTGTTTTTTGGGCGCATATGGAGCAATCATCGAATCAGATACAGATGATCATGATAAATATGTCTGACTAATTTGAAGCACAATGTTATGTAGAAAGGTGAGGGATAGTTAACGACTATGGATGGATGGATAACATTAAGACCAATATTATAATGATTTCATTGCAAAGTAAATATATTCGATGCTACAAGCCGTTCACTTAGGAAGCAAGAGGAAAATGGGTCGACGTGATCTAAATGCTACTTATTGCCGTTGAATGTTGGCAGGTAGTAACGGCAAGTATGGCAGTTCCGGCGATGGCCTCTTTGCGTGTCAAAAATGCGCTTAGATGGGGGGCAAGAGCTGCATACGAGGTGCGGACATATGACTGTTGACCGAAACTGAAGGCGAAAGAATAGTAAATAGTGAAGGCAGAAAAATACTGAATAGTGAAGGTGGTATATAGGAATAGTATGATTTACTTGTACGACCCGTTCTGTAGCATTGATTGACCATGTTTGTTACTGGTACTTAAGAATTGCGGGATTATGTCGATGTACCAAACAAACAACGCCGTCTATTCATAAAATCAAGAAGCAGACCTTGATTTTATATAAAAACAATAAAATTCATACGTTTTGCGTCAACCTCATACAGTGCATAATACTTATCTGTTCGTCGTGAATATGATGGAGCCAAGAGAAGGGAAGAATGGATTGCAGACGCTCTCGCATTTGTTGGCCATTGCATACCATGTTTTAGAGGAGACCAAGCACATGAATCTAAAGCCTCCGCTGCGTCCAATGTCCAAGTTATTCGCTGCTGACGTCGTCGTCCCTGGATCGCCATCGTCCGAGACCGAGATGCTGCAGGACGAGGCGCTTTTCGACATCAACGGCCTGGCCGCGGCCTTTGGAGGTACCCAGACACACGCAAGTGGACAGGGTGATTGTGTCGTGGTTCCTTTTGTACCCGAGGAGATTCAGGACACGTACACGAGAATTGCAACGCTCAAGACGCAGTACATTAAGCTCAGTATGGAGCTCTTGGAAGCTCTTAAAGAGACTGAAAGAAAGAAGAACATGAAGGTGGTAGAAAGTGAAAAGGTGATGTAGATGATTGCAGATATTATACGATATGGCTGTTGTTGTGTCATTAGCTGATGGATTTTGATGATGCAGGACATTGTGATGGCGAATTTAATCACGAGAAGGAATCAATTACGCAAGGTATGGAAAAGAGAGAGAGAGTAAGATGCTGGTTGTATTGGGGGAAGGTTCTTATATTTGTGGTGCTATAGGAGGTCTATGAGAGGAACATTGTGATGAAGGGGCTGATTGATCGACTGCGGAATCTGCAACACTCGATCAGATTGTTGAAAGGAGGCAGTGCGTATCCAGCCAGTATTGTCATGGAGAGCGTCTAAAATTGAATCAAAGCGCTTAGTGGTCTGTTACTTGTGTTAATGTAATGGCAAAGTGCTGTCCGTGTCGGGACCTGATGAGATTTGAGGTTGCTGCTTTGTTCAACTTGTGGGATTGAAACAAGCATTTCGCGACCGTCAGCACAGTAATTTCGAGGCCATGACTTTTTGATGGAGCGAGTGCTGAGAACTCACGATGAGATGGATGATAAGCGGGCTGTAGTATGCCGCTGTCCTTTTCGAGACCTTTTTCAGCTCGCTGACCGAACGCCGATATGAAACAACTTTCGAGCTCCCTTCACTGCCACACACAAGCTGCACTATACGCATAGTAGCACCACTGGCTTGCAAGTGTCAATTGTGTTGGTTAATGTACTCGTGCAATGCCGAGACTTCCTGCTCCGGTAAGAAATTCTACAGCTTTGTAGCTTGTCAGCATTTGATTGACAAGCCCTCCAACCATAGCACAAAAAGACCATGTCAGCGAGTAAAGGTACTAATGTGCGTGGCCTCCTTTTCTTCATTACGAACGCATCGAGCGTGTCACCGTATTTTTTCCCATTCCATTGTTCAATGACTTGGAAAAGTTAGTTTAGAGCTACTACTGTAACTTGTCACTCTGCATGCCTCTAATCCCTACTGTATTCAATAGCGCGTAAGTCGATTTACCATTATTTAAAGTCGCCTGTATCCTCTATCGCTAAACAAATACAGACGAAGTAGTATTCCTAATCCCTTAGAAATGACGCTTCAATGTCGTATCATTAATCGTGTCATGCATTCGATTGGTTCCTAATATCTTCCGATACTGTCTCTGATTCGCTAAAAATACGACATCGAAGACTGGAGGGAGAGCTAAGGGAGGAATATACATTTGCAAAAGAGGTTTGAACGACGCACTCGCTATGGAGGGACTAGGCGTCGTGTACGAACAAGAGGAACCAACGGGACCAAGTGATTATGAAGTGAATACAAGTGACCATCAATCAACCACAATGATTACTGCATCCAGTCACGAGGTTGAAGACGATGAAGATATTCGTGCACTTGCTGGCAATCCCGATGAGTTGGATCCCCACCATCAACTGCAGCAACCTCCGACTCCACAGCTTCAACAGCAACAATTACATACTGTAGGAGGTTATAGTGACTATAATCAGAGCACTGGACAACATTCACAGCAGCAGATGGAACATCCTGGAGATTATGACAAGAACGGCACGAGTACACAACCTGGAAAGCTTTTTATTGGTGGGGTCTCATGGGAAACCACTGAGGACACATTACGTCAACATTTTGGCAAATATGGACCACTTACGGACGCTGCATTGATGAAGGACAAGTATACGGGTCAACCGCGAGGTTTTGGCTTTGTAACATTTGCTGATGCATCAGGTAGATGCTGCCGAAATTTGCGACTTTTTCTCTTGGTTTTTTGTACTAACATTATTGATATTGTGTTGGTGGAATGCTTATTGCAGCTATTGATCGTGTGCTGGAAGAGACACATACGCTGGATGGTCGATCGGTCGAAGTCAAGCGAGCAATTCCAAGAGAGAGGACAGCCCCAGGCTCTAGGTTAGTAACTTGCCATTACGTGCACAGTTGACGGACGGGCCGGGTGCAAAGCTGGCTGTTGTATATTACAATTTATGTATTCGAAGAAAGGAATCACAAAGCAGGAAGGAAGAAGGGCAGGAAGAGAGAGACAGAGACAAAGAGCAAGAAGCAGACAAGAAATTCTACTCAACACGATCAATGGTGTTTGTTCGCCATTTTCTCGCCCTTCACGCGCGATCTTCACTCTCTCCGTCCAGCCCTTCTCCATCCACTCCCGTGAGAGGGGCTTTGGCGTCGAATATTACATGTAAACTGATCTGAAGCACCAAGCAGACCGCACGCGACCCTGGCCTAAAGTGATAGCTTATATACTAACCTTAAGTATCCTTTCTCGTGACTGTACTCTTGGTGTAATGTAGCGAAATCCGCGGCGGCGGACGCGGAGGATTCAGCAGCGGCGGCTTTACGGAGCAAAAGAAAATCTTTGTAGGCGGCCTGGCTCCTACTGTGACAGAGCAGGACTTTCGGCACTACTTTGAAGAGTTTGGCAAGACCACGGACGCTGTGGTAATGATCGATCGCGACACGCAGCGCTCACGCGGATTCGGCTTTATCACTTTTGAGGAAGAGGTACGTACGGAGCGTGCGTGTAGCTCGAGTTTATAGGTTGCTTACATTGTGGTTTGCTTTATCCTTGTGCAGTCATCAGTAGCTGAAGTGATAAGCAAGAGCCACGAAATTCACGGCAAAATCGTCGAGATCAAGCGAGCGGAGCCCAAGGAAGCCCGTGGGGGCGGTGCCGGTGGTGGTGGCGGCAGCTACGGTGGAGGTCGCGGGGGTCGTGGTGGTGGCTGGAGAGGTGGAGCTCGTGGAGGCGGCGGTGGTGGCGGTGGCGGTGTTGGTGGAGGCGGCTATGGGGGTACCTACGGTGGTGGATATGGTAGCAGTTATGGTGGCAGCTACGGCGGTGGCTATGGTGGCGGCTATGGTGGCGGCTATGGTACTGGCTACGGCGCTGCTGCTGCCTACGGAGCCGGCGCTTATGCAGGATATCCACAGTCGTACGCTGGTTACGGCTATGGTAGCTATGGAGGTGGCCGCGGCGGCTACGGCTATGGTAGCTACGCAGGTTACGGTGGCTATGATGAAATTGGTGCTGCTGCAACTGGTGCTGAAAATGGCGAGGGTGGTGAAGGAGGTGCTGGTGCGCAAGAAGCAGGATACGGCGGAGACGGAGCTGCTCAGGGAGGTCAGGGAGGAGCTGCTGCTAGCTACGGTTATGGCGGCGGATACCGTCAGGGGGGAGGCTCGGGTGGTGGTCAAGGAGGTTCTGGTGGACGTTCGGATCGATACCGCCCATATTAAGCTACGCGTCTACGCAGCGAGAAAGCGAAGGAATTTGAGTTGCGCAAAATTGGCTTGCGCCCATTTCTCCGCACCCCGATAATGAGATGCTTGTTATCTCGCACCAACTGCCTCTCGGCTTCGCCTCTCCAGCTCGTACCTACCTGTTGCTATTAAATCAATACCTTTCTCACCATACCATTGTTTTATTCGTGATACGGATGAATCTTACTATTTGGCTAAACAATTGATCAGCCATGCTTCGTAGCAAGATCGTTGAAACTGCAAGGCCTGCCATCTCTCGCGATAGCTCGAAAGCTGTTGAAGAATGTCTGCAAAAATTCTCACGTGGGGGCCCATAAGCACATGGCAACTGTGGAGAACGCATTGTGTCTGTCTACAAAGTTGCAGCATGAGCAACGATTCGCATTTCGTCATGCACCCTGCTAGCAACGGTTCAATTGGATTGTGACCGCCGAAAGAACCTATGTGCAAATGCTTGCAGTGAAAAGATTCCATCAAGTATCGGCCAAATTTGCAAGTCTTACCTCCAAGCAGTGGAAACTACGTCGAAGAACGAGTTGGTCTCAACTTGTGAAAACAAAAGCGCATCAGTTGCAATGACATCGACGCACAGTCCCTATAAAATGCACATACAATCGTGTCTACAATGAAAACACCAACCGCGCTCGTTGGCAAGCTATCACGAGAGCGTAAGGTGACTGCGAGCTTAGAAAACTGTCATAACACCATCGACAGTAGTTCTTAGCGAGCACATTACATAAGCAAGAAAGGAAGGGAAAAAGCAAACTGATGTACCTTCCGGTGAAGTTGTTCCACGATGGAAAATGTCCGACTCAGATGGCGCGGAATATGATGGTGAGGAGTTGCTGATCGGTGTGTAATTGCTTGGAGATTTATGTTTGCACTTCCATCATCATTATCTCCTCGTCTTCATGGGTGCTGGCATCAACCCATACTGGTCGCGACCCGACTGCTTGCTGCAAAGCATTTGTCGTAATTGTGATGCCTGTAAAGCGTGGAGACGCTAGATTTTAGAGGTGAGATACATCATCTGCTACCTCGAATGAACAAAAGCATACCAAGCTTGAGGTTTGCACGGCGTGGGCTTCTCGTGCTCCAAAGTACTTGAAACGTTTCAGGATTTATGAAATAGAGGTTATGAGCGGCAAACAAGCCATACAGATACAAAAAATACTTTTTAAAGCACCCACCTGCTCGTCTTAACAAAGTACCAGTGAGAATCTACTTACAACACTCTTCACAAACTCATGCATCGCCGGCAGTTGCCACCAACGAAACGACTAAGCTGACATTCGTCCATTCAGTAGGCCAATGCGAATATCTCTTCGCGCAGCTTCGGTCATGAGCGTTGGCCAACTCGATTCAGATCCCCACACTGCAATAAACTTCTCAGTACATTGCAGCATCAGCCAAGTTCTTGAGCGCTGCATACTCTGGTTACCAGGCATCGTAACATTGCTGGAAACCTCGGAGATGGTTGAGAGGGGCTGGCGCCTTAATTCTATGAGTATTTTCCACCAAAACACAGTCAAAAAGTTGCCACAAGTGCTCGAAAAATATTCAATTTACCCTCACCTCACCCCCCCTAGTCGATCAATACTGCGTGAATGCAACTAATCGCAGTTGTAAAGTACACGTACTCCCTCTTTAACCTGCGACATCAGGAGCTTTTGCCACCACACTTTCATTCCTCAAACTGTCATCTCGCCTTGGGATTCGCAGATTTGCGATTACGTCACTGCAAGCCTGAGAACGATGCTGCCCTGTTGCTTTCATCTTTTGTATCATGTGAAAGCAAAAATGACCTGCCAAGTATTCACGCGTGATGATATGGACGCCAAAACGCGTCGTATGAAGCCCCATGGCTTCATCGGCTTCCACAACGCACTGCTGGACAAGCGTCATGAGACTATTTTCTCACTGGGACTTACTTGCCCCCGGTCTGCAAACGAGCTGACTCCGCAAGGTTGGCTGGCTCTTTTAGGCCAGAAATTATCGAACACTTTGCACAGTACTCGAGTCTGCTTCTACCATGAGTTCAGTGACAAGGATGGACTTCTGGACAACGTTAAACGAAGCCTCCCTTGGGCCCGCTTGACATGATCCTGTGCAGACTCAGACCTGTCAACGGAATCTGCTCACAGCGAATGGCTGGTGCGTCAACGACAAGACGAGAATGCGCTTCAGCTGTACTTTCTACTAGTCGTGCACCGAGCATTTGCACAAGGCCGTAGTCGAGCAGACGGTTCCTGTCATCAGGTATACAACCTGGTACAACGAACTATACATCTTTGCTACTGTGATATCAAAATCAGTAGCATTAATTTAGTAGTATTGCAGCACTACTATGTTATCGTCATCTTACGACACTTATTATCCGGTGTGAAGTAACGTCTAAGTGATAACTTGGTTTGATGGAGCCCAAGGTGTCGTGTGTCAACCATGCAGCGCTTGTGAATGAGTATTTCCTAGGGCACCTTTATCTGCGCAAGGACTCCCTCCATATTCCATCAGCTGCCTTTGTCCGCTCATGCAGCATAAATGCTCCAATGGAGATATGGCGACGACAGAAAAAGCGAGACATAGCGGCTCAGCGGCGAGCCCAGCGTCTGGAACAGCTTATAGCGCAAAGCAAGTTTGTGCCACTGAGTAATCGAGTTAAAGCTGCATTGGAGGACGCGTATAAGCGCTTTGGTGGCTCTCGCTTTGAGCTGCGCACCTTTTTACCGAGCTTTGAAGATAATACTAATGCGGAGAGCAGATCAACACTTGACGATGTTTTGAATTCGTTGTCGAAAGCTTCAGAAAAGGAAGTTCTTGACGACGGTAACGTCCATAGCAATCCAACGGATCGTCTGCAGGTTGCTACGGTGAATGGCACCAAGGTCTTGCTGCCAGCTGGGTCAAGCTTTGCCCAGCGAGATGTCCGAGAGCTCTGCCAAATTTCACTCGGGAGACACAAGCTAATAGTAATTGATCCACCTTGGCTAAACAAGAGCGTATCTCGTGGAAAGCAATACGACATGTTTGATCACACGCAGCTGTTGACCATTGACATCCCGCACGTTGCAGACCCGGACGAATGCATCCTTGGGGTATGGGTGACAAACCGACCACGTTATCTGACGTATCTTCGTGAGCAAGCACTGCCTCTGTGGGGCTTTACCTTCCATGCGTGTTGGTACTGGCTAAAGCTAAGCAAAAACGGTGAGCTAGTGACTCCATTAGACTCCACACATCGTCTGCCAGTCGAGACCTTGGTCGTTGCGTATCACGGAAAGGACCTCAAACACGAACAACTACTACGCCAACGCCTTGGCAAACAGATGCGAATTGTATTGAGCATTCCATTGCGTCATTCTTGGAAGCCACCACCCGAGTGCTTCTTTGACAAAGACACTGTCTCTACAAACGACAAAAAAGTCGAATTGTTTGCTCGAGAGTTGCGACCGAATTGGACTAACGTTGGAAATGAGGTATGTCTGCCTCCGCGCAGCTCAACTAGCTCTTACACTGCTAACGGCCTTGTATTTCCATGGCAGGTGTTCAAGTTTCAGAATGCAAGTATGTTTCAGCCGAGTGCAGAAGATTTACATGTCAGAGGAGCTTAGTAACGCAACAAGAAACACATGAAATCGGTTTGCTTAATATGTTCACACAGAGACATGAGCGTGCTCAACAACATTTCTGCTGCCTCCTTAGAAGGACCGGCACGCCAAGAAACGTCCATGCGCAAGTTTTGTGTCCCAAAGATTCGGCTTCTACTGCTCACGGGGAAAGAACGGCGAGAATTTGACACTTTGGTTGCTGCTGGTAATGAACGCAATCAAGGAAATGTAGATCTCAAAGGCTCAGGTAATGAGATTCCACTATATGATATCTTCAGACAACAAGGACACTACATCCCCATTCCAACTCAGATGTCCCTATAGCATTCGTCACTGCCTTGAATGTACACAACTAAATATGTGGGTGTCTCAGTGATCTTGGTGATACATAAATGTCGTCACAATACCCAAAGGTATATCAAGAGTAGCAAATATTTCGATACATCATTGACGTGTACCCATTTCTCACACATACATTCCTACAACTGTATACTTTCTTTATTCTCATCATACAAATGCCTCGTAATGTTCATCAATTGAGAGTTGGAGTTGTCTCGGAGCACAGCAGAACGCAATGCAATAAGACACTCGTCGTCCTCAGACTCGTCATCTGATTTTGTAATCACGTGAGAAAAAAACTGGGAAACGCCTAATCACATATTTGGTGATTGAAACATAGTCCATTGTCGAATAGTGTCACCTTGGCAAGTGTAAGAATGACACGGCAACTATATCGCCTCAAGGTGAAGTCAATTGGTTGGTTAGCGTGTTTTTAAGCTGAAAACTCTCTTGAACACGTAATTACGCGGTGTTACACGATTAAAAAATTGTATATGTGATGATTGGTTGAAAAGAAATATGGTAAGCAAAGAAGGGATAAATATTGTAGCCATTTTCTAATGGTACCAAAAGTAGTAATTAAAATTTGTATATAAAAATCAAGTGAAGAATGAAAACATCATGACTTGTATAGTGAGCTCCAGGCAATAAAGCAATTGATATAGCGACATCAAGAAGAACTCACTGGCTGCTGCTGGAAGTAGGAATCGTTTTCAATTTCATTACAATCCTAAGATCGTTTGTGACTAGTATCGTATGGAGACATACAAGTAGTGTGAATTGGGTTTACAGAGTGTGATAGTGATGGTTGGTTGGTGTGTTCTGTGTTTGTAGTGAGCAGTCTAGTGTGGTAGCGTCGGTGGAAAAGAGAGCGGATGCTGGTCGGATCAACAGGATTGCCATTGGTGCTGAACGAAGGTTCGCTGTCAAAAAGCTGTCTAGCTTCAATGGTGCGTATCGATTATTTCGTTTAGCTTTAGTTTTTCTGTCGGTGTCTTGACTGATGTGGCAAGTAAAATAAAGAAGCTTACACAACAAGTGGATCATCAATTGAACCGTTCATATTGCTCTAAGATACTTACGATAAGCGTATTGTAGCTTTTCCGAGCAAACGAACGAATCGAAGAACTTGAATATCGCAATACAATCTACGAAGCGCATATGCTCAAGCTCCAGAAAGCCACGGACGAGCTGTTGAACGGCCTGTACGCTCGAAAGTTCAATCGGCACAATTCATAGCGATGCCGTTTACGTTATTACGAAGAGTACCGACGTACTGAAGCAGACCGTGGCACATGCTGGTGGAGCAGGCAGGGACTTGCACGCTTCGACACATTAGCCATTGCGAGCACAATGCAGTAGTTGGAGGTTTAACTGCGTGTGGGAACAAGCTCCAGCATACAATGGATGAGTTCAATGACCTTGCGCGTAAACTTGAGCAGACGCAATCGTCGTCTAGGAACCACGTAGACCTATTCAAACTTGGTAATTTAGTACAACTCGTTAAGTCAGTACATTTGGCATTCGAAAAATTGACCAATGAAAAGCATTCGCGCTCTTTTTGCACGAGGAAGTAGGTGTGATCATGGTGGACGCGGATGTCTACGCGTACGAGCAGGAGTTCGACGAAATGGACAAGTGGGAGGCTATGCATGCCCATGAGATGGAGGCTGCAGATGAGGAGATGCGTGCTATGGAGTCTTTCGAGCAGTGTCAAGTAGAAGAGAGTCAGCAGCAACCTCCACTTCCAGTAATTCAACAGTCTTTGAGCGATAACGCTGCAGAGAAGACCGATGAAAGTCTCGAGAAGGTACAGAGACGACTGGATCAAATGCTGTCACGATGTGCGATGGTTTTAGGAGAAGACGGGGATGAAGACGTGGCGATGGAGAAAGCAGGATCCCGACTTGAGCACTTTGTGCGCACTGAGAAACGGACTGTTGCATCAACTGTAGACACAACCACAGCCAAATATTTGTACAATCGACCACCTATTGATGTGGACTCGCTGTCCGTGGTGCTTAGGGATGGAAAGAGGTTGTTTCTACGCAAGAAGCGACAAAATTCGGTGGTTGTTACCTCTAATCCCGTTCGCAGTGAAGCGGAGTCCCTTGTCCCTATCAAAAAAATGATGGAAGCAGTTCAGCGGGTACGATACATTTGTGAGCTGCAGTGTTCTGTACTGGACGATGTACTTAGTATTTGGATATTTGGTGCGCGATTGTTTGCAGATGGAAATTGAGGAAGCAGCTTCAAAAGAGAACGAGGCTGTGCTCCAGGAGAACGAATCAGCTAATAGTGTGGCTTTCAACATGTCGAACGCAGTGCTGTGGTTGGACAAGTACAAACCGCAGAGCTTCTTGGACCTATTGAGCGACGAGCGCACGAACCGTGAGGTCCTCACTTGGATCAAGTCGTGGGATCGGTACGTGTTCCCGAAGAAAAGGCGTGCGAACGGCGCACCTCCAGTTTGTCCTGCTAAGACGAACGCTTTTGGAGGCCCAAGCACATCTTTGTGGAATCAGGCCTCTTCAAACGCTCAAGCTAACGGCGATACTGAGACCCACGACGAAGAGGATAAGAGACCATTCAGCAAGATTATTCTAATTTGTGGACCACCTGGAGCGGGAAAAACGACGTTGGCCAACATTGTTGCACGTCACGCTGGTTACAACCCTATTGAAGTAAATGCTAGCGATGACAGGACGGCGTCTGTCTTGCGCAATAAAATTATCAGCGCGATGGAGATGCAATCCATTTGGGGTGATCGTAAACCAAACTGCATCATTCTTGACGAAATCGGTGGCGCTATGAGTGGCAACGATGGCAAATCCGCTATTGATGTCATTCAAGAAATTGTACAAGCTCCTCTGCAAAAGAAGAAAGTAGGAACGAAAGCTGCAGCCAAGAGTCGCCATCCGTTGACTCGCCCCCTAATATGTGTCTGCAATGAGCTGTACGCGTCTGTGTTGCGCCCACTGCGTCAGATGGCTAAGATTTTTACGCTGAATACGCCACACTCGCAACGCCTTGTCACACGTCTAAAGCACATTTGTCGTCATGAAGGGATCAGGGCTTCCACACGTGCGTTAGCAAATCTTTGCGCCAGCGCTGGCAACGATATCCGCTATTGCTTGAATACGCTACAATTCCAAAGTACGCAATCGCGCGGAGCTTTGCAAAGCACATCGGGTATCGTGAACCTAAGCAGCGACCTCATTGCTCAAAAAGATTATGCTCATGGCATGTTTGAAGCACTAGATCTTGTATTTTATGAAACACGCTTGAAGTCTGCTAAAGGAGAGCTTCCTGTGGCTGAGAAGATTATTGAAGCTGTTGCATCGCTGGGAAACTTTCCCTTACTGCTCAATGGTCTGGATGAGAACGTCCCTAAAATGATCTTCAACGACCCCACCATGAACAAAATCTGTGACGTTTACGAGTGGCTAGGACTTGCGGATGGGTACGATAATCGTGCTCGGTCAGAGCAGCAGTACGTATTTCAAGCATACATTCCATTCGCTGCCATCGCAACGCAAGCATCTTGCTGCACAAGCTCTAGGCGACGTGTGGAGTACCCTCACGCTCACTTTGATGCCCAGAAACGAAGTAATCGGTCTGAGAATATACTCTTGGCATTGACAGAGAGTGCGCAGTTGCAGCCAATCCTGCGAATGAGCACTAGTGTTCTTGTCGTTGACGTCGTGCCGTGGCTAGTTGCGTGCCTATCGCCCAACATTCGGCGCATCAACCCGTCACTGCAAACGAAGGAAGAGAAGGTAATGATTCAGCGACTCATTCAGCTCATGGCGTCGCTCGGACTGTCATTTCGGCACAAGTATTTGTCCGACGGTAGCGAAGACTACGCACTTGAACCGTACGTACACGTTGTCTTTGGTTGTAGGTATCCTGCTTCGAGCTTCTGATTCGTTTTCTTCTGTTATTGATGCCCCATCCGTACAGGGCAATCAACGAGCTTGTGGAATTCCGAAACAATGATGGCAATGCAGCGTACCAAACCATGCTTCCGCTGATTGTACGAAAACTGATCGCTCGCGAGGTGGAGCTAGAGCAGATGCGTCGAAATGAAAACTCTGCTTTGTCAATGAAGCAGAACGGCCGCAGCAAGGTGTCGATCGCGACAGTCGGCAAGCTAAGCGAAGCTACTATTGAAGAGAAAGCTGCGAATGCCACCTATGCTCTGCCAAAGCTCAGCGGTACGTGTTTTAGTCGACCGTGTTCATTATGCGCTCTCAACGTGATGTTGCTGTGGTAAACAACAGAGATGGAGATGATGAAGAAGGACGATGCCTTGCGCAAGCGCAACCCTTTCGCATTCGCACACCGCGAGGCCAAACGCAAGCGTGACGAGGAGTTGAATGCAAAGTTGAAGCAGCAACGCACAGACAATACCCATGCACACTCCATGGTGCGATACAAGTTCAATGAAGGCTACACTTGTGGCATCAAGACAGTCGTGTACGTCCGTGATTTATTATAAAGCACTGATTACAATCCAATGTAAGCAAGGACATCCATCATCTGTTTGTAAGTCTGCATTTGCTAGCTATACATTCTGCTTTCATTTCTTCTTCTTGTCGTTTGACTCGCAGGTGCCAATGTGTTTCTACGTTTCGATGTCGAAAACGTTCGCAGTGTCTTTATAGGCTCCAGAAGCTCCTGCATTACAAAGTGCAGCAGCCTCATCTGACGAAACACATTCGTCGTGTCCGACGTGGCGTATTTCACCGTCTTTTGCGTTGAGCAGCCGACGTCGTCGCAGATTTTGGCAGAGCGATACGATACTAGTGTTCACGATATTCACATCTTTCGTGGCTGTTATACACGTTCTGAAAAAGAAACGCGTGCAGCCTTGTCTGGCATCCCGCTTAGGCGAAGCCATTTTGTCAAAGCTACTAATCGGCAATAAGACTAAGGACGTTCTTGCGCATCGCTTGAGCAAGAGCAATGTGCAAGCAAACGCTAATAAAGACACGACGCAGCAATGTACGCGTGGACACGTAATTAAAGCAGAAAGATTACGTGGGAAAAGAGAGAAAGCAATACCGCAACAGTCTTTACACGACAGCCTGTGCGTCTTGGTTTGTGTGCCTACTAAGCAATCAGCACCGAACGGGTATGGCTGCTGTGGCGCGTGAGACTTACAGCCCACATTAGCTATGGCACAAATAGTAGCGTGCTTGACCCCAAGCGCAGCCAGTCTAACAACACATAACAATTTCTCAATGACCCGCCCAACGTCCAAGCGACTTCATGATTGGAGCGCCAAAGTACCGGCGGTAGTCGTCATTTGTCCGTTGACAAGAATTAACCGGATACGAGAGTATACTTGGATCTCGATCATTGTGACTCATTTTCAACCCCTTTTTCGCCAATGAAATATTCCCAATTGTTTCCGACGAAACTCCCCCTTTCGCCCCGGTCCTTTCACTTGCAAAATCTCCTCTTGGTGGTGAAATCACTTGGTTGAGAGAGTGTTGGTCAGGGAAACCGACCCGCATTCAAAGTAAACGCCGTCTACCGCACCGACGCCCCTTTGCCGTAAGATCAAGCCACGTGTCTTTTACTTGCATTCGACCACGTTGCCATGTCATCTACGCAATTTTCGTATTCGAGTGCGCGTCTGCGCCGTGTCAAGTACCTCCAATTTGGCGTCTTCAGCCCTGAGGAAATCCGCGCCATGTCCGTGACGAAACAGACAAAGGTCAACGACCGCATCATTCCTGATGGGATCTCACGTCCCGAAACGTATTTGAATGGGCATCCCGTCATTGGCGGCATTGGAGACCCACGAATGGGCACGTGTGACTTTCGCGCGCGCTGTAAAACTTGCGATTGTACGTACATACTGAAACTAAGAGCGATTTCTTGCTGAAGTGACACACGCATATCATTCATTGATTGTACTGACACGTGTTGTTCTGACTACAGGCACTTACAGCGGCAGCGGCGGCAAAGTAAACGACTGTCCGGGTCACTTTGGCCACATTGAGCTTGCTCGGCCCATGTATCATATGGGTTTTATCAAAGAAGTACTGAAGATTTTACGCTCAGTGTGTTTCCACTGCTCTAAAGTACTAAGCGACGAGCGTGACCATCGTTTTCGATCGGCGATGAAGATTAAGAATGGCAAACGTCGACTAAAAGCCGTGTACGAGATTTGCAGTAATAAAAGTATGTGCGAGTATGGTGAGGAGGCCGACATGGAGAAAATGCGAGAGGATCTGAATATTGGGCTGCAAGGCGGACTGGACGACAAGTCCAAGCCCAAGGAGGGTGGTCATGGAGGTTGCGGTGGTCTGCAGCCGAAATACCGCAAGCAGGGGATCAAATTACTGGTGGAGTTTCCCGAGCAGATGGAAGACGTGCCTGGATCGGGTGATCGGAAGCAAAATTTGCCGGCGGCGAAGGTGATGTCTATTTTTAAGAATATTTCGGATGAAGACTGCTTTTCTTTAGGACTGAATCCACGTTGGGCTCGTCCAGACTGGCTCATTATGACACTAATGCCCGTGCCGCCTCCTCACGTTCGCCCTTCCGTGGCTATTGACGGCATGGCACGTGGTGAGGATGACCTAACGCATAATTTGGCCTCGATAGTGAAGGCGAACTTGGCGCTGCTGAATTGCGTGCGCAAAGGTGAACCATCGCATATCATTGAGCAGTTCGAGCAACTGTTACAGTTTCATTTAGCGACTTTTCTTAACAATGAGCAGCCTGGTCTTCCACAAGCTCAGCAGCGGTCCGGAAAACCCCTAAAAACGTTGCGGCAGCGTCTGCGTGGTAAAGAGGGTCGCATTCGTGGAAACTTGATGGGCAAGCGTGTGGATTTTTCAGCGCGTACGGTGATTACCGCCGATCCCAACATTGCTATCGATCAAGTGGGCGTACCTCGGTCAATTGCGATGAACTTGACTGTGCCAGAACGTGTCACACCGTTTAACATGAACTACATGCATCAGCTGATTGCGAATGGCCCGCTGGAGCACCCAGGTGCAAAGTACATTATCCGTGAGGACGGCAACCGTATTGATTTGCGCTACATCAAAAACAAGTCGGATCTTGCACTAAAATGCGGATGGATCGTGGAGCGTCATCTTCGTGACGACGATTTAGTGCTGTTCAACCGTCAACCTTCTTTGCACAAAATGTCCATCATGTCGCACCGCGTAAAGGTGTTCGACTGGTCGACGTTCCGTTTGAATCTGTCTGTGACATCTCCGTACAACGCTGACTTTGACGGCGACGAGATGAATTTGCACGTGCCTCAGTCTATGACTGCACGAGCTGACGCACAAGAACTAATGATGGTGCACAAGGTGGTTATCACTCCTCAGAGCAATCGTCCCGTAATGGGTATTGTACAGGATTCTTTGCTGGGTGCACAGAAGTTCACGAAGCGTGATATTTTTTTGAATAAGGACTGGGTTATGAACATGTTGATGTGGGTGTCCAACTGGGATGGCAAGGTGCCAACTCCAGCCATTTTGGTGCCAAAAAAGGGTGAATTGGGCAAGTATACTCCAATCTGGACAGGCAAGCAGCTTTTCTCTACAATTATTCCGGCGATTAACTTTACTGGCTTTTCGTCTACACACAAGAGCAGTGAGAAGTTTTCAGATTTGTCTCCTATTGACTCTCGCGTGATCATTCAACAAGGCGAGGTACTAGCTGGAATTATTGACAAGAAGATTATTGGTTCATCCGCTGGTGGTTTGGTTCATATCACAATGCTTGAGAAGGGCCCTGAAGAAACGAAGCGCCTACTTGGTGCCATTCAACAACTCGTGAACAGCTGGTTGGTTGGCCGTAGTTTTACTGTCGGTGTGAGTGACACGATTGCCGATGTGTCTACCCTGAAGACCATTGTCGACATTATTACGCAAGCAAAGGTGCAAGTGCATGACTTGGTGGTGCGTGGACAAAAGGGAAAGCTGGAGACTCAGCCTGGTCGAACCATGGTAGAGTCGTTTGAAGGTCTGGTAAACATTGTGTTGAACACTGCCCGTGACCAGGCCGGTCGCGAGGCGCAGGGCAGTCTTGACGAGACAAACAACATTAAGGCTACGGTGACGTCTGGTTCGAAGGGTTCATTTATCAACATTTCGCAGATTATTGCGTGTGTGGGCCAGCAGAATGTCGAAGGAAAGCGTATTCCGTATGGTTTCAACCATCGAACGTTGCCGCACTACGGCAAGGATGATTTAGGTCCCGAGAGCCGGGGTTTTGTGGAAAATTCGTATTTGAAGGGTTTAACGCCACAGGAGTTTTTTTTCCACGCTATGGGTGGTCGTGAAGGTTTGATTGATACCGCTGTGAAGACTGCCGAGACTGGTTATATTCAGCGGCGACTTGTGAAAGCGATGGAGTCGGTTATGACACGATACGATGGCACGGTCCGTAACGCACAGGGCGAAATTATACAGTTTCTGTACGGCGAGGATGGTATGGATGCCGTTTGGGTCGAGAAGCAACGATTTGAGTCGCACAAATTGAATAAGATCCAGTTTGAAAAGAAGTACATGTTTGATCCATCTGACGAAGACTTGGGTTGCGTGCCAAACTGCCCCGACCAGCTGTACCTGGAGCCTGATATCATCAAGGATATCCGGACGAATCAGCGCACACAGCAGCTTTTGCGAGAAGAGCTGGTACAGTTACAAAAGGATCGTGTTAATCTCCGTGTCATTTTAGCAAGTCGTGGTCAGGGACAGGAGTCGGACAACGCTGCCCAGATTCCTGTGAACATTCGACGTCTGGTGGAAAATGCGCAGCAATTGTTCAGCATTGACATGCGGAAGCCGTCTAGCCTTCACCCGTCTTGCATTATTGAGGGAGTGAAGGAATTGTGCAAGAAGATTATTGTTGTACAGGGTGAGGACCGACTCAGTGTGGAGGCCCAGGAAAACGCAACGTTGTTCTTCCAGATTTTGTTGCGGTCAACGCTTGCGTCGAAGTGCGTTACGCTTGAGCACCGCCTGACGGAGACAGCGTTCGAGTGGCTCATGGGTGAAATTGAATCTAAGTTTACGAGTGCGCTGGTGTCTGCCGGTGAAATGGCAGGTGTTGTAGGTGCACAGTCCATTGGAGAACCGGCAACGCAGATGACACTAAACACGTTCCACTACGCCGGAGTGTCTGCTAAGAATGTGACACTTGGTGTGCCTCGCCTGAAAGAAATCATGAACATCGCAAAGGAAGTACGGACGCCATCATTACGCATTTTTTTAACACCAGATTGTGCACACGATGCTGATAAGGCAAAGTTTATTCAGTCGCAACTCGAATACACGACCTTGGCTGATGTGACAGCAAACACTTCTATCTACTACGATCCGGACCCGATGAACACGGTGGTCGAAGAGGATCAGGAGTTTGTGGCTTCGTATTACGAAATGCCTGATGAAGACACTCCGATTGCTCGTTCCCCATGGCTCTTGCGTATCGAGTTAAACCCGAAGATGATGGCCGACAAAAAGTTGACGATGGGTGAAATTGCGTCGCAAGTGGAAGCCGAGTACGGCCAAGATCTTTCGTGTATTTTCACTGATGATAACGCTGATCGTTTGGTGCTGCGCATTCGTATTATGAGTGACGAAGAGGAGAAGCTACAACGATCAGGCGAGACTACAATTGGACAGGAAGACGACACGTTCCTGAAGCGTGTGGAGCACAACATGCTTACGCAGATGAAGTTGCGCGGTATTGAGGGTGTGAGGAAGGTCTACATTCGTGAAGGTCCGTCAACGCATTGGTTCGACGATGTTGGTTTTAAGATGATGAATGAGTGGATGCTAGATACGGATGGTACGAACCTTCTTGATGTGATGTGCTACCCACAGGTCGACTCGACTCGGACAATTTCGAATGACATTGTAGAAATCATTCAGGTGCTAGGCATTGAGGCCGTTCGCCGAGCACTTTTGAACGAAATTCGGCAGGTAATTTCTTTTGATGGTGCGTATGTGAATTACCGGCATTTGGCATGTCTGTGTGACGTCATGACTTTCCGCGGTCACCTTATGGCCATTACTCGTCATGGAATTAACCGCGATGATTCTGGTCCGCTTGTCCGCTGCTCGTTTGAGGAGACTGTGGAGATTCTTATGGATGCAGCAATGTTCTCAGAGGGAGATCCGTTGACTGGAGTATCGGAAAACGTGATGCTTGGACAGTTGGCTCCTCTTGGTACGGGTATTATGGATTTGGTGCTTGATGCGAAGAAGCTTGCGAATGCGATTGAGTACGAGGCATCGGAGATACAGCAAGTGATGCAAGGTCTTGACAACGAATGGAGAAGCCCCGACCAGAATGCGGGCACACCAATGGCGACGCCGTTCGCATCGACACCCGGTTTCTCGGCATCGTCGCCATTCAGTCCCGGTGGCGGGTCTTTCTCACCAGTGGCTGGTGCTTTCTCACCCATGGCAAGCCCGGCTTCTCCTGGCTTTATGGCGGCCTCGCCTGCGCACAGCCCCGCGTCCCCGTTAAACCCGACATCACCTGCGTACAGCCCGATGTCTCCAGCTTATAGCCCGACGTCGCCTGCTTACAGCCCGACTTCGCCCGCGTACAGTCCAACTTCTCCTGCGTATTCACCTACGTCTCCAGCCTACAGCCCGACCTCTCCAGCGTATTCGCCAACGTCACCAGCTTACAGCCCAACATCGCCAGCATACTCACCGACGTCACCGGCGTACAGCCCGACTTCCCCGGCGTATAGTCCGACTTCCCCGGCGTACAGCCCGACGTCTCCAGCGTACTCGCCGACGTCTCCAGCGTACTCACCGACGTCTCCAGCGTACTCGCCGACGTCTCCAGCGTACTCGCCGACGTCGCCTGCTTACAGCCCGACTTCGCCTGCGTACAGCCCGACTTCGCCCGCGTACAGCCCGAGATCTCCTGCTTACAGCCCGACTTCTCCTGCATACAGTCCGACCAGTCCGGCATACAGCCCCACCTCTCCGGCCTACACGCCCGCGTATTCTCCTACGTCCCCGGCATACAGCCCTACATCACCGGCCTATTCACCGACGTCGCCTGCTTATTCGCCGACGTCGCCCGCGTATTCACCGACATCGCCTGCGTACTCACCGACTTCACCGGCGTACTCACCGACGTCCCCTGCTTACTCGCCGACATCTCCGGCGTACAGCCCGACATCGCCTAGCTATAGCCCAGCCTCTCCAGAATACAACCCATTGGAGAACTATAATCCAACTGCAAGCGGCTACAGCCCGACTGATGCCGATGAGAGAAAGGATGACGTCGATGTGAAGTGATCGTGATGAGCATATGCTAGAAGGCGAGCAAATATGTGCATTACAGAAGGCCATGAGTATCGCCGTGTGGAAATGCTGAAAGAGATACGAGCATCATAGGCCATATGCGTCCGTTTGTTCATCATGCATGCATATGTATATATATGGATCTACGTCGATATAACGATAACCAAAATAAACAGCATTGATACTTAGTAGTTTCTGCTGACAGATGGACATGAAGCATTTACAGTAGTATTGTATCTATGTACATGTTGTACTCATTGCAACCTCGTTCTCTCTACTCGGCCAGCGCAACGAGAGCCATAAGTCCAATGCCCGCACACATGGCCGCCATCTCCTTCAATGACTGAGCGAGTGAGCAGTCTTCCAATAGTTCCGGCATGACGCTGGTACATGCGATGTAAATGAAACCACCCGCCGTGAACGGGGAGATCCACACAGAGGTCGAGTTCCCAACACCTTCCATCAACAAACCAATGATAGTACCAATTATAGCTCCAATAGCAGTCAACAGCTGCGTCGCCATAGCTTCGCGACGCGTAAACCCTGACTGGATAAGAATAGCAAAGTCACCAATTTCGTGCGGCAGTTCGTGCAGAAGCATCGCCACCGTCGTGGTCCATCCCGTGCCACGTAAAAACGTGGCACCAATTGCCAAGCCGTCCGTAAAGTTGTGTGAGAAATCTGCGGCCAAGTTGAGATAACCTGCAGCCGCAATAGGCTTTTTCCCTAACTCCGCAAAACCCACTGGCTCGTCACGAGGCATCTCCGTGTCATTTTTATCATCCTTGAACGCAACGCGCTTTCTCGCGGTAAGTACCTTGCTAGACACGACACCACCGTCCTGCATCGACACTGAGGGGCGTGTATGGCCATGAGAGTGACTGTGACCTCCTCCGGTCTGCGCTCGTACAAACTTCTCGAGCATGAGAAAGCTTAATATACCGGTGAGCGTCCAAAGCCACACATAGAGATCCGTTATGGAGTGGAAATGGTCATGGTCTTCATGATCATGGGTATGAATCCCTTCATCAGGCAGTGAATGGGGAAGCAAATGCAAAAGTGCATCACCCAGTAACCCACCGGCTGCAAAGCTTAGGAACACACGGAGTAGTGGCTGCTGTTTCTCCTGATTGCCGATACCGAGTGGCACCACAAATAACACCAGTACAGGTGCAGCACCTACTAATGCAGTGGCAAATAGGGCTTGACCCCATACACTTGGAGAGAATCGACCGACCCTAGGAATTTTGATAAGCTGCTCGTGATTAAGGTTAGGATTATGTTTATGATCCTGATCCTGATTATCGTGCTGGACGTTGAGGCGGTCAAGCTCAGTATCGTAACGCTCTTGGTCTCGGGTTGAAGGTGTCACTTGATGCACGGCATGATCAGCTGATGAGACGAGAGAAGCAGCGCTCAGGAAGGCCAAGGCCAGTAGTAGCAAGTGACGACGAGCTAGACCTTTCATTTCTGATGGATGTTAATTAACCAAATCAAAACATCTATTGAGATTATTCAAATGTCACAATTTTTATAAATTTTGGATTTTTTAATCTAGTCACAGGTTCGGGTATTGTAATGGAGAGGGCACTCCGATTCTGTGTGACTGGCCTGTTTGTTGGCAAATCCGACATTGCCGTACAACAAATTAACTTGGTAAACACATAACAAGAAAACAATTATTACTGTATTTTTATTTTCCGCCCGAACCATGCACTGTATAAAAGTCGCGTTGCCACCTCGTTACCCATTTTCGCTCTTGCTTGTTCCAAGGAGGCATAGGCAAGCTGCGGAGGTGATGCAAGATGTTAAAAGGGCAAGTTGTGTTGTCGAAGAAGCGTCTCGGCCAGTAAGTGACAACTAGTAATGTGCGATGTGACGATTACTAATGTGTAATCGAGAGAATCCAGTAGGCTTAAAGGTAGCAGAACAGATTGTGAACTAAGGACCTAAATACACTTACTTTGCATTTTACCATCAAGCGCTCAACTGCCTTTGCTTTAGGTTATGGGCCCAAGCATCGACTCTTCAAGCTAAGACTTCAATTACGCCTTCGCCATGGATGCCACCTCGAACCTCACCGCCCGCATCAACAAGTTTCAAGGGACCAACTTTCACACATGGAAGTTCAAGATGCAGATGGTGCTGGAGGAGCGCGGCCTGTGGGAGGTGAAAAGTGGAGAGGTCAAGCTGGAGCACTGTGCCACTTCTCTGGACCAAGCAACTTTCGAGAGGAAGTCGCGCAAGGCGCTGGCGATCATCTGTTTCGCTGTGGAAGATTCACAGCTGCCGCTGGTTTATTCGTCGAATGGCGCGTATGATGCATAGTCAAGATTGGAAGGACATTTCGAGAAGTAGAGCCTGGCGAACAAGCTCTTTCTTTGTCGACGCTTCTTCACGACGATGATGGACGAAGGTAATGATACATGAACAAGCTCAAGACTCTGGAGGAGCAGCTCGATGCGGTCGGCACTCCGGTCAGCGAGAATGACTTGGTGATCACGCTTCTGGGTAGCCTGAGCGAGTCGTACCAGTTCCTGATCACGGCGTTGGAGTCGCGCGCTGACTCGCTGTCGTGGGAACTCGTGACGTCTCGACTGATGCATGAAGACATGAAGCGCAAGGAACAAGGTGGCGGATCCAATGGATCCGCGAACGGTCAAGGTCAAGCATTTATGACCAGCGACCACAGCAAGCGCAAAGGAGGGCGGCCTGCGCAGAAGGTCGGTCGGTGCCTCTACTGTGGCGAGCAAGGACATTGGGTTGCCAAGTGTCCTGTCAGAATCCGTGAGAATGCAGAGCGGCAGAGGCGCAACGAGCAAGAGTCGCGCAGGTTGAGGAAGAATCTGGCGACTACCTGTTTTCATTGGTGACAGTGACACCAAGTCGAGTAAATCATGGTTGGTCGACTTGGGTGCGACGCAGCATATGACGTACTCGGACAAGTACATGAAGAATTACAAGAAGATCTCACCAGTAGATGTGCATCTTACAGATGACGGCGTGGTGCAAGCAGTAGGAACGGGTGACATTGGCATGTCAATGGAGACTCAGCATGGTTTCAATGCTTACCGGAGTGCAGTCTCGGTTGGACGGTTCACGAGAGACGTTGACCCTGTCATGTTCGAGAGTGAAGGATGCTTTGCGCAAGCAAAAAACGTAAAATGGCAGGTGGGGGCGCGCATGGGCAAGGGCCTCTTCAAGTTGTGCATGACGTCGCTCACACCAGATGAAGCAAACGTGTCAAGTTCGAACCATTGCAATGGAGGCACCACTTCGTACCTCTGGCATCTGCGACTTGGTCACATTGGCCATGGTGGTCTCGATGCCATTGTCAAGAAGAGCTATGGAATTGGCATTGACATCACGTCGGTGAAGCAGTGGGAGAAGTGTGATGGCTGTGCTCTGGGAAAGCAAACGTGAGTAAGCTTTATGCTTAAGTCACCCGTGCATGCAACAAAGCCACTTGCTGATGAACAAGTCTGAAGTGGCTGCCGAGTTGCAGATTTTGTTGCATTCGCTGAGACCCAGACAGGCAATCACGTCAAAACACCTCGCAGCGACAACGGTGGAGAGTACCGCGTGAGATGACCAATTGTACAGCGATCGTGGAATCATGCAGAAGTTCACGCCGCCATATACACCTGAACTTAACGGAACGGCTGAGCGGATGAACGGGACGCTGGTGGAGTGTGTACGCTGCATGTTGGAATATGCTGGATTGTGCAAAGCGTATTGAGGTAAAGTGTCAACAGCCACTTTTCTCCGCAATCGATGCCCGACGCGTGCTACTGGCCATGACAAGTCACCGCATCAAATCTGTACGGGCAAGAAACCGATGCTGGCAAACCTTAAAGTCTTTGGTTGTCATGCGTACGTGACGGTCCCAAAGCAGAAACTCACCAAGTTTGATGCTCGAGCAGTGCTGTGTCGTTTTCTCGGGTACTCGGAGCACGAGAAAGCGTACCGATTTCAATAGATCAAGAGCGGTCGCGTATTAGTGAGCCGCGATGCGCATTTTATGGGAGACGTTTTTGACGGTGGGAGACGCAGCCATGTGTCTGATGAAGAAGCTGTCATCGAAACCAGCGATGAAGATTCGACCGGACTGGAAGGAAACTATGAAGAAGAAGAACCAGGACGGAATCACGACTTTGAGCCTGGTTGCAAGCGGCACGCACGGACCCAGTCGCTGGAGCAAGTGACAGAGATTCCACAATCCAAACGACAGACCCGATCGCAAACATTGAAAGAGATGTCGGCAGTCGCTGAGGAAGAAGCCGTTTTTGAGGCGGCATTCGTTGTGGATTCAGTGAGAGAAATGCCGACAACGTTCAAGTCGGCGATGGAATCCAGCAACACGACCAAGTGGAAAGAAGCGCGCGACTCAGAAATCGACTCTCTTCACCAGAATACGACATGGCACCTGGTGCAATTGCCCAAGGGCCGAAAAGAAATCGGCTGCAGGTGGGTGTTTCGGGTCAAGGAGAACCAAGATGGAGAAATCGAGCGACTCAAAGGCGCGTCTCGTTGCCAAAGGGTTCTCGCAGAAGTACGGAATAGACTATGCCGAGACCTTCGCACCGGTCGCCAAGTTCACATCAATCAGAATCGTGCTCAGTCTAGCCGCCAAGTACAATCTTGCTGTGCATTAAATGGATGTCAAGACTGCGTTCCTTTACGGCAAGCTGGATGAAGACATCTACATGTCTTAACCGAACGGCTACATTAAGGAAGAAAACGCGCACCTTGTTTGCAAGCTGGATCGGTCGCTATATGGACTGAAGCAATCGCCGCGAATGTGGAACAAGACCATCGACGAGTTTATGATCAAGCTCGGGTTCAAGAAGTGTGAGTCCGACAATTGCGTCTACATCCAGCGCGATGACCAGCAAATGATCTTCGTGGCACTTTATGTCGATGATCTAGTCCTCGCCGGCAGCAGTGAGAAGATGCTCAATGAGACCAAGTGTGCACTGAACGAGCGGTTTGAAATGACAGACATGGGTCAGCTCAAGTACTTCCTTGGGATGGAAATTGACCGAGACGACTCAGCTATGAAGATATCGATCAGACAGACGAAGTTTGCCAAGGACATTCTGGAGATGTTCGGCACGATAAACAGCAACCCGGTCAAGTCGCCACAAGATCCAGGACTCAAGTTGATCAAGGACTGTGCAAAGGAGGTTGCAACCATGTTGACACGATGGCAAATGTGCCTTACCGAAACGCCGTTGGATGCCTCATGTACCTAATGGTGGGCACTCGTCCCGACCTCGCAGCTGCAGTGGGAGTTCTCAGCCAGTTTGCCGCCGATTCGTGCCCAACACACTGGCAAGCACTCAAAAGGGTTTTTCGGTACATTCAAGGCACGAAGACACACGGCATAGAATTTCAAGCCAGTACTGACTCCAGTCTGAAAGGCTATTCGGATGCGGACTGGGCTGGCGTCATCGAGTCTCGGCGAAGTACAAGTGGCTACGCATTCATGATGAACGGAGGATGCATCAGCTGGAGAAGCAAGAAGCAACGAACGGTGGCACTATCATCAACGGAAGCTGAGTACATAGCGCTATCGGAGGCAACTCAAGAGGCTGTGTGGCTTAAGACATTTCTGTGTGAGCTTGGCGAAATGGCAAGCGATGAAGCAGTCAAGATATACGAGGACAATCAAGGATCCATCGCGTTGGCCAAGAATCCCGAGTTCCACAAGTGCACCAAGCATATCGACATTCGCTACCACTTTGCGCGAGAAAAGGTTGACGATAGACAAGTGGTGCTGGAATACTGCTCAACCAAGGACATGCAGGCCGACCTAATGACCAAGCCGATCACCGCCACACAGTTTTTCAATATCTTCGATTTATTTTGGGGATCAAGGTGCCAAGTACTGCCGAGTCGAATGGGAGTGTTGTCGAAGAAGCGTCTCGGCCAGTAAGTGATAACTAGTAATGTGCGATGTGAAGATTACTAATGTGTAATCAAAAGAACCCAGTAGGCTTAGAGGTAGCAGAACAGATTGCGAATTAAGGACCTAAATACACTTACTTTGCATTTTACCAGCAAGCGCTCAACTGCCTTTGCACTTGGTATCGACTCCAGAGCTTCAACCTACGCAAGAATACAATAATCTAGGGAATGTATAGGTCTTAAATAGCTAGAAGTTCGGGTGTAATTGACAAAACCACTGACGAGGAACGCGCTAATATAAGAGTCATGTATTTATTTTAACTTGATTCTTGCTTTCCAATGCAAGGATTGTACTTGATGACAGTGAAAGCAGGTGCCTCGTAACCTTACATACATTGGAGCGCAGAGTAATGCGAGAAAACTAAACAATGCGCTTAGTTGTAGGAAAAGGAGTTAATACAATTATGTATGCTACCAGTCATTGTGCGTCCATTCTGTCCAGCGAATATCATACCTATCAACGATAATATTTATTGTAAGATATTGTCGAATATTATCCGCTAAGATAATATTCACATTAAAATCCAATAAGAGTGCCAACGTTATGTAACGGTTCATCCCGTTTACAAGGCTGTTTGTTCGCAAAGCCGGTCGGTATTTTTGAAAGCTCTTGTACCACTGTCTACTGCAGCGCAAGCTCCGAGTGCTTAAGGGTTGTACATGAAGTCGGTCAGAAACTGAGTTAGGTTCTCTGGTTTAGGAACCGTGGCAAAGCTGTTCTCATATCCGTACTCAGCGACAGCCTCAGCGATCTTCAGCGAGACGTTGCGGATGGTGGACAGCGGCGGGTAGACGCAGCCAGTTTCCAGGTCGGCGGGAGTGATCAGACCAGCCAGTGTCTTGGCGGCGATGATCATGATCTCGTCGTCGACATGGGTCAGGCCAGCCGCAACAACTCCAAGGCCAATGCCGGGGAACACGTACGAGTTGTTGCCCTGACCAGGCACGTAACGCTTCTCTTTGTACACAACAGGGTCAAACGGACTGCCACTCGCGAAAACGCACTTGCCGTCCGTGAACGTGTAGGCTTCTTCGGCCGTGCACTCGGCCTTGGACGTGGGGTTGCTCAGAGCAAAGATGATCGGGCGCTCATTAATCTCGCACATCTTCTGGCACACCTCCTTGTTGAAAGCCTTAGCAATAGTGCACACGCCGATAAGAGCAGTTGGCTTGATCTGTTCAATGGCCGACAGCAGATCTGGGCACAAGGGACTGTCGTGGGCGAACATCAGTTTGTGGTGCTGTAGAGACTCTTTGCGGGAGTTTACAATCAGACCGCGTGAATCCACAAGCCAGATCTGTTTGCGAGACTCTTTCACTGATTTGCCCGTTTCCATGGAAATTGCTTGAGCAATCAGTTCCGCAATGCCAGTACCGGCCTCACCGGCGCCAGAAAATAGAAAAGTCTGCTCCGAAATAGTCTTGCCTGATAGTGGGACAGCAGCAAGTAAACCGGCAAGAACCACTGAGGCTGTACCTTGAATGTCGTCATTGAACGTGCAGTGAGTGTTCTGGTACTTGCGTAGTAGATGAAAGGCGGTCGAGTTGCCAAAATCCTCGAACTGCAGTAAAACTCGCTTGCCGTACTTGGCCTTCGCAGCGTCCATGAACTCTTCCACAAGTTCCTCGAACCTTTCACCGCCTACGCGCTTTTGACGCAGACCAATGTAAAAGGGGTCGGCCAGGCACTCTTCGTTATTAGTCCCACAGTCAAGTACAACAGGCAGACACATTTGGGGTGGAACACCGGCACATGCCGTGTACAGCGCCAACTTGCCAATGGGAATTCCCATGCCGTTGGCTCCCTGATCACCCAGACCGAGGATCCGCTCTCCGTCCGTAAAGCAAATGGCCCGAATGTCCTTTTCCGGCCAATTGTCCAAGATCTCAGCGACGTGGCCAATGTCATTCACCGAAATGAAGAGACCACGCGGCTGTTGCGTGTAGTTATGACTGAACTCTTGGCAGCCCTGACCGACTGTTGGCGTGTAAACGATAGGCAACAGTTCGGACGTGTGCTCAATGAGCATGCAATAGTAGACGTCCTCATTAATGTTTTGCATGTTTTGCATGAAAATATACTTTTCAATGGGCGAAATCTTGCGACGAATGGCGGCCATGGCACGTGCAGTCTCAAACACGGTCGTGGATACGGCAGCCGGTAGCAAGCCACGCAAACCGAGCTGCTTGCGTTGCTCTTGCGTGAAGGCCAGTCCTTTGTTAGCATTGGGCGTGCGCATAGTAGTGTATCCATTGGAGGACATTTGAATTGCGAGGTGGACCACCAAGTGCGAACGTGTCGGCAAATACGAGAATGACGTGATACCAGTTTGAAGACCGGGTTACAACTGTGAGGTCCGTCATAAACTGGGCCAGTCAATATCTAATATTTTGATGGGCCATTGACCGACCGATCAAACAATTTTAATGAACCACGTCTAGTACTGTTATCAATCAACATTTGCCAGGTTGCGTTAGTGCGTTAGCTTGTACTAATGCTACCTGGCAAATGTTGATTGATAACAATTAGACACGTACTGTTTATCTTTATTCAACCCAATTAATTATCAGACCCACGATGGCGTCTTTGTACAGTTAGTTACCTGACCATCTACTATACCGTACTCGTTCGTCAAAGTTGGGGCTTAGGAGTTGTCGGCCGTGGTACACCATGTTGCATGGCAACTTGAAGACGTCAAGACTGCACCCATACCATGACACCGTGAAAGTTCCACGAATAGAACTTGCTGCGAAAAAAGGGCTATCCATCGAGGCTTTGCTGCGTGGGCAATAGCATCCATCCATTTCCACCCAGTCATGTTTTCCATAAGAACCACTCTCAAAATGACCCTGTCGACACAACCTCGTCACTGAAGCCGACGTGAAGATGGTGTGCGTCCGACAATTCTCTTTTTAGTGATAGTGAGTGTCGAGAAAAGTCAGAAGTCACTATTAGGTTCTAGAGCAAGTCCGAGTCTCACAAAACGATGATAACCGGTGAGGAATATCCAGGTACGTTTACGACCAGCAAATGTTGCAAACAAATAAACCTCTAGTGTCCACCGTTAGTACGAGCTACAATTCGCAATGAATCTCTTTCCAACCAAATTCAGGCATACGCTAAGCACTTTGGGTCCAATTTTCTCGCGACGACCAACCTAGCTACCATCACGTACGGCCAGCCCAGTTCAGAGCCCATGAAACGGTAGGATGGCTACGAAAGAACATAACGGATATCATCGTAGATGCGCCATGAAAGTGAGCGGTAAAGATGATCTTGCTCATTTTCTGTGTCGGGCATTCCGTCAAGTGAGGTTTCGACATCTTGCGATCCTCAAAGTATAGCTTTAGTTGCTTTTGAAAGGAGAACTCGGTCATGAGGCAGCGGACGAGTCCGAATGTAGCCAAGTTACAGCTACCGCGAAATATGAAGAGACTGCACTCATCGTTCAACGTCGACCTACTCTCTCCATACAAGCCGAATGCCTCTGAGTTCGCTGGACGACCGATTCCAAAAGCATCACCGGTTATTCTAGAGTCAGATACCGAAGAGGAACTACACATTGTGGAAAGATTGCTTCGTCGTCGTCAGCGCAGCCGCCAAATAGAATGGCTAGTAAAATGGCACGGCCTCCCGGAGTGTGATAGTACTTGGGAGCGCGAGAAAGCTATCCGCCACGTTTTGCATTGGCAGCAATTAGTACAGGACTTTCGAGATCGCCAACGCGAAGTCAAGTCCGGGGAGATGTCAGGTCGCAGGGTGTGTACGTGCGGCACGACAGAGCATGTGTTAAGGTTGCACAGCTGAATGCATATTGGATAGGCCATGACGTCACAGTCTGACGTCATTAGATGACGTCACTACGAAGCTTCTAGAAGGACCTAGAACAGGTAGCGAACTAAGGACCTATATATTGTCAGTTTCAAATATACCTAGTGAAGCACAAGTCTCCACATACTGCGTTATGTTCTCAGGCTTCGGATTAATAAAAAAGCCTTGCTGGAAACCCTAGGGCATGCGCCAAACAGGAATTGATACAGCATGATGTCAGTCTTCTAATTGTCGATGCAGCAGAAATATGTTAGCTACAAAAGTAGGACATAGTGAGCGTACATATTCCGCGACAGCCTCCGCAACCTTGAGCGATACATCCCGGATGTTCGATACCGGCGGGTAGACACAGCCAGTCTCTAGATCAGCGGGAGTGGTCAGGCTGGCTAAGGTTTTGGCAGCAATGATCATAATCTCATCGTCTACGTGAATCAGACTAGAGGCGACGACACCCAAACCAACACCTGGAAAAATGTAGGAGTTGTTACCTTGGCCAGGAACGCAAAGCTTACCGTTGATCTCTACGGGGTCGAACGGACTGCCGCTGGCAAAAATGCACTTGCCATTCGTAAATGTGTAAGCCTCCTTCGCTGTGCATTCGGCCTTGGACGTAGGGTCGCTCAGCGCGAAGATAATTGGGCTCGTTTAACTCACTCATCTTTTCACAGACCTCTTTGTTGAAAGACTTGGCGATTGTCACACCAATAAGGGCTGTGGGCTTTATGCGGTCGAGAGCCCCAACAAAGTATTCACACTCCGGGGCATCACGTGCGTACGGCAGTTTGTGTGGCTGAAGTGAATCCGTTCGAGATTTGACAACCAGGCCGCGAGAGTCCACCAGCGATATCTGCTTGCGGGACTCTACCGCTTTCTTGCCAGTCTCACGAGATATGGCCAAAGAGATCAAGTCGGCGATGCCCGTACCAGCAAGGCCAGCACCCAGGAAGACCAAATTTTGCTTTGAGATCGGTTTGCCTGTCATCGGAACGGCAGCAAGCAGACCGGCAAGAACCACTGAGGCCGTACCCTGGATGTCGTCATTGAATGTGCAGTGGGTGTTCTGGTACTTGCGCAGCAGGTTGAAGGCGGTCGAGTTGCCGAAGTCTTCAAACTGCAATAGCACGCTGACGCCGTATTGGCCTTCGCGGCGTCCATGAACTCCTCCACAAGCTTCTCGAACAGCTCACCACGCACACGCTTCTGACGCAGACCAATGTAGAATCGATCGGCCAGGCACTCCTCATTGTTGGTACCACAATCAAGTACAACAGGCAGACACATTCGGGGCGGCACACCGGCGCACACCGTGTACAGCGCCAGCTTGCCGACAGGAATACCCATGCCATTAGCGCCCTGGCCGCCCAGACCAAGGATGCGCTCGCCGTCTGTGAAGTAAATGGCGCGAATATCTTTTTCCGGCCAGTTGTCGAGGATCTCGGCGACGTTACCGATGTCGTTGATGGAGAGTACAACCCTCGAGGTGTCTGACGGTAATATGACTAAATTCTTGGCAAGCTTGACCGACTGTGGGCGTGTACACTATTGGCAGAAGCTCGACAATATTCTCCGTAAGCATTCGGTAGTACACATCCTCGTTGGTGTCCTGCATGTTCTGCAAAAATATGTACTTTTCAAGTGTGACGCAACTGGTTCATGTTACTCTCCGTCTCGATCTCGATGCAGATGACCGCAACGGGCAGAAGTCCGCGGAGCTTGAACGCCGCTCGCTCCTCCTCGGTGAAGGCTTGTCCTTTATTGGTGGTGGGTTTGCGCATGACGGCGAAGCCAGGTTGCGACTAGATTGAGCAAGACGACATTTAGTATGAGTTATCCACTCTTTCAGTCCAAAGTAACGGGCGCATCTCCTAGGACGTACCATGGCGTGATCTTCAACGTTTTTGTCTGGGATAACGGTAGCAAGGGAACCCGCTTGACGCTTGTTAGCGAGTGCCGTAGAAGGTCTCTCGGACGCGATGTAAGAGATCGCAGCGCGAGCTGCAACTACTTGTTTCTGCCGTAAATCACGCTGGGAATGGCGGAGAGCATCTAACTTGAGCGACTCAAATCGAATCGAAGACTAAGCTTTGAGCTACAAGCAGCAACTTGGTCGGTGCAACGTGGGATTCATCGAAAAAAACGTCGAGATGGCTATCAGCTTTGACTTTGACGAGATCGACGTATCGGACCAATCTTTGGCAAAGCGCGCGCCAATCATCGAAAGTGCAGCAACGATTCTCCTTGGTGGCTCTCCCCCGTCTCTATCTGCGCGATGCTTGCAGATTATTTTTGTTCAAGTGACAGATTCTCAAACGCGGCAATCCTGCAGCGATACAAAGAGATATAAGACTTCATTGTATTGATACTGATTCAAAGTTCCCGTGCAAACGTTCCGGGCATATATATATTCGGCCATTTTGCAACCGCGGACTCATTAGTTTCTTGCATTTACAACTCTTTTTACAAAACGTAACACATCATCTAGTTAGGAATATCAACCAAGCTTCAATTCGCGAAATGGTCGATCATTTTGAGAAGATTTACCATCGGACAAGTATGCAGGCAAGACGGTTACCCCTGACACAGCTCTAAAGAAAGGAACTGTGTGAGATGGGACTGTCGAATGTCAAATGGCGTTTGATGCTGTCAAACAGGGCTTGACGATAACGCCGATCTTGACGGCAGCCGACCAAGATCGTCTATTCCTGTGACGCATCCGACTTTTTTTCAGTCGCATACGCACTGATGCAACACGATCGTGTAGTTGAGACCGGCTTAGCAGAGTATTCAGTACAAGTGAGTATCATTCTTGCGGAATACAACCTCCAGCTGATTCCAACCGGAAAGATTGAATGTGGCAGCAAACATTATGCGCAGACATTACGAAAGAAAGAAAAAATGTCGCGAACAACAAGTTGGATGAATCATCCAGCTCGAATCAATGAAATTCTGTATACGTTTATCGTTGTGTACATGAAAGCTAATGTCGATTACTTGAGAATCTAAAACAATTTTTCAAGAACGGGAGGCTGCCACATTCTGTCGAAAGTGGTTCGACGCGATCAAGTCCTTCTCCAAGTACTTGTTCAATTTGTTCACCTTGATACGCTTTCCAGATGCATCTCCACTATCGCCAGTGCTCGCGAAAACGAGTATGCCCACTCGCGAAGGCGTTCGCTGCCGGTCCGACATAAAGCTCTGTGTCCGTAAATTGATGGAGCATCAGCTTTGACATCTTGTTGTCGGAATCAGCAACCCAGGCTGCACCAAATTGCGCAATGCTTCGCTGAAATTGTTCAACAATAAATCCCTTGATGTGGCTGAGCCGGCTGCTGGACGTTTTGTCTAGCTGCCTTCGCGTGAGACTGCCTTGGGTGAACTGATTCACAATAGCCTGTACGCGATGGCCTTCGTGTAGATCTTGAATTGTCAACCAGGAAGCTCCAGGCAATCCACCCTGCCAAGCAAATTCTCGGATACCGCTTGGGTGATGCGTCGGTGATACAGAACCATCTGTACAGGGCTTGACCATCACTCAAGCTCGTGATCGACTGACCGATATTTGTCGCTCCAGACCGTCGAGCCTTGCGCTCAATCTTTTGGAGCAACGCGAGCACAGTAACATCTTCGTCGTTGTTGGTCTTGGGGTCTGACGGAATTATTTCCATTGCTTTTTTTTCGTGAGAGCGGCTTTATTCTTGGACGTGTACGTTTGTTACACCGACGACAAGTTTACATATAACGTGGCTCAAAACCTGTAGGAATACAAGGTTTATTGCGCAGGTTGGGAGTGAAAAAGCGAATATAGTAGTGTTGTTAGTCTGATAGATACCAATAAACTTCCAACACTAGCTGCCCAAAAGGCCTACGACGAGGCCGTGGCCGATTGCCATTCATACTTACGTCGTAGCACACGGGGGCTGCATAGCGCCCGAGACGCTACGTACCCTTTACAATTGCGGAGGATGCTCTAAGTCGGTCAGCTGCAGCCTTACGTGCACCAGGAATCATTAACTGTTCATGAGTCGCAGAAGTCGAAAAAGACGAAGCATTCTTCTTTTCTTTGTTGTGCAAGTATTTGAGCTCATACAGAGTAAAGGCGTAAAACGTTCTGGCCGTTGCAGTGGAATCAGCAATAATGCCTCCTCTCACGTAAAGTGGCCAACGATTTGGTGGCTTAATATTGCCGAGCGACTTTCAACTTTCGATGCGGAGGTCATCCACGATGCACTGTTGTTGCTAACATTCCCTTAAGCCCACGAACTTGTGCAACTCAAAATCCTCAAGCAGTTTGGCGATTTAAGGCCTAGAATTGCAATAAGGTTAGAAAATCCCACGTATCACCATCTTCTATGAATTAGTAAGCTGCAATGGAACGATGTACAGGGTCCTTATTAATCCTTCCTCATAATCTCTAATTAGCGCCTGACCAGAGTTCTTGCGACACATCAGCCGATACGCCACCACGTACATGAGGGATTGCTGCTAGATGAATTTGCAACTATGAAAGCAAAAGCTGATGTCACAGTCACCGGTCATGTCTGGAAACACAAACGCACTCTCACGGACTGGCATGCTACCCATTAGTTGAATCTGTACTTCCCAGGACGCGAAATGGACTAGAGGATGGACTAGAGGCATTTTGCCTGCACGGAGCAACACGAAGGACTCCTCCATATCCTTTGGGACTGCGCAGGAGAGACCAAGTTTTGGGCATACATCATCACCCAGTGAACGCAATCGGAGGTATCATCCGCTCTAATGCTCTTGTATAAACAAACGGCGTTATCACGATCGACACCGGAGTTACTTTCGAGAGTGCGGCGAATATCGACCAGACGTAGCTTTGCCGGACATGGAAAAACAGACATGGTATGTAGCTTGCTCCGTCTGCGTGACCGCGCTATCGATTCACCTGAACAAAAGTATCCATAAGCAGGAAAGGGCGTCCATGGAACAAGAGGTAGCGGAAGTCAAACAAGTCCTTCTTCGGCAACTCCAAGCGGTCGCTATCAAGGAACAACGGCGAGATAGGGATGTGAGCAATGACGTCTACCTCCGCGTCGCAACGAAATGTTCAAGACGTCATCGGCAGATGAAACGGCACAGCCCTTGTAACCGACAGGAGACATCTTCGAAGACACTAGAATGGCTGAGCGATAGTGTAAACCATAACGGAACTAGACAGTCTGTTTCCCACCACTACGCGGCTGCAGTATTTCGCACTATGTGACGCTATTTTTAAGCTGCTACTGTAGTGAGAGGCGCTGCCCAGCTCTACAAGCTCAATGACCATCGGTGGTGCCTTTTCATCAGAAATTGCGTACTTTACTATCAGTTTCCTACCACACTGTCCACGGCCGCATGGAGAAGAAGCGCAACTTCGACGTGATAAGGAATGACATTGCACACGAAGCTGACGTGCAGTAAGTGCGCCATTGTTCCATCAGATTAACATTATAATGTTCGTCTCATTATGTCCACAAACATGACATACCTTGCGCATATATTAGTCTAACAAAACCTGCCAGCCAAGAAACGTGATGCGATCATTTCGTCTCACCTTGAAACAAAGACAAGTAGCATTTTACCCCATCTTCCTGTTTGTTCAAGACGCTCGATACCCCCCCCCGACTGAATATTTGCCTCACTTACTCGACGTCCTGCTCCGATGCTTTCAACTTTGCTCACTACTGCCATGTCTGGCTCCGTCGTGTGGCAGAAAGAACGCTCAACGACTGCATTCCACCCTCTAGCGCTTAGCGCGTATCGCAATGACAAGCTTGCACTGAGTACCAAGAAAGAGGACATACCCGAAAAGGCGGGCGTGAAATTATTCGTGGGCGCTGGCGTCTGCCTCACATACGAGTTCGCATTGGGCCACTACCTCGAGTTTATTAAGATTATGAAACAAACAAAGCCGCAGTTTTCGTACGTGCAGTTGACCCAGGAGATTATGCACACCAAAGGTCTTGTCGGTATTTGGGACGGCTTCTTCCCATGGGGTGCTCTGCAGGGAGTGGCCAAGGGCTCCGTCTTTTCCTGGGGCCATTCCATCGCCCGTACAGCACTTACTCCTGTAGTCAAGAGCAACAAAATTAGCAAGGGCACGTCCGAGGTCCTTGCAGGCGGCATTGGTGGTGGTTTCCAGGGTTTCGTGCTCAGTCCTACGCTGTTACTCAAGACGCGCGTGATGACTGATCCCATTTTTCGTGAGCAGATGACGCCGCTCGAAACCATGTCGCGCTCCATGCGCATTGGTGTCAAGGTCATCCACAAGGAAGGCGTGGCAGCGCTGATGAAAGGATCGGGCATCTTCTCGCTCAAGCGTGTGGCCGACTGGTCCACGCGCTTCTTCTTCTCAGTGCAGGCTGAGAATATTGTGTACAAACGCGGTAATCCCGACCACGTGCTTACAACTAGCGAGCAGGTGATCTCGTCATTACTGGGTGGTGTCGTTAGCGCCGCGGTGACGCTGCCTATGGATGTGCTGGTTGCTCAGATCCAGCAGGCATCCAAGGCCGGTAAGAAGGTGTCGGCGATAGAACTATTTCAGCAGCAATACCGTGCTGGTGGTATTAACAAGGTGCTAGCGTTTGGCACGACTGGCTTTGTGGCGCGGTTTATTCACGCCAGTTTCACGACGATGATTATGAAGACGGCTACGAGCGTGGTATACGACATGGTCGAGGGCCAAAACTAGAGCATCATGTACTTACCCTCATCGGGCTCCTCACTGTCCGAGTCTCTGGTCTGGCAAGAGAGCTGTGCTCACCGATTGAAGAAGGCCTCAGTATTGACCAGCAACCAAAGAATTCATCGATTACTTCATACCAATTAATTTGAAATACACTACATCAAGTCTGTATCGGTTGCTGGAGCTGATGTGCTGACAGTAGCAAATGCACGCGGAAGGAACTGTGCGTAGCGATTGAGGATGAAATTCTCGGCCTGTTGCATGCGCTCGTAGTCGGCGTCTCGTTCATGGTCGTATCTGTAATGATGGATAAGTTTGTCAGTTGACTGCAACATGTGCAGCTTCTTGTCACTATCACGGCTGTTCTCACCCCATCAAGTGGCAGAGTCCGTGTGCCATCAGCACAGGCAGTCGTTCCTCCAACGTTGTGACGTCATCAAGCTGCGGGTCTTGACACTGAGCTTGGATGTACGCTGGACTGATATAGATATCCCCTAGATAGCGTTCCTCCTTACTCTTGACACGAGGGAACCGTCCTGGGGCACGGACCTACACGTTGATCCAACTACAAGTTAAAACGTAACCCAAATAGGTTGAGCTCTTTGTGCAGCGTCTGTTGCGTTACTTTGTGGAATGGAAAGGACAGAATGTCGGTGGGTTTATCCTTCTTGCGAAACTTGCGATTGAGCTTCTGCATACGGCCGTCCGTCGTGAGCATCACTCCTACTTCCCTATAAATTGTCAGTGACAAAGGAAGGATTCAAGTGGGTGACTGAATGGACATGCAAGGCTTTCAAAGCTTTCGGATGCAATCAATTGTGTCATCTACTGCTCGTACCAAGGTCCTCCAGGGCAATTGAGACAGCGTACCATTGCTTGCGTTTGTGCCTGTAGCTTGACAAGCGCTCGCGGTGATAACGCGGCACCCGTGCCGGCGAGAGCTTTCGCCACCAAAACCATTGTTGTGATTGTCAAATTATAAAGTAGGCTAGATCAATACTTTAATCAAGTCCAACCAACATTCGGCAGTTTCGAAGCAATACGCTTGGGTCGGCGAAAAAATAAAAGTTCTTCTTATTATGGACGATCTATTTCTACTTGAAGAAAATGATGCTGAACATTCTAACCAATCAGATTGTAAAAAATTAATAAAAATTGATAGTGCTCAATTAAAAGTAATCGGTAATTTAACAGATTTTGAGTCACTTTTTTTTATTAAAAAAAATAAATAAATTAGGAAATTTAAATATTCGCTATGAATTTTTTTAAATAATAAAAAAATAAAAATTAATCCAGAAACTTGGAGTGGGTGATGGTTATTAAAATGTCGTAAATGTCGTATGATAATAAATAGCACAATTCGCCACTTTCAAAACTAAAAGCATACAGCAAAATTTACTGCATCATTCTAACTTTATAACTAGCATTTATCATTACCTCATCGTATCATCTGGCCATGAACAAGGCACAGCAGCACTCCGTACCTGCACTTTTTGGCAGTCTTATTTAGCGAGCGTTAGACTGACGAACGCAATTTGCTCTATGATATACAATTGCCAACATGCAGCACATCTGAACCTGTCCACCCTCTCAAAGAGACTCGCATATATCCGACGTAACTAAGTCATTAAAAAGCTGATTCAACACGTCAGCATCGTATTTGGCATAAGATCTGCATCGTACTTGGTAGTAGATTTGCATCGTACTTGGAAGTAAATCCGTTTTCTGGGTTACCATAAGATACGGGTCTTTGTAATATTGTCTCAATCGTCCCATGGGGCAGCAGTGCATACGATGTGGAGCGCGTCACGGCTGTTTGCCATTGACAGGACCGTGTCACTATATCAAAAACGGGGATTATCTGCGGCGTAACGGTTCATGGCCTGGACATGTGGCTAGCCAGTATATGCATGAGCACTGCTCTGTATCCATATGCTATAATGTAATGCTGAAGAGCTCAAAACCATTGCAGGACGTGAGCTAGTTGCAGTCCTTTTGGTTCAGTCACTCCATGAAGGAAGTAGCTTGCTCTCCGCTGGGTCGCTTCAACAATGACGGACATCCACCTGAGTCAAGCGTGGCTCTGTTCGGATTTGGTCGCAGAGGCCGGGGGATGCGCCTCCCACGGTCCCTCAATAGACGGTTCCGACATCTTGGGCTTCAGTGCATGACTATGAATTCTGTACACCACCGAGGCGACTGTGTCCGATAGCCGTAGTGTATAGGTGGCGATATCTGCCCGACTGGCAAAGGGCAAAAGGTACGATCTCACCGCTAGGTGCCACTATATCGCTGCCGTCAGTTTTCCACATGCTAGACATTCGGTTTGCTTGACTTCAGCTAGGGCGGAAATGGCCAGTCCAGTGGATGATTTAGACCATGTCACGGACCATTTCAACTCGTTACGATTTGCCGCTTTGGCGATGCCACTCGCTTGATGCCAGCTGTCTGCCAGTCACCACATCGGATCGGATCATCATTTTGCATTTGGTCGCGTCGAGCGCAACAGTGTGAGACAACAAACACCCTCTTAAACTTCATCACTCACAAGTTTAACACCATTGCCACCATGGTGTCGCTGCTCGCTCACCCGCTATCAGCCAGCACTATGGTCTTCGGTGTCTACGACGATGTCGCCACGCAGACGTCAATCGCTACGGATCGGCCGTTTGAATGCGAGGAACCGGGCTGTGGCCGTCGCTTTAACCGCAAGTTTACGCTCAGCGAGCACAAGAAAACGCACACAGGCGAGAAGCCGTACGTGTGTCCACTGGCTGAGTGCAGCCGACGCTTTAGCACATCGGGCAACCTGGCACGTCATAAGCGCCTCCACGCATCGCTCAAACCTTTCGAGTGCGACATCAACGGCTGCCGGCGCTCGTTCCCCAGCCAAGAGAAACTTGACCACCACATCAAGATCCACACCGGCCGAAGGACGCACGTGTGTCACGTGTCCGGCTGCACCAAGACCTTCAGCACGGCGGGAAATCTCGCGCGCCACATCAAGAATAGCCATACGCAGCTCATCCGAAACAACTTTTCGTCCTATCAGTACGCACAGACTAGCCTCGAGCATCAGCTAGTGCTATCACCACAAAATCTACCGATCATCTCAGTAGAACCCCTTCACACTCCGTCTTTTCACATGATACCGGCTGCTGGACCATTGACAAAGCTCGAGCAAGTCGTGCCGTCGGTCTTTTCACCAGACTCGGTGGAGCCGTCGTCATTCTACGACGAGCTGTCGATCTTTCAAATGACCTGCGAATTACCCATGCAGCCATTCATTTCAAGATCACATGGTATGAATCCGTTGATGGGATCTGCCGTGGTTGACATCACTCGCTGCAGCATGAGTGTGCTGGACGAGGTGATCGAGTTTGAGCTCAACAAGAATGTATGAACGAGAAGTGTATTGAGTATTTCCGTATATTGATACTTAGCTTAGTACATCTAGACGTTAATCACTACGACCTCTCTTGAGATGATCTCAAATACCACGTGTATTCTCACAAACGCTATGTAGCTCTACAGTAGTATACATGTAGATGCTCCATATTCGCGTTCATGTTTGTATATAGATCCGACCGAGCAACCGGTCGTCGATACGTCAAGCCTGGTTTCGAGGGCATCCATTTCAACCACGACGCAGCGCGGCCGCGCTTTGGCACCGTTCAGTGGATACCACCAACATCGCATGGCAGCACTGCAATGTACTGGCTTCAACTGCAAGAGGGTGTGGGAATCGTTCTGTAGTCTAATCTCTTTAAGATGGCACTTGTGATTACAGAGGCAGATACAATCTACTGTAAGGTTGTTGCAGAGATACTAAGTATATGTTTTCAAGTACTTACCCTCCTTTCCATTCGTCCGCCCGATTCGAAACTCCATCGACCTAATAAGATGCAATGGCTTCTCCTCAATCCAAGATGTAGTGTGATGCGATCAAGACCGAGTTACAGGTACTTCATAAAAAGAAGACACGGACAATCGTGGAGAAATGTATAAATAATAGGGTGATCGGAATCAAGCGGAATGAATGATTCGAGTGGTGTTGGTTATCGAAAAACCTATGGAGTTGACTGTTACGATACGTACTGTCCGGTCGCGAACATGAATTCGATTCGCGTCTTCCTGGCAGTGTGCTGTCATTATGGTATGGCTATACAACAGTATGATGCTGGTACTGCATTCAACAATGGTGTTCTGGAAGAAGATGTACGCCTCAAGGTGTCGACATGCAACCAAATCAAGTTTTGAAATTAAATCGAAGCTTGTACGGACTAACAACAACCTGCTGCAACGTGGTTCAAGACGATTTCTAGTGTTTTTAAGAGCATGGGTTGTAGCATGTGTTTTGGATCCGTGCGTATTAGTTTGTAACGATATCAGTTTTCATGGTTTACGTGACTTTGCAAGTTGACGACATGCTTATTGGATGCGTTTCGGGTGACTCAATTAAGAAAGTTGCAGATGAATTGTCGAGTCATTTTCAGCTAAAGACACGGGATAAAGTGCGGTTCATTCTCAGCATCAAAGTTGAATACGAGATAAGCTCAAGATCAGTCCGAGCGCATGTATTGCCAGAATGGTTGAAAAATTCAACCAAGTCGGTTCAAACCGGTATACAAACCAAGTGTGGAAGGCCAAAACATGGAAGAAAAGGACCCAAAAATGGAGAATCGTCCGTATCGATCTCGGGTGGGATCACTTCTATATGTGGCAACTGGAACAAGATCGGATATTGCGTTTGCAGTGGGTCAACTAAGTTGACAGTTAGAAAAGCCAAGTGAAAAGCACTGGAATGCGGCTATTCGTGTGCTGCGCTACCTGACAACAAATGGAATATGCTATAACCTCCTTGCAACTTGGTCTCCATTGGACCCGTTACGTCGCTGTGAACAACTTGAAGCAGTGAAGTGGACTTCATTCCGCCGTAACTTGACTTTGGAAACGGCTTGACTGACGACTTGCCACTCACACATCCTTCACATATTGATTATCATTAACAGCAGACACATCTTGCATCTTGAATCCTCCTACGCACTTGTCGAGGTCTTTCGTTGCCTTCATTGGCAAATGCCCTCATCGCGCTGCCATACACTTGCCATGATGAAATGGACACATATGACTACTCGCACCGTTGTCGAGTAGCCAAACTTTAGAGCCATGTTCACCCACAGCAAACGCTTGCTTTTGAGTTTTTTTCTTGTTGAAATTCTTCCAGCAATCGTTTTTCTTGTGTCCATACTTTCCGCATACAAAACATGTCCCGGAAACGTGTTCCTTGTCTCTTGTCTCTTTCGGTCGATAATTTCGAGCAATGCCTTCGTATTTACGACGGAGCATCTCCTTGGCAAAAAATAGATCAGTTTTTCCCATATTCTCGATAATTTGATGACTGATTGTATTCATCAGACAAGCTTCCAAGTAGAACTGTTGAATTGTGAGCGCGGAGCGGAGCAAGAGAGCGAGGTAGCGGAGAGAGCGAGGTAAAACACTTGCTCGGTAATTTAAAAGATTCGAAAGTAATTGATTTAGGATCTTACTGCTTACTACATGATTTATATGTACTACACCTTAAAGTCCGGATTGTACCGGTACGTCACATTTCCATATAACAGTATGCTCGCGCTGAAAGAGCTGACGGAGCTTGCAGATTACGTGAAGTGCTCATGGACTTGTGCGCGATGATTTATAGAGGAACGTCAAACCAGTTGGCAAAACACGCGTGGTGGATAAGTAACGACTGACGAATTGGGTTGACCTAAAGGAGCTTGAGCGTTTTTACGAAAGCGGTAAAGTACCGACAGAAGCAGACGAAGACGAAGAAGAGCGCGTCTGCACGTTTTGGCGTGCCAAAAAGACAAGCGTGTTTTATGGAGAAAAGAATATTATTGTGGCATCTTTACTGATGAAGCTAACTAGCTCGATGCAGTTTGAAAACTCATTGAATGTGGATCTGAATGATAGACCGATCAACTTGGTATCATTTTCTGAGCTACACTTTCCGCTCTCGAGCATTAGCCCAGAGTTGGCTACATCCGACTCCAGGCAGTTTCCAAACTAAATCGAATGGTCTCGGAAAAGTGTGCTGCAACGACCTTGGAAATGGTATGCGAAACTCACGGCACCATTAACAGAGTGTACCGTGAGTTTCTCGTATCATGTACTTTGTTGACAATAAGGATCATCAACCAATCGCTCCTGCCAGCATGTTGGCTGTTATTGCGAGGAATGTAGAAGTATTAGACATCAACTCTATCATTCAGAATCTGCAGGCCAAGGCACGCATGATACACTGGAGCCAAGAAGGCTTCAAGGCTAGATTTGTTCAATGCCTCCCGTGAAGCAGACATTGTCGTTGTTATGTCTATCGAATCCTTGCTGCATCCGGAAGATCTTTGAACGTCTGAATGCGCGTTTACAATAGCCTAAGACGCATATGCTCACTACACCGAGCTCATGAATGCTTATGTGCTGAGCAAAGCGCAGGAACATGCCCTACAATCGTTGGGAAGTATGCAAAGCTGGAGCACTTTTCCGATGCAGCCCATTGCAGCCGCTCTTTAAGTCCAGGAATGCCTAGGAATTTGCTTCAAGTTGGGACGAAAAATACGCTCAAGTGACTTTGGACATTGCACTCCTAACGTATTTTTCCTTCGACTGCAACTGTGAGTACCAAGCACACGGATAACTCTTCAAAAAAATCCATGGTGCTCAAGTGATTACGAGTGTAGATGCAGTACGAATTTGCACAAGCACTTTCCGGTTGTTCAGCCAAGACGCGATAGTTATCGAAGCTATGTATGTTAAAAGCAGTCGAAACTGCGCAGAGAAATGAGATGACATGTCGGTGAGGGGCATCATGGTCAAGAGTACGAAGTGAAGAGCAAACGAGCGTGGTGACTGAGAACCAACACTAAGGTAAGCGATATTCAATGATACATTGTGGCGTCCGCTTTACTTGCTACAAGTCCCTCTAATATTACAGTACATTGCCACGAATGCGGCAGCTGTTTGCCGTGAACTTCGGATCCCGATCGCTGATGATAACCTTCGGCAGTCCATGATGTCGGACTACGGCGTCGAAAATAACTTTGCGGTGTCTTTAGAATCGGCAGTCGTATACTTTGGTGCATAAATCGGTCTTTTTGACAACTTGTCTACGACGACGCAAATAGCATCATACGGGTAGTCCAGTAATGAAGTCCATTGACACTACTTCCCAGCATTCTTCCGGAATGGGGATAGGAATCATTAATCCTTTCTTTCGCTGGCTGTTTGACTTCCATCGAGCGCATGTTTCACATGTCTCGACGTACTTATGCACCGTCTCCAGTATCTTCGGCCAGTACTACCATTGCTTCAACTTCATGTAAGTTCTGCGAACTCCTGGATGTGCTGCTGTGGCTGCATCGTAAAACTCGTATAGAATCTTCGTCTTTAATTCATTCCGGCATGTCTGGAATGCATATTTGCTGCATTGCATCATTTTGCTTTAGATATATGAGTCCTTTGTCGATTATGAAGTTGTTATTCGACTGCTTGGTTTTCCAGAAAAACTTGTCTTTGCAATATCCTTGTCGAATCGCTTTTCGCACTTCTGTGCTGATATGTGCGCGCACAACGTGAAACTCGGCGTTGTGGATTTGCTCCTGAGCAACTCCTATCGGACGACTCTCCCCCCGCAACTTCACATCGTCGAATAAGAGTTGGGAGACATCCAGCGGCATGTATTGAATGAGGGCAGAGTGAACCATGTACTTATCCAAAAAAGTGAAGTGGAGATTACAGTCATCTGTACACTCATGTACGACGTGCGACATTTCGGGAATAGGGGACGTAGGCACAGCGGGTTCGTTGTGATGCGCTCCAGACACGGTTGGACGAGAGTTAAACGCTTTTTGCTGATTCTCCCCAGTTCCATTGAGTATCTTGCTTGGTTAAATCTCGAAGAGGACGCGATATCCTTGCAAAATTGCAGATGAATCGCCGGTAATATCCAGCTAGTCCTAGAAAACTCAGCAACTCCTTGCGACATGTCGGTGCTTGGAACGTTGCGATAGTATCTGTTTTCTTGGGGTCGACGCGCAGACCATCTTTGGAAATATATGCCCTAAGAAGGCGATTTCCTTACGACCAAATGCACATTTGGAGAGTCGAGCGTAAAGCTTCTCCTTGCGCAACACTTTGCATACTGCGCGAACGTGGCTGACTTGGTCCTCCATTGTACGGGAGAAGATACATATGCCGTCGAGATACACGACAACAAATTTTCCCAGCGTATCGAACAACGTTCGCATAACACGTGACCAGACTCCAGGCATTCCTACTAAACCCATTAGTGCTACACATCATTGATACGTTTCTTTTTGTGTTCTGAAAGCCGTATAGGGTCGACTTGATGGTAACGCTACCATTTGATGGTACCCTTGTGCAAGATCGAGAAGCATAAAATACTTGCATCCAACCATTCGATCGAACAGTTCTTCGATCAATAGCAAAGGAATTTTTGCCACGACTGACATGCTATTAACATAGCGGTAGTCAACTACCCATCGAATGGGGATCTTCGAATTTCCGCTTCGGAGCCATTCAGCGCGTTTGGGGAACTTTCCGGTTGCGGGATCTTTCTTTGGAATCCCAAAAATATTTGAGACCCATGGGGAGTTTGATATTTCTATCCATCCTTTTCGTATATTCTCTTCAACGAATTGCTGCAGTGCGTCCTGCTCAACCTTCGAAAGACGGAAGGGAGCACGGGAGCTCGGCACCGCATCAGGCTTCATTTACAACTCGAAGTTAACCGAGCGCGTTGAAGGCATTTCATTCGGGAGTTGTTCTGGAAATACGTCCTTGTACTCGTCCAGAACTGGTTTCAACTCCTGCGGTATTTACGATTGTTCTACGTTGGTAACCTTCAATTGATATATCTTATCATAGGCTCCACTTGTCATCTTCTATTGGAAGGTCGGACCATCCACGTCTTTGAACTGCGTGTGGGCTGCAACTTTAATCTGCTACGTACGCCAATCTATCTGTGAGTTGTACTTGGTAAACCATGGTTGACCAAATATTAAGTCATGTGTATCCGGTAGGTCCCATTCCGTGAACTGCATCCGTGGGAACTTCATACCTTCTATACGAATGGTATCTTCCACTCTCTTCGTGGGCTGACTCGATGTCCACGTTCCATCAAAACGACGAGCTTGTACCTTCTGCGCGCTTAGCACTTTTGATGCCAGACTGGGTTTGATCAGGTTTGTTGACGCACCAGAGTCGATCAAAATCTTGACGGATTTGCTTCCAATGACACCATTACGCACTAGTAGTCGACTCTGCGTTAGCATGTCCGATCCAAAGCTGCTTGATTCTAAGCCAATAGGTTCTATCTCAGTCTTCCTTTTGACCTCCACAGCATTGATCGTGACACGATCGTAAATCGTTGATTCTTGTTCATCCTCTTCGTCCTCACGGCTGTCCACATTGTTGACATGCTGACGATCTACATGCTGCTGATAGTTTCGACCTGAACGATTGTTTCCTCTATTATTACGTGTTTGGCGATTATTACACTGTGCGGAGCGATGATTCGGACTACCGCACTTGAAGCACAAATTTCGGCGGCGACATTCATAACGAGACGGAATCTGCACGGTGCTAATGTCCATTGGCTCTGGACCATTATTCGATCGATATCGACGACTGTTTTCGTACGACCTGTACCTCGGTCTTCGTGTGAGATTCCTCAGGAATATCGCTGCGGATGAGAGCGATCAAAGTCCGACGCAGCAGTAATAGCTTCGGACAGCGTTGTACAGCGACGGTACTGAACCTCTTCCCGCGTACGACCTGTAAGTCCACGTAGGAAGTACATGATCTGGTCCAGCTCGCTCATTTCTCGGACTTGAGTGACTACGTGGCGAAACTTGCCCACATAATCAGGGAGGTCTTCGCAATCGCGCTCTCTCATATTGTTCATATCTTCGCGTAGACGTTCTTGCAAATCAGCAGGAACGAATTCACGTTCGACTTTGCTGAAGAAGTCGTCCACGTTTGTGACATACTGTTTTTGCATCACATACCACTGAGCGGCTCTTTGCTTTAGTGTCCCACCTAAGACGGCTTTTAAGTATTCTTTGAGAAATTTCCTGACTCTTCCAGTCCATTCCTCTTGCAAAGAAATACTGCTCCACTTGATCCTTGTAGAGTTGGAATGATTCGTCCAATCTACCCCCATACGTCGGAAGATTCACACCCTCTAGCTTGATTTCCGATAGCTGTTTCGACTTTTGAAATTGCTCGAGTAACTGCGCTTGTTTCTCCATAGTCGCAACCATAGAGTGCAGCAACTGTGCATGCTGATCGGAGGTCATAGGGGTGGACATTATTGAAGTAATGCAGTTATTCACTGATATTAACGATTAGTTATCTGTAGGTGGTTGATCTGGTGTCTTTGCTCTTCGGTGCTTAGCGATCTCGCGTGAGATGCGCAAGTTCACAGTGCTCTCGAGGCTGAGCAAGTCACTGGCGTGCCCGAGTAGGCGAGCCTTGATGTGTTTGCGCGAGTCGGCGCGCTGAACCGTGTCCAGGTGTTTCTCGAAGCGGCAAAGAATGCGGCTGGTGCGGCGGATCGATTTCAGTAGATCCTTGCGGCACTTGTCGGCTGCGTCCGGCTTTCCCACGGACAGCTGGGCCAGTGAGTCGTTGATGTCGAGTTTCGTGGGTTGCTTACGCGAGTGACGGGTCATGAACCGAAGTACTGACCTTCCGTTAACCAAACTGACTTATTACCAAAACGAGACGATTTACAGCCAATTAAGACTTCGATCTCGATAATGGTGGCAGAAATAATGGCCCGGTAGGATTTACAGCCAATGAAAAGGAGTCCCTGCCCTCAAAAAGATTGAGCGGCGACGGTGCTGCAGGGACGGCGAACACGGCGAGCACGGCGAGGACGGCCGGGACGGCGAGGACGGTGGTGGAGCGAGGACCAACAAGTGCTACCAGATGTGGAGACTTGTGCTTCACTAGGTATATTTGAAACTGACAATATATAGGTCCTTAGTTCGCTACCCTGTGCTACCTCTAAGCCTATTCTTCTAGGTCCTTCTAGAAGCTTCGTAGTGACGTCATCTAATGGCGTCAGACTGTGACGTCAGACTGTGACGTCATGGCCTATCCAATATGCATTCAGCTGTGCAACCTTAACACATGCTCTGTCGTGCCGCACGCACCCTGCGACCTGACACAGTACCTGCAACACTTCATTTACAACCCATACCTTTAATTTGCGCCTGCACGCGACTCGGAAGACAGCACATTACATGCACACCAAATTAGCTATGCTCGCATCTTTGGACTTGAGACCTTTGTCACTAAATTAATGAGGATGTTCTAGCAAATGACAGCGTCACTTTGTAACTGTAGAAAACCTGTTCAGCGGAATTTGCATCTACATTTCTGCAAAGACTCTTGCGTTCTACTCATCTTTCTTCCAAACCTTCGGCTATTGCAGCCATGCAAGCCCCGGTGTCACTGTCCCAATCATTATGTCGGCAATAATCCGGAGAAGGTTAATGAAACCCTCTGCGGACAAAACTCGCTCTTGAGGGTCTAAATAGCTTCTTTCGCAACAAATGAACACGGGACTCCTGACAGCCTTGCCATTGATTTTAGCTCAGTGTTTTCTTTCTTCTTTGATACCGGCTTCGACGAACAATAGCTGTCACTGTTGCTCCAAAAACAATTAGGTTGTTCAAGTTATCGATATCTCGTTCGGCACAACGCTGGCCAACATCCAAACATTTTGCGTGATTAGATTTGGGAATCGTGTGTGCTCTCGTGGAATTGCGTAGAGCTTTGTCTAGTCCAGAAGTAAGATCATTGTAATAAGGAGACTGATACTGTGTTTGCTTCCTGCAATTAGTGCGTTGGCTCTAAAAAAACTCTCATAGTGCACTTACATGGCAGAAGACCCATTCACACGTTAAACTCGTGCTACGAAGGACTGAGCACCCGAGGAGTGGGTCTTGACGGCAGAAGAAGTTATGTTCGGACCAGAAAGCAGCTACGTTGCATGAAATTTCATTGTGGCATTGTGGAGGAATATTTCCCTTGCGCTGGCGCTAACCCAAGTGATCGTTGCGTAATCTGTATCGCTGAGAATGTGCTCACTCCAGCTCTGGTGAATTTGAAGAAGCTCGAATCCCCTATAGGTCGAGCTTCCACGAAAGCTAGGGCCTGCTACGCGATGGATGAGTTGTGTTGTCACCAAGTCTAAGGCTCATTTAGGCGGTGTCTTTAACTCTTTCATTGGCTTAGATCGAGTCATAAAGAGCTCACCAAACTTAGCAGTCCGTCACGTGACTTGGCACCGTGAATTTGTCCGATGCAACGTAATGAAGTATCTGTCTTCAAGCGGAATTGTTGCTTTCCACCACCAACAGCAACTTTAGGCATGCTAACTCTGTTGCTCAACTGGAGAAGCGAATGGATGCGACAACAGTTGCTTTGTGTGAAGCAGTATAGAGAGGGTGTCTGCTGGTAAGGCATGGGATGTAACTGCATTGGACTTTTACGGTCGCTGTTATCTAGAGTCTGATCCAAAGCTACCGGCCGCACAGGAACGTAGCTGTCATGATGCTGCTTCTGCAGGCATAAAACAACCATGTTAAGCTGCCTGAAGTGCTCTTGAGTAGCAACTTCGCAAGCGTCTAGTAGAGAAAGAGTCTTACAACTAATAGATGCGGCATGCAAAAGCTGCCATTTCAGTCAATTAGCTACATAGTCAAACCATCTAATTGTAAGTACACTTGTATTAGACACTTTAGCAGCTCCAAAGCTTTTCACAAAATCCGTCATAGACTTTATTAATAAACAAAGAGGATCTACTTCCGTCAAAGGCATGGAACGATTATGCGGGACGTTTGGCTCATTTTTTGTCATAATTTTACGATAGAGACTCAAAAAAGAGTCAATTAAAGCCAGGGACGAGACATCGGTGCACGCACGTTTATGTACAAACTGCTCTGTTATTTCACTTCTATAGTGAAATCTAGTAAACGATCCCTCAAAGTCAGTCTCCTTTCGAGATTGTACCATCGTAATCTATTTATATAGCTAAGAATATCGATTCAGTCAGACTGTCCGTAAAGCCAGCGAGGGGGATTAGTCCCGTCGAATTTTGACAAAAGACAATCATTCTTGTCGAATGGAATCGTCTACATTAGTGTCTACAGCAGACCTTTCGATTCAGGGGCGTGATTTACTACGTGGTGCTTTCTCAAACAGTGGCAACAACAACGGGATTAATACAAGAAGAACAACAAATACCAATATGGATGATTTACTACTAAATTCATCATCACTTTCAACGTCTACTGCTATTACACATGAGGTACATTGGGAGGGTTACGTACGTAAGAAAGGAGACTGGTTACCACGCTGGGAAGAACGGTATCTTATTCTAGATGGGGCGACACTCACTTATTACAATTCAAAGGAAGAAGCTCGAAGTGCGCGTAATTTACGGGGTCGCATGATCATTAACAAAGTTCGACCGGAAAATTACGGCAAAGCCCATGGATTTTTCCTCAAGACTCAGGGTCACAAGTATTTTCATTTGTGCTGTTCAACCGAGTTAGAAAAAGACATGTGGGTTGAAATGATGCAAGCTGCTGTTGAAGAAGGGGTACGACATGATACTCATGATAGTCTCTTGATCGAAGGGATTGAGGCATTGCAAATGCAGACATCTCCGACTCAAGTGGATCTTCGAGGTTTTTACTTTGCTTTTCGCCAGCTGCTCATCTCCCACTCGTCGTCCCCACAGTTTTTCCCGAAACTCTCAAGAGACGTTGTACTGACGTCTAATTACGCACCGACAGTGCCTTTCTGGGGCGAATATCATGGACTTGATGGTGTATTGCACTTTTTCTCCATCTTGTACGAGACGGTCGAGATTACAGCCTTTTTTGTGACAGACATTGCTCAAGCCAAAGAAGGGTCTACTGCTGTAGTGGCTGGACGAGAAACCATGAAGAACAGAGACAACGGACGCAAGTTCACGCAGCAATGGCAGCACACGATTGAGTTTGCACCTGACGGACGGGTCAAGAATTTGACCATCTCCGCAGACCCCATTGCTGCCTCAGCGGTCTTTGGCTGTAGCGCTACGTCTAGTTTGTCATTGCCTATGGCTGCAGTTGTTGGCAATACGGTCCACGACAATCCCGCAGGAAAACTTCACGTTGTTGTGTTTCGCGGCGAGCAGATTTCGGACCAGGGTTTCATTGACGATATAGAGCAGATAGATGGATTAGGGACTGATGATGAGAAGCGACGATCGAACCACCGTGTGTTCTTGGGGCTACGTTTGGTGACAGACGGCAAGAATAATGTGTATGCACCGACCTCGTCCGCGAGCTGCGTGGCACGGACACGAACATGCGACCCGGAGGAATCACAGGATCCCAAGTGGAATTCCAAGCACGATATTCCGTTCGCTGGGTCATTGAGGGGTAAGCCGTGCTTCATTTTGATTGAAGCTTGGGAAGTCATGGACAGCAATGAATCTGGTGAAGCTTCGGAACGTGTAGTTGGTGTTGCCAAGGTCAACCTTGCGCCGTTTCTGGCGCTGGCCAGTTCATCGCGAACGGTCCGGGAGAGTGTTATTCACTCGGATATTGCTCGTGGCGCTGTGCCGCAGTGGTACACTTTGCTGTCTGCAAGCGAGACAAAATTTACTTGTGGGCGAGTACAGCTCAGCATAAGTTTCGAAGCCTCCATGGCTTCCTTCGCTGCGATGTCGCGCGCTAATCTTGCAGTTGTACCGCGAAATGGTATTGATGGGGACTCGTCTGGTTTGGACTCGAATGCGCCAACACCGCAGATTTATCCATCAGGAGCAATGGTTCAGTCGATGAGCCACCGTGTTGCGTTAGCCCGCGGTTGCTCTTTTCGCGATACGAAACGGGATAATCACCAATTTCGGGTGGGCAATACAAACTTTGACGTTCCGAAGCGCTATCAAATGATAAAAGCTGTGGGCCAAGGCGCATATGGCTGTGTGATTGCTGCTAGTGACACGGAGACAGGTCAAGCACTCGCCATAAAGAACATTCCGAATGCGTTTAACGATCTCATCGACGCAAAGCGCATTCTTCGGGAAATTCGCCTCATGCGCCATCTGAACCACCCAAACTTGGTGAATTTGCTTGACCTGCTTCGCCCACCGACTCTGCAAGAGTTCAATGACGTTTACATTGTGACAGATCTCATGGAAACTGACCTGCATCGTGTCATTCACTCGAACCAATCGATCAGTGACGACCACGTGCAGTACTTCTTATATCAGATGCTGGTTGCTATCAACTACGTGCATTCTGCTGAGGTGCTCCACCGCGATTTGAAGCCATCTAACATTTTAGTCAACTCCGATTGCGACCTGAAACTGTGTGATTTCGGCCTTGCTCGTGGTATTCAAGGTATGGACTCAGGTCTCACCGAGTATGTTGTCACTCGCTGGTATCGCGCTCCAGAATTGCTGCTTTCGTCAAAATATGACAAGCAAATGGATGTGTGGGCCATTGGATGTATTCTGGCTGAGATGCTTGGTCGGCGGCCGCTTTTCCCTGGCCATGACTATTTGCACCAACTGAAGATTATTATGGACGTTGTTGGCTCGCCGTCAGAGGACTCGTTGGATTTCATTACTAACCCAAAAGCAAAGCGATTCATTTTGCGTCAGCCTAAAAAGCCGAAGGTGCCGCTCTCGTCCGTATATCCGCGTGCGACTCCACAATGCCTCGATCTGCTAGAGAAGATGCTGGTATTTGATCCGCGTAAGCGTATCACGATCCAGGAGGCCCTCGCACACCCGTACTTAAGCTTGGTGCGTGATCGATCTGTGGAAAAGACATGCCCTTCGTTATTCGATTTTGCATTTGAGAATGCCGACTTGACCAAGCAGAAGCTGCAGGAACTCATTTTTGAGGACGTGTGTACATTCCACCCGGATGCTCGTATCTCTAATCCGGTACTTTCAGCTGCCTCTGCTGCAGTGGGCGATGCCTCGAGTCGACCACATGGCCTTTTTAGAGCTGACTCCACTTCGGCTTCAAGTTCAAGGAGACCGAAAGCACCGGGTTTGGCCTCTGCTCCAGCTGTTGCATCTGATGCTGCTAATGCTACATCGGAGGCTATGCCGCCCGCGCCGGTTTCTTTCATGGCGCCGGCGAGTCTGCCAGTCCCAGTACAGAATATTCCAGTAGTAGAAGAACCTGTTCCGGCTCGGCAATCCCTAGTTCAAGCGCGATCGTCAGTTGTATTACTGGGTCCAAATGTGACTCCTGTCCATGAATCCAGAGCTTCTGAAACACATCTAGATACTTCTGCAACACCGGAAGTACTATTAAGCCTAACGAATGCAACGGCGTCAATGCCTGCTGTGTCACGTCCGATGCCAAATGTATTTGTCGAAACCATGGAACAAGAATCAGTGTTGGCCCTTGTGAACGAACGAAGTTCTCAAGCAGAATTTGCCATCGAGATCATGCAGACGCCTGCTCGCGCTGTCGAGGTATCGGCAGAAACAGCAGCAGTAGGAGCAGAAGCCTCCTCAATGATATTTGAAGCGCCACCACTCACAATGTATCAGTAACGGACGCCGCGGCCATGGCCGATGAGAGTGAAGCCACCGACCATGACGCACCAAATAGTACAAGTAGCAGTAGCAGTGGCAGCAATGGTGAGGGTTTGCTCGCAGATGTGCACGAGTTAAACAGAGAAATTGACCTATCGACCTCGCTGAAGAAGCAAGTGCTGCAGCAACCCGACTCTCTCCTTACGCCATCGTCGTTAGTGTGAGTCCAAGGTTAAAATGGTAAGTCTCCGCGGTGATCGAAGCAAAGCGTTGCTCTTGTGCCGTCCCATTTTCACACACGAGGACGGCTTGATCAGCGAAGTACAAAGTATACGAAAAAGCGCGAACTACGGATTATTCCACTACGTGCACCTCCGTATACGGTACGCACGAGTCGGTTCCGCTACTCGGACGTGCAGGACGATGTGCGGAAGACAGTAGATGAGCGCATCACTCGGCGATGGCGGTAAGAAGCTTGCGCGAAAGTTGGAGAGAGCATGCGTACAGAACTGAATAAGATGAAGTGATGCTTTTGTGTTATTAGTTCGATTCCGTGATATTTCTAGCAAGAACATTTGAAGCTGCAACCTCAGCGTCACGTAGTAAGCATTACTACAACACTACTCAGAGCATCGCTCTAGTGACAACATTCCCGTGCGTCACAAGATAGAAATCACCTCAGCCTGGCCGGAAATCGTCATACTTCATGCATGAGCACATTGTTTAATCTGAGCTTTACGAGGTTGCAGTAGTACCAAACGATACTTCTTATACTAGATTCCAGCACGTCGCTTTCTTGCAGAGTCGCCGAGGCAAGAGCCAAAATATTCTACCAAGCCGCAACAAACACATTTCTCCATTGAATTTTCCCTTCACGCTTCCTCACTGATGTCTCCGCTTCTTCTACATGTTGTAGGTAATTGACCAGTGGCAGCTTATGCAGCCAAAGTATTGCCAGGGCTTGGGGCATCCGTGAAATCCTGATGCAATCCGAAGTTGAGCTGCGAAATGGGAGATACTTACAAACTTCAAGCATCATCAGCTCTGACGGTACTGTGACATCTGTGAATCAAAACTATAAACCAAGAGCTGTAACAAAACAAATGTTAATCTATAGTGAGCTCTGAAATCTTCACGACAGATAAAAGGTGAGGCAGATTGACGTCTATTCCGAGCAATTTAGCTGCAATTAACGCCGTCCTAAGCGTGCGGGTTTCGCAGCACAAGAATAACCGAATCTCCACGCAAAAACATTTTGCTGACGAACCGGTCCTTATTGACAGGTTTGGCTGCTTTCTTGCCCTTGCCCGACTTTGGCACCTCCGTCCACATCTCCTTTACATTCTCCAGCACCATGTTGCAATGACGGTCGAACGCCTTGACGCGAGCCAGTAACTTGTGGTTATTGCGCACATTAATGAGCACCTGCGAATTGTTTTTGACGCTGTGCATGAGCACAGACAGTGGCCCCTTTTGAAACTCCTCTTCGTCTTCCTGCACGCGCTTGAACTCACTCTCTCCGGTACTATAGATGGAAACGAAAAGCGATACAAGCACAATTCCAACCGACAGTGAGTTATTCAGCAGCTTGTTGTCATGGTTACTATTCCTAACGCGTAATAAAGACAGCATCGACTAATGCATACCTTGCCATGTGTCTTGAATCTGTCGAAAGATGAATGGAGCTTTTCATTTCGTACTTAACAAGATGAATACCGTATATCTTTTACGGAACAATGTTTAGATACGCTGACATTTGTATGCAATGGCTGGAGACACGAGCGCCTCCAAATGTGATAAAAGGTCAAAAATAATAACATCGACACGCATGTGATTTGTTCCTTGGTGTGACGAGTTGACTCGACCAACTCGTCATTCCCCATAGCGCACGAGGCGAAAAAGCGCAAGCTCAGCGCCTGCATTTGAAGCAACACGGCGGTTGATGTAGAATTATATAGTTGACGACGTGTTTTTTCCTTTGACGATGACTGTGGCAAGCGTTGTTATCGTAGCGCAGCCGCTAAGCAGCTCAACATGGAAAACGTCCGATATCAGCGTGGCAGTCCTGGGGCGTCAAACACAAAGCTGCTGATCAAGTCTTGACACGGAGCGACTGTTGTTCGACGTCTTGCTGTGGTATTAAGGCAATTGCTATCCACGTATAACGGCCAACGGGTCGGTGGCTTCATGTTGCCGAACCAACCTGCAAGAGGGCATCCACTGAGGGTTAGTGCAGCACTCCCAGCACATCAGGCCCTCATTTCAAGGAAGCTTTAGGCTTGAGGCGTCCTCTTCGTTTCATTGTGCAGGTTTGCTGCCCAAAGAGTCGAGTATGGTTTCCTCAGACGACGCAAATTGTCTTGCGTTCTAAAGATTTAGGCATTATTCTGTTTTCCATCTTTTTGCCTTCTTCTTAGCTACTGCCGAAATTGAGCGGCATGTCAGAGCTACGATCGTCTATGAGTCAGACACGAGCGCGTCTACCCGCTGAGCTTTTGTATTGCTCGTTGACGCAGCCTTTGTGACTCATTTCGAAATGACAACGGAACATTATTGTAACCATTTCAGAGAAGTGAGGATAAATTGCTCGCAATAAATAATAATTGAAGAATCACGCTGGTAGATATCAGGAAGCCCAGCCATTAATTCTACTTAGGACGTATGTAAACATAGTAAACTTAGATGATAATGATTTCGTAGTAAAATACACGGCTTAGGTCGCACGATGTAGGGCAGTTGTATGTGCTTGCCGACATATTGTTACGCCGCTTGATATTGAGCTTGCACACGTAAGTTGGGTCCCGATGGATCTGTATGATCGAGTATGCGTGGTATATCAAGAGGACGAGATGTTTGCTCATCTGGTGCGGTATTAGCGCAGCAAGGATGTCACGTTGAGTGGCTGTCTTTTGGACAGACAGCACGTCTCACATAAATGAGTGGGCCGATGGCCGCTTCACTATCTTGTCGGGCTCATAATCCTGCTTGTGTTTTTGGTTGTAGCACATGAGATGACATTCTTGTAGTAGCGATGTGCCATCCAGCGTACACGGTGGTGAAGCTCAGCGTAAATAAGGCGATGATTACCGAGCAAACAAAGCAGCGAGTGTAAAACGCTTTAGGAAGAGACGAAAGGCTGCAGAAGCAGAGGAACAGACCGTGAACGATGCTACTACAAGATTAGATCAATCCGGCCGGCTTCAGCACGGTTACAAGAGCAAGACAAAGTCTTTTGCGAACTACAACATTGCGTGGCATGGGATCGGTGCACACGAACGACGTTGAAGAAGCAAGTGCAGCGTCTTCTAAGGCAACGTGTGGGGTAGGTCAAAGCCATCTCAACAAACAGCTCAGAAGGCCCCACAGTCAAGAAGAAATATGCCCTGTCTTGTGTGCACAACGCGTCGACACAGCGACGTCATCGTGTTTTAATAATTAAACCCGAGTCAGAGACAATTCGAGAACCTTCTCACACCGTGATGCAGTTACTGTATCCTCCGTTGTAGCAACTTCAAATTAAAAAAGGGAACGCTATGGACTCGCATACTTAGTGATGGCAGATACTGCACTTCTCAATCGACGAGCTGTACGTTTAATTTACTTGAAAGTCGCAATTCAGCACAGGTTGAGTGGCTGGCTGCCAGTCAAATTTCATCAAATGTATCTTTTGAGATGTTGAGATCTTGCAATGAAACGCAGTGCTAGAGGGTGGTTGAGCTTGTACAAAGTCAAAGCATACATGCATTGTCCCAGCTATATGTGAATATACAGGTTCTTCATTAAATCCGTTTCTAGAATTAACCTCCCTCCCTCCGCCAAAATCCGAGCCACTTTCGTTTCGGCACGTAAACCCTCTTCTCGAACTCCCAGTAAAAAAGCAACCATGTCAGTTATCGGTGTAGACTTTGGTAACGTTGACTGTGTCATTGGCCAGGCCAAACGCGGTGGCATTGACATTATCCTGAATGAAAATTCGAATCGTAAAAATCCCAATATGGTTTGCGTCCAAGGCAAACAGCGTTTCATTGGTGAGGCAGCCATTAGTATGGCACGTATGCACTACAAGAATACGGCAACGGACATTAAACGTTTAGTTGGTTGTAAATTTAAACACCCCGAGGTGCAGCAGGAGATTGCACAGCTTGCTTATCAATGTGTTGAGCTTGCAAGTGGTGACGTGGGCATCGTACTCAATTATAACGACGAGCCCGTGACTTTTTCGTGTGAACAAGTCGTTGCTATGATTCTCAACAAGATGCAGAGCATTGCAGCTGCTGCTAATGAGGGTGTAAACCCCGCCTACTGTGTGCTCTCGTGCCCTGGCTACTACACTGACGCGCAACGTCGTGCTCTGCTTAATGCCACGAAAATTGCGGGTCTCAACTGCCTGCGCCTCATGAATGAGCACACGGCCATTGCCCTTGCCTATGGCATTTACAAATCGGCTCGTAACCTCTTTCACGAGACAGATCCTCAGTACGTCATGTTTATTGACTTGGGCCACGCGAGCTACACGGTCTCCGTTGTCGCCTTTGTGCAAGGCCGCCTCACAGTTAAATCGGTCGCTTTCGACCGTTTTCTCGGTGGACGTGACTTCGATTTGGTCATTGCCAAGGACGCAGCTGCCAAGTTTGCTGAAAAATACAAGACAAACCCGCTTGACAACCCCAAGTCACGCATAAAATTGCTCTCGGCTTGCGAGAAGGCCAAGAAAAACCTCAGTCCGTATGGCGTCTCGGCCACGCACCTTAACATTGAGTGTCTCGCGGATGACCGTGACTACAATGCGCAGGTGACGCTTGAGGAATTTGAGGGACTTATTGCTCCACTTTTGGAGCGTCTGGATGGACCCCTTGAGCGCGCTCTTGCTGACGCCGGTGTAGAAAGGTCGCAGCTAACGAATGTAGAGATTGTCGGTGGCGGCACCCGTGTGACCAGTGTGAAGCGCCACATTGCAGGGGTGTTGGGTCTGGACAAGGAACAGCAGAATTATGGTCTGAGTACGACTTTAAACGCTGACGAGTCAGTGGCCCGCGGTTGTGCCCTAAACTGTGCTATCCTGTCACCCATGTTCAAAGTGAAGGAGTTCAGCGTCACGGATCGTGTGCACTTTCCCGTGCGTGTGTCGTGGGACGGCAGCGTCGCAGCTGCTACGGATGCCGCTGACGACGATGAGGACGTGAACATGGAGGTCCCCGCTTCGAATGACAGCGCGCTGGTGATCTTTACCCGCAAGGACGAATACCCAAAGACAAAACGCATAACATTCCGCCGCGAAAAGCCGTTCTCTATCGACGCGCTTTACGATGAGTCAGCCAAGCCATTCCTGCCACCTGACTATGTGATGGACATTGGAAAGTACACGATCTCGGGCATGCCTGCCCAGGAGGCTGGAGCCGAGATCGCCAAGATCCGCGTGAACGTGCAGTTGGACATAAACGGCCTGTTCTCGGTGGCGTCTTCGCAGCTGATGCAAGAAATGAAGGAGGAGAAGCCTGCTGAGGCTGAGAACGACGAGAAAAAGGAGGGCGAGGACAAGAAGGAAGACAAGCCCACTGAGCCCAAGAAGAAGCGTTTCCGCAAGATCGAGCTTACCGTGGACTCGCAAATTAGTGGCTTGTCGGCTGCTGACGTGTTCTCTGCCACTGAGCAGGAGCTGAAGATGGCGCAGCAGGATCGTGTGATTGAAGAGACGTTCAACAAGCGCAACGAGCTGGAAAGCTTTGTGTACGAGATGCGTAACCAGATGACAGACAAGCTGGCTGGCTTCATCACTAGTGATGAAAAGAGCAACCTTGAAACAAAGCTGGTTGAGACGGAGGACTGGCTTTACACGGATGAAGGCTTCGACAGCACCAAATCAGTGTACCAGCAAAAGCTGGATGACTTGCGCAAGCTCACCTCGCCAGTGGAGTTCCGTCAGACGGAGAGCACGGAACGTGCCGTTGCTCAGGCTGAGCTAACGACTTTGCTGGAGGAGTACAAGCGCATGGTCAACTCGGGTGACGACGCGTACTCGCACTGGACCGAGGATGAGAAGACGAAGCTCCGCCAGACATGCGTTGATGCCGAAGCGTGGTTGTTTGACGGCCTTACGAAGCAGGCGGAGCTGGATCCGACGCAGGCTCCGGTGCTCACGTCGACTTCCATCCGTAGCAAGATCGTGACCGTGCGCGGGGTGGCTCTTCCGATTACAACCAAGCCGAAACCGCTACCGAAAGTGGAGACGCCTGTTGCTTCCGAGCCCACTGAAGCCACACCTGCTGACGAGAAGGACGAGGCCGAAAAGATGGACCTGGACTAATTGTATAGGGTCGGAAAGAGCAGAGAATCAGCATTTTGCATACGAGACTTTTTCAAACAAACAGTAGTTATCACTCAGAGTTTGAACCATGTTAAAATGTCAAAAAGGGTCATGTTTTTGAAAAGCTAGTTGCGAGATTCCTCGTAGTTTGGCATCGACTATATATATAAAGAAGTATTTTATTCGACATATGACAAAGTGGCTGCTTAGCAAGCAGAAACGACAATCTATTGTTTCGTATTTTTCTGACGAGAAGCTGCTCGTATAAACAATGTTGAAGCTAAAAACAAAGTCACTATATCCAATGTGTTTAAAAACTTGAAAATTCGGCGTCATTAGCTAAAACAACTCCGCAACTCCAACGATAACGCTTGCGGTGTCTGTGAGTGTTTGCATTCTTGTTGTGTATCGCACTATTGGTCAGCAAGAGCAGTCAGAAGTCAAGGAGTAGTGACGTCGACACGTAGTCTATATTTTGGGAGCCGCATCTCCGAGCAGATATACGCTTGAAAGCTGTTCAGTTCACAGCTTGAGTTGTCGAGTGCCTGCAGGTGACGCAACAAAGCGTGGGGAGTCATCGTACGTTATCTTGGCCAACGCGTCGCTCGTGCTACTACCAGCTCGCTGACAGGTAGCGTCGACGGCACCATCGAGTTCCACATTGTCGATTTAAATTACAAGTACAAGACTCTGTAAGCATGTCATTTTACCGATGCAGATTAGAATCGAGAGATGAAAGGTTGTAGCTAAGTTTCGCTAGTAGTAACGCTGGATCGACTACGCATCGGCGTCAGTCAGCGCTTGCTGTGAAAGTTCAGTCGCTGCGATTGGGGCAGGTTTTACTCTCTGAGATGTCAGTTGCTGTGCAGGTGATCGATGGAAGCGCTCGTCTGGCACGAGCACTTCACCTGCGGACAACGAAGTTCGCACAAAACGTGCTTTTGAAACCTTCAAGTGTGAATTGCACAATGAAGTTGCTAGAAGGAGCTTGCGAGCATGATAAGAGCCGAACATAGCAATAACATCACCAATTTTATTAGGTATAGATCGTAAAATAGCATAAAATGGTAAGAAATACCATTCAGGTACAATATGTAAAGGAGTATTCATTGGATTTGATTCAATATAATTATCGGGATGCCCCAAAGTATTGGAGTAATAAAAAATAAAAATAATATAATTAAACCAAATAAATCTTTTGTATAAAAATACGGATAAAAGGGTATATTTTCAGTTTTTAAAGTAATACCTAAAGGATTGTTAGAACCAACTTCATGTAAGAAGATTAAATGTATTACTACTACTCCTACAATTACAAAAGGAAAAGTAGAATGTAAACTAAAAAAACGATTTAAAGTTGGATTATCTACAGCAAAACCGCCCCATAACCAATCAACAATATCTTTACCTATTAAAGGTATTGCAGAAATAAATTCGTAATAACAGTTGCACCCCAAAAACTCATTTGTCCCCAAGGTAATACATAACCCATAGATGCAGTAGCCATCATTAAAATAAAAATTATAACACAGGAACACCATAAAGCTTCTCGAGGTAATATAAGAACCATAATATAAACCCCTAAAGATATGTATATATACAACAAGAAAAAAAAATGAAGCGCCATTTGCGTGTATATATCGAATTAACCAACCATTATTTACATCTCTCATAATATGTTCAACACTATTAAATATAATGCATTGCTAAGAAAATACCCGTTAAAATTTGTATTACTAACATAATACCAGCTAACGAACCGAATCCATAAAAATAATTTAAATTAGTAGGTGTAGGATAATCTATTAAATGATTATTAATAACTGCAAATAAAGATTTTTTATTCCATCGCATATTCTGAAATAAAAATTAACCTAAAAACAAAAATAATTAAAAATATTATACATTTATTTTTTTATCCCAAGGACTATTAAATTCAAATAATCTGTATGTTGTGATAAATTAATAGGTTCGTAAACTACTCTTTTTTTTAATTCACTATAAAAAACCTCTAAAAAACCACTTAAAGGAAAATCTTTACGTAAAGGATGTCCTTCAAAACCATAATCAGTTAAAATTCTTCTTAAATCTGGATGGTTTATCCAAATTTCTCTTTCACACCAATTAGCAGATTTATATATTCTAAAAATAGAATCTATAGATTGTAATTGATTAATTTTAATACGACTATTAAAACTAAGGCTTAATAAATTATAAATAATTTCAAAACGTTTTTCAATATTAATGTAATCTACTGCACAAATTTCAGATAATATTTTAAATTGACTATTTGTATGATTTTTTAAAAAAATAAAACAAAATGATAAGAAGGCATTTTGTTCTACATGACAGTATTAGCTCATGAGCACAGCAAGATCCGACAACGAGTAATTCTACTACATGACGCGCTTCTGATAGCTCGAACGATCTTTTCTCGTCTACGTGCATTGCGCACCTGTCATAGAAGCAAACGAGGTAGATGAGATTATCAGCAGTTCAAATGCGAAGTCTTTCACTGTACTGCCATCAAAATCTTGCTGCTGCCACGTCTTCAGTTGGTATAATTTTAGAATCAAATATACGAGCAACATGACCAGTATCTTAAAGTGTAATATACTACTAAAGGCAAGAAGATAAACCAGCACCCACCACCAAAGTCATTTGTTTTGACCTTTTTTGTAATCTGCCAAAAATGACATTTGTCTCGGGACACAATTCACAATGCACGCACATGCACATGGCATTGAATGAACCTAATCATGGTCGCTTTAGACCTCCTCTCCCGCATTTATCGCGTCATGTCAATCGCACATTCAAGCAACATGAACAAGAGACCTGCCACGTGGACGGAGAGCGTTCCCTCCAGCAATTTGCAGCGATAGTAAGCGACGAGCTGAATGACCTCCACACTCGTTTCCTCCATAAGATCCGACGTGCAAGTCTTTACTAATTCTTTTAGTATACTATACATAAATATAATTGACTTTATTGACATTTTTCGTATGTCCTTTGGTACTGTAGAATGTCGTGACTTTTACTGCGTGGAAGCGGCTTTGGAGAGAATCGAGGATGAGTGCCACCTTTCTCGTCGAGTTTTGGGAGAGCACACCAACCAAGACACACAAGACAATACTACAGCAAACACTAGACGGACTTGTCTTGTGTATTGAAAAACATGGCGGGGAATTTGTTCATGCTGCAGATATTGTGGCACTGATTGGCCGTGTGTTTGCAATGTATTGCGCATACTCGGTGCAAGTCGGTTCGCCCAAGCACAAGATTGATGTGGATCCACAGGCTGGAACGGCGCTGTTAACAATCAATTGCGTCATGTCTGGAACGGGAGCTAAGCTGTTTCCAATAGCAGCACGTGAAGTGAGAGCGATGATGCATCGGCTCGTAGGTCAAGAGAATGCCTTTCTTCGCTGCTTGCAGGGGTTTGGGTCGATATTTCGCGTGAAGAATCATACATTGAGATCAGGTGTTGTTGCTCGTCACGAGATATCGGTCGTTGCAGACAATGCGCTAGAGGAAAATGCGCCAGTAAGTGCCCATATTGCCGATAGCGTGTAATTATTTGACTTGAATGTAATTTTTCTGGATAGATTCACCAAAGCAAAGTAGAGCAACTAAAGACGCTCAACGATCGATACCAAGAATTAATGAGCCGAGCTCGAGCTGGGCCCTCGGTATCCAGTGCTGATGCTAGATTAGGTTTGCGTCGGGTCAAACCCGTTGCGTCAGCACCTTTGCTTTCGGCCTCGATGCATCAAAAAACAGGAAATGATGGACAAGACTTGGCTCGTGCGTTGACTTTATACATGGAGTTCAAAGCAAATAAAGAGGTTCGTAAATACGATCGCGTTGCGCGCGCAGCAGCTGCCTGCAAGAACGATAGCCGAACGATGCTTGAACTGAGTGACAACAGCAGCAACATCCTGGATTTGAGCGATTGTGGCAGCGTCATGTCTGGACCACCCAGTCTAATAGCAGCATCGGTTGCCTCCAATCGACGCGGGTCTAACACAAGGCACAACGGTGGCGATAGTGACACTGTGTTGGTTGAGCTCGAGTCTGAATTGTGTGCAGACATTTCAAGCAACTATGTAGCACCAACTAGAGCCCAGTCACCTCAAAAACTGGCAAGAGGGCCGAATGAGAAATTATTCTCAACATTTAGCGAGATCAGTGAAGCAGACAGTGATGCCCTCGCTGACCTTGAGCGCGAGCTGGAGCAAAGTGTCGACGTTGTATCACCTCAAGTACATGAAAATGCGATTTCTAAACAAGTCTTGAGTCGTGCACGCGGTAAGCGTGGCCGAAAGGCAGGCATTGTCACGAGACAAGGTTCTCGTGCAAGAGTTTCCACAGTGATACCTGCTTGCATCGAAAGCACACGATCGACAGCAACGCAGGTGAGAAGTAAATTGGTGGCGAGTCGACTGTTGTTCGCAGATTCTTCAGCTGTGTCGTCGACTGGTGACAACGATGAGCTCGCCGCGATACAAGCTGAGCTAGACGTTTTCCCTACGCTTTCGGGACCACGGATGGCTGAGTGTGTTTCTTATTGTATCGAGAAACAACAGTCTTCTTCCAAGGTGAGAAACAGTACAAGGCGACTACCGGCAGCAACACCAAAAGCCAAGCAAGCGGCTCGACAGATTACAGTTCGTGCAAGTCGGAGATCCACGACACTATTCCAGCACGATCAGGGCAAGCTGTCTACAAGCCCGAGCAGGTCGAGAGCAGTATCGGTCGCATCAGACAGTAGCGAGCTGATAGCCCACCTACAAGCAGAGCTTGACCTCTCTGCAGAGCCAACGACCAGAGTTTGCGCATCTACCGCTGTAGCTCGCACAAACAAACCTCGGAGGTCGTCTAGGTTAAGTTCAATGGCATCAGAAACTGACAGCAACATAGTTGAAGAGCTGGAGAGAGAATCGATCGCTACTGGTGCTCCATTAGGAACAGTTTCACTACCACTTGTGCCAGCTCCAGCCAAGACAATCCGAAAGCGGGCTGCCCAGCGTACATATACGACTCGAAGCAACGCGAAGAAGATACGACTCGATGATGATGCGACCGGCGTGACTGCTGTGCGTCAATTACCAGTGGCCCAGGCATCTTCTAAGGCGAAAGGCGAGCAGCGAGTTTTTGTTTCTGGTCCGACTGCACACCAGGAATCTTCTCGAATAAGCTCCATGTCGTCCGATACCGAAAGTGATGAACTAGCAGAACTGGTGAGAGAGCTCGACACACCGGCCACCGTCCAAAAAACCTCTACTCGGGCGCGTCAAAGTAGGAAACCTCCAGTCAAGAGATCGAATGCCCGCTCTATAGCTCGGTATCAGTCACCCGCCTCGCCGAATATGGAGAAATCTCGTTCCAGTAAAATTCGTTCAGTAGCTCTACCCTCTGCGGTAATGCCTGACACCGTTGGCCTCCGACATTCTACTCGTTTGAGCTCACAGGGACCAGATACAGAGAGCGATGGTTTAGTTGACTTAATGGCAGAACTTGAAAGCGATTCTCTTGTGGTGGACACGAAGAAGCCCAAGAAGCCCAGGACACGTGTAGCGACAACTCGAAAGCCACCGAAGCGTGTTCAGATGGTGAAGTCGAAGCAAAACCAAGCGAAGGAAGGACTAACTGCGGCTCGTGCACCCCGTACGGCTCAGCAACCACAAAAGGTAGCAGCAAAGCCTTTCACTCATCAGCCCTCAGCTCCACTAGCGAATATGCTTAGCTCTCGACGATCTACTCGATCCAGCTCGGCTGCGTTTGACAGTGAAAGTGATGGTCTTGCAGAGCTTGACGTAGAGTTGCAAGCTCGACACATTTAAGCTAGACTTGGCAAGGAATAGTTTGCGTGACAACTTACAGCTCGTTGATTCGGCGTGATGCTAGTGAGGGAAAAAGCATGGTGCTGACTGACGTGTGGTGCTTTTGCGCGTTCTGAAAGCAGACTTGTCCAGTACGTCAGTTGAATTGCGCTGTCCATTTAAAGTTACATCTCAAAGCAGCGTCAACCAGTTTTTAAGCTTCGGCAAAGTAGCTGCTTTTAAACGGTGCCGATCGGTTGCCTTCGTGCCTACGCAGATCGTAAGCGATTGTTATGCATCGTAAGCGATTGTTATGCATACGCAACAATACCTGAAAGAAAATAGAACACATCTTATGCTTTACTGAGAAGATGGTGTTTTCGATAACGAAGCAGTTGATGGTGCTGCGGTCCCTGTGGTGTGAGGAAGGAGACAGCCAGGTTGTCGAGAAAGGCGTCAATGTATATAGCTGATGCTACTAGTGACAAACTAGTCGAAGGACTGCACAAGTTGAAAAAGTACAGGAGGCGATTCTGATAAGACGTCGGCTACTGAAGCCGCTTCTAATGAAGCACCAGCGCATGAGATTACTAAAGATGATTATGCTTGTTAAACTCGAGGTAATGGCACGACCTCCAGGAATTATCAGCATAGAGTTTGGCGTGTTTACCCAAGATTCCCGCGGGAAGCTCTCGGCCGCAGCTACACTGTTTTGAAGAGCTCTCCGAATTTCTTTAAAATCCTGTGCTTCGATTTGTTAAAATCCTTCCTTGCCTGTAAGCCCCTTGATATCTCTGTACCAACTCTTTTGTCAAAAACCTGGATGAGATTACGTTTAACTTGGTTTTCGTTGATGTGCCAATTCTGAAATGACCACATGTACACGTAGTCAAACCACATTCTATTAAGCGGGTCCTTCAACAGGGACTCTACAATCACTTTCGGGCGTTTAAGTTGCTCGACATTGGACAGCTCTGGAAATGGTAAATTTGCAAGTTTCAGATCCCCATAGAGTTGGACCGGCGTTACTTTTTTAATATTGCGCAAATTCCACAAGTAATCGAATATCAGGCTTTGAGCAAAGGAAAAGTTCTCATTGTTGTCGTGGATTGCTGTTAGAGCCCTCAACAAATCCTCTACTTCAAGGCGAGTTGTAAGGCATTTGAAAGCGTCAGAGTAACTCTCATGTTTTTTGGTCATAAAAGCACCCCACATGGTGAATTCTGGGCTGCCGATTAGTTCGTTTTTCGATACTTTGTCGAGACCCAGACAAGTGAATGCTTTTTCTGCTGTCCTCCCGAACCTTGTCCACATCCCCATCTGATGTTCGCGAAGACGTTTAGCCACATCCCCAAATTCGTGTGAAGCTTCTACTCCACCTAGGAGTTTGACCATACGATTTTCTGGGAATATAGCCCACAAAGTCCTGCTCATCTCGGCAATCGCTTCTTCTTTCGTACGGGTGGTTACCTTGACGTAAGCTACCCACGTGCGGAATTTTGGGCTATCAAACAGATTTTTTTCCATCTTGTCGAGCTGTAGATAAGTAAACACAGAGCTTGAAGTTTGCTGCTGAAGCTGATGCTGCAACATTTTCGCTTCAAAATATGAGATGGTACTTTTACCAAGACCGGCAAGGAGTTTGTCAAATGCAAGTAGTCTTCTCACTTTAACACCGCTTGACTTCACGTCCGCGGCCGACCTCAAGTACCTCTTATGTCTCAAGGCCAGGGGTGTGTGATCCACATGCAACGTATCCGATACTTGGGCATCCTCTGGTAGCCCTACTGCCGTCGCCATTTCCATGGTCGAAAATACGACGAGCATGATTATAGACAGCGTCTTGGCAAGCGAGGCTTTGTTGGGCTTGACTGGCATCTTTAAAAATGAAGCTATCGGTTACTTGAGAGCAAATCAAAAGTGGCGAGGCTACAAGTGCAAGTATTGGCTCAGTTAACAACCCTAGGAACCCCGCACAGAAGAACGCAATCCCCTTTTATTTTTCTGGAACTGTCTCATACCAGATGCAACTATTGCTTGGTGCTGACTGGATTATGCAACAATCCTCTGCAACCATCTCGCGAGCTTGACGATCTACACATCGCGTTGCTCCATTATTGCTTTAGCATGGGCGTGACGACGGCGAAGTGTCCTTCGAAGCGGCTAGTTATACCACACGGGAAGCAGTTTGACTGTCGTAGCGAGACTTTTTCATCGTCATAGGTGACACATCAGATTTTTCGTCCTCAGCATTGCAAAAGGCTCCCTGATATCCAGATTGATCACCACATGTCCAGCCTCTTTTTTCACGCGACGATGCGTTTTTTTCGCCATCTGCAGTGACGACACTGGATCCCCTCGCTGAGCATAGACTGATCGACCCCCAATCTTCACTTTTTCATACTTGCTAAGAGGTAGCTCTTTCCTTTTCTCGGGGCGTGGCGGGTTATGTTTGGGCGCTCAGGAGACAATCTAGCCCTTATAGCTCTTTGTCTACTGGATCATAGATCCCGCAAACTGATCAACCAGAGCTGGTGAAGATACAACAGTGAACACGAAACACGGCGCTTGTGTTCATAGCGCATCCGCAGCGACGTGATTTTCATCCCATCAATAACATGCACGCCTACGTAGCACTACAAAAGCCAACAGCTCCATCGAGTTAAGAGTCAGCTACATTCAGCACATCGGCAGTAATCACCAGGCTACAACACCGAGATGGCTCTCAGAAAGGCAACCCAGATACACTACTTTTCACGGACTACCCGGTCTGGGTATGCTACAAAGTAGCTACCCATCATTGAGATCTGTATTTCCGAATGGACTCAACATGCAAGAGACATGTGGTTTGCACTGTGCAACACAAAGGACTTTTGCATATCTTATAGGATTGCGACCAAGTGCTGGGCATACATCATCACCTACTGGACAAAACCATGGTAACTTCCGTTCAAATGCTCCTGGCCCCGCCATAAATTGGAGGCTGGAGGTTACGCTGCCAGTAAAACGGCTCCAGAAATGCACCGTCATTGTCGCTCGCAAAAAAATCCACCACGAACTGCAGCGTTTGGCACACCTGCTGCGTAGCTGCTTTGGCTTTAGTATATTCAGCACCACATCTCGGCGCTGCAGGTGCAAACATCGCGCACAAGGTCCATTTGCAGCTGCTTGAAGCTGACTCTTGAGTTGCTGGCCCTCTCAGCACGAGAAACACTAGGGGGTCGGTCACCGCATCATATTGCGCGCGCTGTGGCGTCAGCGACTTCAGTCGGTCCTGCAGCAGAAAGCTAGGCAGCCGGGTGGCCACAGACTCGGCCAGCCGCGTAGCTTCAGGATTCACCACCCATCCATCCACCTGAACGCCACAGCAGAGACAGCTTTACTAAGTACACAGAAAACGAAGTGCTCACGCAGAATGGTGACCACGTACCGAACAGCGTCTATCTCACGAGGCAAATGGAACCTTTCACTTCCTCGAAATTTGCCGCGAGACCTCTCGTCCGAGGAGCAAAGTGGTGGGGACCGACACCAGCTGATACCAGTTGCTCAAGACCTACTGTCATTGTTATGTAGTCAAGATGGTTATCTTGAGGCGACATTAAATACTTAAACGTTCGGCAAGAGCTCGGGGATAAACTCGCTCAAAACAGGAAGACTGCGTGTTCCCATACTAAAGTTTCCGATTTTGGCTTGGAAAACAATAGTGCAGGTACTTGCTGTTTTGTAAACAAACATCACTATTAACAAATAATAAGCAACCCCGGCGATTCATTATCGAGAAGGTCAAGTACAACAAACAATACTGAAGTTATGTTGAAGGTGCATATTGATCGCAAGAAAAGCTGTTGGACTACCGAGGCATCGCTTCGAGCCCAAATGCGTTATTACTTCGCTATTGCATTAAGACGAAGTCGGTTGAGAACCTTGGCGAAGCGGTGCAAGTGCTGCGAGCGCGATGCCAGTCGGTGCAGATCGGCAAGCTCTATTAACCACCTGTCAAGGTATTGAAACTATGCAGAGGCTAGGCGACTTAGATTTCCGACTAGGATTCCGAAATGGTCTCGCTTTCTCTACTCTCTCCGTTCCTCCATTCCGCTCCGCTTGCGCTCTCATACGACAGGTTATGAGCTCAAGCGCCATCTTGTCATCCTCCAACGTCTCCATTGATTAACTCGATGAAGTTAACTATGCGACTTGGAGTCGATACATGGGCGGTGTGTTTCTTACCAAATCAGTGTGGTATGTGGTGCACCGAAAGACAACTCCAAGCTTTACGGACCAGCGAGCGCAGGACGAGTACATCAAGGCAAGCAGCACCGCTACGCTTGAAGACCTTATACATCGACTCGCAAAAGTCTAGCGCATCTACTTGATGCGCCAGCTATTCAGCATCAAGATGGCAGAAGGTGGCAATATCTTGCATCACTGCAATGACGTCTTGAACCTCAACGCCGAGCTTATCAGCATTGGTGCCAAGATGGAAGATGAAGACATCGCAATCTGCCTGCTGCTTAGTCTCCCGAAGAGTTTTGAGAACGTGATTCTAAGCTTGGAGATGAACAGTGCAGAGGTGAGGAATCGAGATGTGGTGAAGGTGCTACCGAATGAGCACAAGGGGAGAAGGTGACGACAGCAATTACAATGAAGACTGAAAATGCCATCAAGACATTCAGTACCGAGCGTGAGCCTTACTAGTGCACGTATTGTGGCAAGGTAGGGCACACGGTGGATCGCTGTTGGCCAAAGCAGAAGAATGAAAGCCGAGGATCCCGACGCGGCGGCAATGCCCGTGGACGCAGGGCAAATAATGTCCAATGGGGAAATCATGATGAAGGCAACAACTACGATCGAGTGGCGTTTGCAGTTTCTGTGGAGTGTGGAGTTTTGATGAAAAGAAACATGTCTGATATGTGGGCTGTTGACAGTGGTGCAACACACCATATTTGTCACGACAAGTCGAAGTTTACCAGTTTGACCGTACGTAATGATGACGACATTCTGGTTGCTGATGGCGACATTCTGGTTGCTGATGGCAACAAGGTGGCTATTAAGGGTGTAGAACCCATCATTGGAAAGATGGTTCTGCCAACGGGACTGAACGCGACATTGAGATCAAGAACGCGCTCTACGTGCCCAGCATGATAAAGAATCTGCTCTCAGTGCCACAGATCAACAAGCATGGCAAGTTTTAAGTGATGTTTGACGCGCCAAGATGTTCGTTGCTCACAAGGACTCGCAGCAAGTGGTGGCAACAGCGGATCTCGTGGATGGCCTTTGTTGACTTCACACGACACAACGATCGGCGAATGCGGCTAAGTACAAACAATGGTGTGGACCTGCATGCGCGAATGGATCATGCTTCAGCCGATGTGCTTCGCAAGATGGTCACCGCCAACATGATCAAGGACGCAAAAGCTTTTGTTAAGTCAAGTGGATCAGTACATGCCGAGGATGTCAACTGGCAAAGATGGTCCAAAAACCATTCCCGAGCAACCGCAACAAGCGCAGCTACAACACCTTTGAACTACTCACACTTTAACATCTGTGTGCCAATGGAGGAAAACTCGCTGAGAGGCAGCAAGTATCTATTGTTGATCGTGGATGAAGCTAGCGGGTGCATGAAGCGCTTCTGCTTGCGTACCAAGTTCGAGAGTGAAGACTGTGTCAGGAAGTACATTGTGATGGTATAAACGGAGTTCGGCAAGAGTTTGTGCGAGACGACGGAGCCCGCGAGTTGGCAGCTAACTCACTTCAAATTTTCTACGATGATGAAGGTATTGAGCAACAAGTCACGGTGCTGTACGCACATCAAACATAGCACAGCAGAACAAGCCATCAGGACTATCGTCACGATCGGCCGCCGTATGCTCTATCATGCAAAGTTGGACAAGTGCTTTTGGGCTGATGCGGGATGCGCATGATGCAGCATACTGCGACCAATCGTGACAATAGTTCGAATTGCTCTCTCTGCTGTGCCGTTCGCTTGATGCGAGTACGGGACAGTAGTCTGCTGCTCAATGCTTTGGTCTTCGTAGTACCTTGGAGCGAATTGGTTGCAAACTCACGGGCTCCATCATGACGCACAAACTTGACCTTCTTATTGAACTGCGTCTGAACCATTGTGATGTAGTTCTTAAGGTGTTGCTCGCTTTCCGACTTGGCACTGAGGCAGAAGCCCTTCATACATCCACTTGCTTCATCCACGATCAACAGTAAATATCTGCTGCCTCCCAATGACGCTTCCTCCATTGGGCCGCATATGTCGAAGTGCAGAAGCTCGTCGTGGCCAAGGGTTTCAAGCAGAAGTATGGCATCGACTACACCAAGACATTTTCGCCCGTGGTCAAGTACGTGACACTGCGCATGGTGATCGCGCTTACCAAGTACTTTGACTGGCCTCTCGACCAACTCGACGTGGTGACAGCATTTCTCTACGGGGAAATGAAGGAGACAGTGTACTGTATGGTTCCGAAAGGTGTTGAAGTGGATGGTGACTTCAACTGTTTGAAGTTGATGAAGGCGATTTACGGCCTCAAGCAAGCCTCACGTGTTTGGAACGAGACGTTCGACGAGTTTGTGCGTTTCATCGGCTTCCAAGTTTCGGCGTATGACCCGTGTATGTACATCATGAGTAAGGATGGTCACTGCGTGCTGTTGCTGGTGTATGTGGATGACGTACTGGTGACCGGAAGCTTAACCGACCTCATTTCGCGCACAAAAAATAACTTGAAAACGCGCTTCGAGATGACGGACAGCGGTAAGTGTGCGTTTGTTTTGGGTATCGAGCTGGTGGACAACAATGACGGCAGCGTATCGATGTGTCAGCGACGCTATGTGGATGACATTCTTAAGCGGTTTGGTATGGAAGATTGCAAGGCAGTGATAAGTCCAGCCGATTTCAGCACCCGGCTGATCCCAAGCGACGCATCGACCAAGGTGAACTCCCCATTTCGAGAAGCCGTGGGGGCGCTTATGCACGACACGCCCCGATATTTCATTTGCTGTGGATTATGTGTCACGCTTCATGGAAACCCTCAAGTCGAGCATTGGATTGCAGTAAAGCGTATTCTTCGCTACCTGCGAGGCACCAGGTCTCATGGACTTTGTTTCAAGTCTGGTGATGATATTGACTTTCGTGGGTACTCCGATGCAGACTGGGCTGGAGACCACTGTGTCGGCGCCAGGTCTGAAGATTCTTGAAGACAATTAGTCCTGCATCAAGATGACCAAGAATCCCGTCAATCATGGTCGTGCAAAACATATCGACATGAAGTATCACCACATTCGTGATGAAGTCAAGCGTGGTGAAGTGTGCCTGGAATATTGCGAGACTTCCATCATGCTCGCGGACATCTTGACCAAGGCACTTCCAGGACCGCGTCACAAGGAGTTGACGGCGGCGCTCGTCATCCGTACGTGTTCGGATTGGTGCAATCCGAACTTCAAGGCTTAGTTTTACGGCAGAGTTCTTACGGTAATTACCTTAGATATGATTAGACGAGTAGGTTGATTGGAAGACCCACTCATTTATATGTGGATCACATATAAATTATGTAGTAGGTAATAAGCTCCTATAAATCAATCACTATCGAATCTTCTTTCAAGTGCGCAAGTGTTTTTCGCTCCTTCGTGTCTCTTCGCTTTCCTCCCTCTTCCAAAGTAAGTGCTCTAAATCTTAACACTAGGGAACGGTTTTTGGACCATCTTCCCTTGTTGACATCCTCGACATGCATTTGGTCCATTCGACTTGGAAGGGATCGTTGCGTCTTTAATCATGTTGCTGGTGATCATCTTGCGAAGCACTTCGACTGGAGCATGACCCATTCGCGCACGTAGATCGACTGCATTGCCACTTGTTGTTGCATTTGCTGATCTCTGCGTTGTGCGAAGCCAGTAGAGTCCATCCGCTAGATCCACCGTCGCCACCACTTGATTTGAGTCTTGCAAGCGACGTACATCGTAGCCCCACTTGAAACTTGCCGTGCTTCTTGATCTGCGGTACCGAGAGCAGACTTTTGATTATGTTGTGCACGTATAGCGCGTTCTTGATCTCGATCTCGTGCTCGTCCCCGTTCGGCAGGACCACTTTTCAATGATGGTCCTCACACCTTTGATAGCTGCCTTGTTGCTATCAGCTCACCAGAATCTTGCCATCATTGCGCTCGACCAAGCTTACAAACTTGGACTTGTCGTGGCAAATATGATGGGTTGTTACAAAGGAAATGAGCACGCGAAGCGAAACGAAGCGAGGCAAAGGGAAGAGAAGCTTGAAAGTCGAAGGAAGTCTGCACTTGAGTGGAAACTGGACAACTTAGGGAGAAGAAAGGATATTTGGAAGTGATTCATTTATCGTAGCTTATTCTGCCTACTACATGATTTATATCCACATATAAATCATGTCAAGCGTCTTATCATCCTACGCGTCTAATCATTTGGTAAATACTACCCGTAATTACGTGTGATCGGATTGGACAGGTTTTCAGCTAACTGGTAACCGATACAAAGTCTCTTAACCTGTAACCTCCAATACTCCCCCTCAATGCGAACACGCAAATATCCCGAGCGCCATCGTTAGGTCCTTGTGACGCGGTCCTGGCAGTCCCTTGGTCAAGATGTCCACCAGCATGATCGAAGTCTCGCAGGACTCCACCTTGACTTCACTCCGCTTGATTTCATCACGGATGTGATGATACTTGATGTCAATATGCTTGGCCCGACCATGATTCACGGGATTCTTCGTCATCTTGATAAAGGACTGGTTGTCTTCCATGATCTTGAGCTCGCACATCACTGCAGCCAACATCTCGCATAGCAAACGATGCACCCACTTGCCTTCTTGAATAGTTAGGCTCAGCGCGATGTATTCGGCTTCGCTGGTTGAAAGCGACACACTTGACTGCTTCTTGCTTCCCCAGCTCACAGGAGCACCCATCAACACGAATGCGTAACCGGAAGTCGATTTGCGGTCAGCATGGTCGCCGGCACAGTCTGCGTCAGAATACCCGCGAAAGTCCAACGTGTCGCCTGGCTTGAAGCAAATTCCAAGTGACTTCGTTCCTTGTAGGTCGACCCAGCGCGCCTCGACTATGTTGCACACGCTCAAGAATTAATTGCGTGGGCTCAAGAGATCGAAGACGACCAGAAGAATGCCATGCATATGTGGCGCGATGTTGTCGCATCAGTCGGCGAGTCAAGAAAGTCTCACAACCGCGGTGAAATTCAACATCCGAAGAGGGACTTCCCGACTCCGCCCACCAACAGAGGAGGTCGCGGTAACATGACGAAGAACAAACACTTCGCCCTAGCTGTGGTCAACTTCGATAAAGCCGCTAAGATATGCGCTGCTATCGACTCAACGGACCGGTTCAATTGGGTGAAGAAACGTGATCGAGATCCGCGGCGGTGGCGATATCGTGTACAAAGCCAGTATCAACGAGCGCGGGCGACTGTTAATGAACGCCTTAGGATCGCGATCGCAGATCGGGCTGATCGACACAATTTGGATCAAGATTCACATGGTATTGATCAAAGATCGCAGGGGTGGCTGTATCTAGATCGTGTCAAGGAAGGATATGCTCGCAAACTAGCTCACACGTGGCATGGGCCATTTCGAGTGGCAGAAGCATGTGGCGATCACGCAGTGCGATTGGAGATCACGGTACGCCATACCGGCTATTCCCTATAGTGCACGTTTCGAAGCTAAAGCGGGTGAGAAAGCTCCCTGTTCGTCCCCAAAACCGTTGGTGGTCGAAGATGCAGAGAGAATGGATTTTGATGAGGCCTTGTTCTCAGAAGATAGCTGGGAATGCGATCTTGATGACGATGAATTCGAAGTGGAAAAGATTATGGATGTGCGATCCGATCGCAAAACGCGTTACGTCGAGTTTAGCGGCAGTTCTTGGTACAATGGAAAGGGCATAGCGATCCGACATGGGTGCATGAAGCCAATTTGAATTGTGGCGCCGTGTTGCAGGAATTTGATCGCGATCGAACAAGTCGGAATCGTTTCGGAATGATGCAGTCGCATGAGGAAGGATCGCTGACTAGCTGATCGCGGGGAAGGAAGGGCGACGGTATGCAGGATGGCTGGATACACAGTGGGGGAGGTACATGTGCGATGCGTATACAAGATCGCCAGATCTGCCTGAACATCCATAAGAAGAATTCGACCCATGAACGCAAGATGACGACGGCAACGACATGGTAGATTCCGAGTGAGAAGAAGGTGACGACATGGATGAAAGGCGAGGAAACTGTGCACAGCTAGACCGGCATCGCGTAAACGCGATCTCGATCGGTGGAACACCGCGATCCGGATGATTGCGATCGCGGTCCGTGGGATCGCGACCTGTGAGACATAACGATTTGTGAGACATGGCGATCTGTGGGGGACATGGCGATGTGCGGGACAGTGAGATCGTATGGACATGGTGTGATACTGTGGATATATGGTGTGATTACGTGCGATTACATGATCACGAATAGGATCGCTATATTTCAGATGGATATATGGTGTGATCACGTGCGATCATATGATCACGAATACGAACACTATATTTCAGATGATCGCATTCACTAAGTACGATCTCTTCGCTAAGTATGACCATCCTCACTAAGTGTGATTTCCAAAATGGTTTATTTTGAAAGATAGAAAACGCAGTCATAGGTTTTCTTGCATTTAATTGGTTATTAATAACAGAGCTCGATTTTACTTCTAAGACACGCGTCAGCATCTCTTCCGGGCAGGATCATTGGCCTCCCGTTGAATAAAGAGTATCGGCAGCGTCTCCTACAAGGCACCCCCCCTGGATTGTTTGGCCAGGGTCCACGATCGCTACTCTCAATCAACCCCCAACTGCGATCGGACGCAGACTACACGCAAAGGACGATCTACAAGACGGCTCAAGTGGTCAGAAGAGATCAAGTGGATCAAGTATCTACGTATTGGACAAGGGCGATCGACTGGACAGATCGCGGCGACTGTAATAAGTCATCCAACAAGAACTCCCGACCGCGCGGAAATCTTCACGAGGTCGAAGACCTTCCCAAACACCACCAAGACCGACATCGACTCCCAGTCCACCAGAAGAGTGTAACCGCCCAACCGACGGGTACACAAGGTGAGAAGGAAAAAGAACACAAGACTTTGGCACGGAATCGGGGTACCCTCTCCGTAAGTCGGCAGTCTGGTCCCAGTGAGTGTTGAGCCGGTATCACTCAGAGAATTTTGTGATTACCGCTCCACCACACTTCAAGATCTACACCAAGGCAGCACGTTCAGGCTGGTGCAAATCAATTTACCCAAGGCAGTCTCCACACGGAAGCAGCTCGATAACGCGTCCAGCAACCGGCTCAGCCACATCAAGGGATTGATGACGAGCGGTATCAGCGCGGCATCGCGCAATTTGGTGCAGCCTGGATTGCAGTCCCTGACAACAAGACGTCCAAACTGATGATCCAGCAATTTATGGGCAAGGAACTCTTGGTGGAACGACTCTTGCGCTTCCCTGTTTGCCTGAATTCAGGTTGGCGAGGGTTATTACTGATGTTCAGCGCATCAAAACCCAGCGCAGTGTCTTCGACGATTTCTTGTGGGAGAACCGGCGAGAATCCAAAAGTCGATTCGTCAAAGGTGACATCGCGAGCAATCACCACTTGCCCCACCTCGATGTCATAGATACGGTATGCCTTTGACACTTCTTCGTATCCCATGAACAGTCCTTCACGAGCCTTCGGGTCCCATTTGAGTCGTTTTTCCTTGGGGGGTAAGTACATACGCACGACACCCAAAGACTCGCATGTGTTTCACACTTGGCTGGTGTCCATTGACGATTTCAAACGGAGTTTGATCTTGACACTTCGGCGATGGTAGACGGTTTTTGATGTATATCGCCGTCATGGCCGCCTCAGCCCAGAATCACTTGTCCAACTTGGCATAGTGAAGCATACGGCGACCAATTGTCACGATGGTTCGGACTTGTCGGAGATCTGTATTGTATATACAAAGAGGGAGTAAATGGAAATGTAAATTTGCTCTTATAAACCCTACAAAAAGGTCCTAGATTTAGAAGCAATCTAGAAAAGTCTCCGGTAGACCTTTTATTTCTGAGTCCCACGCTGCCAGTGATGTCGTCCACTCCAAACAGTGTCGTGAAGCGTCCTCAACATTATGCAGATATTCGGCGCTGTCCTACCCTGTTGTGGCTTAGCTATCCCCAATAAGTTATAACCCTCTATTAAGATATAATAATTACGTCCACCACCTCTGTGTTACTATATCTTATTTTGCATGTAAACGATCCTTCAATAAGTTGTAGCGCTTACGGTCCTAATCTACACCTTGTTTATCAATTTTGAAAAATTTATACGATTTTGTCGAAAAACGAGCAGCCATAATCAGCCTTTGCAACGTGTGGTCGCCAGCATTTTGCGTCCTGCATCATGATTTCCCGCACGGGGTTCTCCACTGTCGCCAAGAGCGGTTCTGTCGCTCGATTGGTACGCTAACAGCCTGCTTTGAACAACTTTGCAATATCTCTATTGCAACTAACCAATCGATTTTTTTCCTCTACTGATACAGCTCTCAACATCAGCCGCTAATGCATCGGAGAGCTACTCATTCGTCCAGTCGCGTATCGAGTACCGCAATGAAATTGCGTCGTTACGTAAGAAGTTTATTAAAGAGGAGAAGAGTCGTAGAGAGAAGCTTGCACGTGATGCAGAGTAGGTTTGATGACTCGAAGTTTAGCTTTAATGGAGATACAGCAAAGAAGGCAGATGGTTAACTTGGAAACTGACGCGTTAAACTTGTACAGAGCTCAGCAAGAGAAGATCATGAAGGCTAAGGCGGCTCGACTAGAAACCAAGCGCCAGCAGCAGGTCATCCGTGCGAAGGAGGTTGCTCGCGAGAAGACGATTCACGACGAGAAAGTCAGGCGAGTTTCGTGCTCGATCAAAAAACTTGTGAATGCTGCACGATTGTTGACGGCATCGGTCTTTTGTGTAGGAAAAATTTTGAGGAGAAGGTGGTGGTGCGTCAGGAGAGGAACGCTGAAGTGGAGCGTCGTCGAGAGGCACTGGTGGCTTTGCTGCGTCAGCAAAGCGCCAAGTGGACGACTAAGGACAACTACACGAAAAAGCTTAAGGAGGACGTTTTCATTTATTCTCCGCTACAAATCTCGGCCCGGGGCTCGTTCGATCCGTCGAGTACATCGGGTAGTGCTATATCATGGCTCGAAAAGCTGCAACGCATGAAGCCTGCTGGCGTACACGACAATAGCGATGAAGCCGCCGCTTCTGCCGTTGCATCGGCTGCTGACGAGGAAGCCATTGCCTCCGTCTCTAGCAATGTCGACAAGGATGTTGTGGATTATTTCAAGTGGATAAAGAAAGACGAGTAAGCAACAAAAAGGCAGAAGCAAAAGGGCTTTCGCTTTTGTTCTCCATGGTGGCGAGTATCAATCAGTTTTAGACTAGCTAGACCCCATGTGTTAAAACTTATGATTGAATGTTTGTCATCATATAACGTTGAAGCTGATCTCTAGATATGTTCGTACTTAGGAAGAAAAAAAACGTGAGGGAGAAGCGATAGAAATCCTGGAATCTTTTTCAAGAAGAGTGATGGCGACAGTAGAACAGGCCTTTAAGGCAAATGCAGCAGCAGTAGTACGGGACTATTATGTCGAGCCACGAATCGGTCAGTGTCTTACCAAATGAAAAACGGCTAATTCATAATGCGTATGAAGCGTTTTGAACTGAGCTCGTTGTACTCTATTCGATGCTCAGATTATCGTACAATTTCGGGTGTAAATGGTCCGCTGGTCATTCTAAAGAACGTTAAGGTGCGTTCATACAAGCGACTGCTATCAAACACTAGAAATGGCTCTACAATTTGTTGCTGTAATTTCTTTTCTTCTCTCATTACGTGCAAATCTCCTTCTCTAGCTGCCCAAATTCGCTGAAATTGTCAACTTGACGTTGGCCAGCGGTGAGAAACGTCAGGGCAAAGTGCTTGAAGTACAGGGAAGCAAGGCTGTTGTTCAAGTCTTTGAGGGAACGGATGGCATTGATAATCGCCATACGCACTGTGAATTCACAGGCGATGTGCTCAAGATGGCTATCTCTGAAGAAATGCTGGGTCGCGCTTTCAATGGCTCCGGTAAAGCTATCGACGGCGCCCCCGCCGTTGTAGCTGAGGAATACTTGGACATTGAAGGACAACCAATTAACCCGTCGTGCCGTGACTATCCCAAGGAGATGATCCAGACGGGCATCTCTGCTATTGATGTGATGAACTCTATCGCTCGTGGACAGAAGATTCCGCTCTTTTCTGCTGCTGGTTTGCCCCACAACGAGGTAAGCAAACACAGTCTGATTAGCTGTCTACACGAGGTGTGTATCGATCTTTTACCTTCTCATGTCGGTGTGACTTTGACTGTATAGATTGCCGCACAAATTGTGCGCCAGGCTGGTCTGGTGCAGCGTAAGGACGTCATGGACTCGCATGAGGACAATTTTGCTATCGTTTTTGGCGCTATGGGGGTTAATATGGAGACGGCCCGATTCTTCCGTAATGATTTTGAGGAGAGTGGATCTATGCAAAAGACGGCGCTCTTCATGAACCTAGCTAACGACCCCACTATTGAACGTATTGTGACGCCGCGTCTGGCGCTGACCACTGCTGAGTATCTCGCCTACGAGCGCGACCTTCACGTATTGGTCATCCTGACAGATATGAGCTCGTACGCCGACGCTCTTCGTGAAGTATCTGCTGCCCGTGAGGAAGTGCCCGGACGTCGCGGTTACCCCGGTTACATGTACACGGATCTGTCGACACTATACGAACGTGCTGGTCGTGTGACAGGCCGCAACGGATCCATCACGCAACTGCCCATTTTGACTATGCCCAACGATGATATCACGCACCCCATTCCGGATCTGACGGGCTATATCACAGAGGGACAGGTGCTACTTGTGACTGTCACAGTTACGAAAAGACGTTGATCTGCTTGTTAACGTGGCATTGGTTCTATTTTACTGTTGTCGTAGATTTATGTGGATCGCCAGCTGCACAACCGTCAGATTTTCCCTCCCATTAACGTGCTACCGTCACTGTCGCGTCTGATGAAGAGTGCTATTGGCGACGGTATGACGCGTGACGACCACAGCGCCGTGTCGAACCAGCTGGTAGGTGGATACTCAAACAGAATTAATAAGCCTGTCAATCTGCTATTCACCATTTGTGGCGCTTGCCCTCGTGTGTATAGTATGCCAGTTACGCTACTGGCAAGGATGTTCAGGCCATGAAGGCTGTGGTTGGCGAGGAAGCTTTGTCGCTGGAAGACCACCTGTACCTGAAGTTCACGGACAAATTCGAGGGTAAGTTCATCGCGCAGGGCCCATACCAGTCACGTGATATCTTCGAGTCGCTGGACCTCGCATGGTCGCTTTTCCGCGCGTTCCCAAAAGAGCTGCTGAAAAAGATCCCGAAGAAGCATTTGGACACGTACTATGCGCGCCGGACGCAAGCACGTGAGGAGAAACAAGAGGTGCGTTGGTATCCTACTCTCCATCAAACTAATGTTCCGATAGCTGATGCTCTGATCGTCATTCTCTCGGACTTGTAGTGACTTGCAGAATGTTTGTACTTCCCTCGCTTGCTGGGTGACAAGGTAGGTGGTAATTGCTGCGCTTGAGCAACAGCCGACTTGGCATGCTCGGGTGGCGCTTTTTCTACCTCTGCACTTGTTAAAGAACGTCAAGTTTTAGGAGAGGTGCTTGAAGTGTTTAAGTTACTTGTTTGGTGGTATTGGAAGCGGATTGCTTGCGTATGCGTCGTCGATTGGCTGGTGGCGGCTGTGCAAGTTGCCACTCAGGATCTGTATGTTGAAGCACGAGACGGCATTGGTGAACACTAAAATGCCGCTTGCGACACGATTCACACATCCTTTTGAAGTCAGGCGTCTTCGCTGCATAAATAAATGCATAGCACAGTTGTACTTAGTCTTTCCATAGAGCGCGATACAACAGCGAATAAATTCACCTAGAGTTCGAGCGGGCATTACATGTCGAGCTTGCTGCTGCCACGGCGGCATTGGCATAAATCCCGCGCTGGCTTGCGGATTAAACGTTCCTGAAAAAGTGAAGAGCATATTACACATGGAATGTGCTGGCGGCAACGCGATCTTGGGAAAGCTATTTCCAGCTGTGCTTGGCTTAATCGGTTTTTCCGCAGCAGCAATAGTTGCTACCGACATTCGCGGCAAAAGTGGAGCAGGGATTGCCAAAGGTGGAGCTGTTGTATGCATAGCTAACTGATTGGCAAGCAAAACGTTCATGGGCGGCGGAGGGCCAGCTGGTGTGGTTTCTTTGAATGCTTGCAAGAACGCAGCAACATGTTGGTGTGCCCGCAGCTGATTCGCCAACGCCACTCCTCCACCCCCTTGTTGCGTTTCCTTCACTCCCGATTGCGTGCTGGCAATCTCCAACATACCGCTAGAATGTTTGTTCATGATTGCACTGACGCCTTCCTCTTTAAGCACTTGATGCCGTAACTTGATCCACTGCTCTTTTGATCGCCGAGTCTCACGAACCTTCTCTCCAGCTTCAATAGCTGTAAGCAGTGCACCACGCTGTGCATTCTTTCTTACCGGTTTCTTCTTAATTACAGCAGGAAAAGTCTCTGTTGCGGCAGCAAATGCTTTGTCCTCTGCAACTTCAGCAGTCAAGTTGACCAGATGAGGCTCCGACTCATCGCTCTTCTTTTGAGGCAGTAGCTATATCAACAGCAGCAACAACAACATTAGAGTCAACAGACAACGCCGTCGTCAAAACCGTAAAAAGGCTTCATACTGTGCTACTAGTAGTGTCACTACGGCTATTGGTGTTCGTGTGGATGTTGCTATAGACACCGAAGATGGAGTCAATAAATTCGGCCATTTCCATCAGATCTCGATGAAGAATGCACTGGTAGCTACACAGCCACATCCAATCAAGTCAGTAATAAGTTGGATTCTCTATATTGAATTAGAGAGGTTCGCACGCCATGAGTCCGCCAATGTCTCCTTCCGCTTGACATTCAGCTGTCGCTGCAAGAATGTCCTCGTTCACGTTAAGCATCTGTGAATACCGCAACAAAATATCGTCAACATAAACACGACAGATACCGAGCAAAGGAAACAACGTACATCTGTAAAGATCTCGGAGATTGAGGTGTCGTCGTCTGCAGCTGCCGCAGATGTCGCTCGCCAATAGCTTGTCATAACGTCTATAGAAGAATTGATTCCTTTTATTTATTATAAGAGGGTATGCATTGTTTCGTTTATGAAATGACAAAGTGTTAAATCGAGTTAAAATGCTTTTACGACGCCGTTGACTCGCCTTCGAACTCGCTATCGTAAATTTCTTGATAATTCCACTGATCTTCCTCCATTTCATCCTCAAGTGTAAATAAATCTCCTTCTGTTACATGACAAGCATACAAAATGATGGGAAACATATGGTTTCGTTATATGAAGCAGTCAGTAGGTTCTTTCTCGTACCGCTACAGGTCTCCCAGTCGAGCATATCAGTAGCTAGTCGAGCTGCCTGCGATTGCATCGACTTTTGATCCTCATTCTTGTGTCTCTTTGATCTCAGTCTGGTAGTCACGATAGGTCGTAAAGTCTCTTTTCGCTTTGCAGTTTGCAGTGCCGCCCCCCACACGTTTGAACGTTGTGTCTCTTGAGGTAACAACTTCGACATAACGTCAGTCTGTCGTGACGATGCGTCGGCAAGATCGCTAATATGAGAAAGCACATTCAGCTGTGATGCAGGTGACAGCTGCAATTCATGCTGCTGCGTTAGAAGATGGTAATCGAATCGAGAGGCTACAGACCGGATTAGTACTCGAATCAGTACATTTTCGTCTCTTCAATGCTACAGACGTTCAAGTCCTTAGGTACTTGCCCTTAGTCGGTTCTGGCACACTCGTTTGACGTTGATTGTCTACCACTTGATTAGGCGTCCATAGACACGGAGATAAAGGCGAATCGTTATCGCATACTGTCTCGACGTCACTATTAGTCATGGTCTTCTTCAAGTTCAAGTCCTTTTCGTGATATTTGACTTGGTGCTTGACAAAATTTACTATAAAAGGGGCGCATTTGATCACAATTAGATCTGCCAATCATGGATCTTCGTTTTCGGGGCAAGAGTAGCCCCGCGGATACCGTCGGCTTTTGGTACGGCAGCACCCCCGAAGCTCCTAAATGCTCTTTTTCTTGTCCTCATTTTAGCTGTGTTATAGGCTTTGTGAAGGACTTACAAAACGTCGTGTACGAGGTAAAAAGACACTGTCACTAACGTCGACGGTGTCTGAATGGGAACTGCAGCATGTGCTCGAGCATGAGGAACTGCAGTTTCTAAACGAATCGACGGGACTCGTAGTCCCTCGAGACGAAGAAATGAGCAACTTTATTTCCGACCGTGATGTCGTACGTCTCTGCACATTAAAAGAGCTGGACGCATTGCAGCAAAAGTTTGCGACACGCGATCCTGAAGTAACAAATGAGATGATGAAAGCAAAGGCCACGACGCCAATTGGGGCGGCTCTGTACGTTTGATCAAATGTTGGCTTTGTTTTTACAAATGTAGAGTTTTTACTGACAGAAGTTGTAACTTTTTATTTTGCATTGCAATGATGTAAAATAGATCCCGACTTAAGAAAATGGGCGCCACGAACCCAACGCTTATGAAATTACAAAAGACTTTGGATGATCACACGCATACCGATTTGCTTGATCAATTTCCAGAGGTAGATGCAATCTTTGAGACTGGGGAGATTGAAGAAATTACTGCAAACATTGACAAGACGCCAAGAACATGTGATATGTGTGAAGTTTCGTGGCCTGATGATGCTACTAGCAGCATGTACCGGTTCATTAAGACAGGCATAATCACACACCAGGGTTGTGCACAATTTACTGCTGACGTATTAGCACAACACCCTGAAGTTACGTCTCGCAATGAGTTTCTAAGCCTGTCAAAGACTCCTGTATCAAGTTTAAACAAACCTGGCACTTTTCACGTAACGGTGCATTGTGCGATGGAATTACCTGGGATACAGTTAATTGGCAAGCAAGCGCCTTATGCCAGACTATCGTTGCTTCCATGGAAAGAACCGTTGCAGACAAAACCGGCTGAAAATGGTGGTCGAAATCCTGTTTGGGGTAACATGAACGACAATACGATGCAGTTTTCTCATATGTACAACAGCACCATCACGCCAATCCCGCTATTGGATGTTGAGGTATACAACTACAACTATCTTGCCGACGATCAGATCGCTTGTACCTTACTGGACATGAGTCCTCTGCTCCGGTACCCGAACATTGAAGCAAAACGGTGGTTTACCTTATCATCTCGTTCCCTGCTTACACATAGCACGGGGCAGCCCAAAATTATGCTTGCAATCAAATTTCTACCGACGGAAGGAAAGGTCAGTTTGACTAACGCACACAAATTTCGTGTCCATCAACTGAAATCCATCGGTCTCGCGATCCCTATTTGCGCAGTTTGTACGTTTGACTGCTTAATGATTATGTTTGGTTGGTTGCTCATTTGGATTCTGTTCTAGGTGATCGGTCTATCATGAATGCACTGAAGAATAATTGGGGCTATCGATGTGAACTTTGTGGAATTGACGTTCACAAAGGATGCATAATGAAGGCTACGATCCAGTGCGAATGCGTGGCCCAAGAATTATTGAGCGCTGGACAAAAGAAAAGAGAGCATGGAGGCATTGATTATCGCGTATTAAATGACGGTGTGTCACATTCAGCAGGGGACCTTTTTGTGAATTTTCGTGGTTTGCATTTGTGTACGAAGCATTGCCGAGACGATTTTCACGCGAAGAACATCTTTGAAGGGGACACCTACTGTCGTATTAATTTTGACGGCGTTATGCATGAAACCAGCCCTGTACTGAAAAGTGCTGATCCAATGTACATGGAGAATCTGTGCTTTAAGGTCCGGCATCCAAACTCGGCACTCCACATTGAAGTGATTGATTTCAGTTCGGATCTGTGCATTGCACAATTTAACGTCTCACTCTTTCAGCTACTCCAGCGCAAAGCCGACAGGTTCATTCGGACAAACCCGATTTTGATTAATTTACGCAATCCTCTTCGCCATTTGAGTCTGAATAACGAGATGAACCAAGCTGCAATAAACGATTCATGGGCAGCACTGCCAATCTTGAGTGACAAAGAACGTTTCAAGCTATTGCCGCCTCAGGGATGTAAACTCCAACCCGGTGAGAAACTTGGTTTTACACTTATCGATTTGGAATATGTGGAACGCAAAGAAGATTTGCTTCGTGTACGTGCAAACAACGATTCTTCTCTTCTCGAACGCGAGGACAAAGACTTTTCAGTTGAATCGCTGCGGATTACAATTGAGCGTTTTGGTCGGGCGTTGAAGATTTTTCAAGGAATTGATACCGGATATGCCAGCGTAATCTCGTGGAAAAACAAGAAAAAATCTGCGGTGTGCTTTGTTTTATTTGTGTACAGCTGTGTCTTTGCTGACTTCGAATACGCACTATCGTACATATTTGGAGGGATCCTCATGTACATGCTGTATCGACTGCATGTTCGGCTCGAGGGGGCTTATGTTGCACGCTGGATAGGCTACGAGGAATACGAGCTTGAACAAGAGGAACAGCAGAAGCTGTACAGGCCGTTAGCTGACTTGCATGTTGCAGTGCACGAAGCACATGTATCTCACGAGACAGGCAGTCTTCTCATGGAATCGCAGTCACGTATGAAGGATGTTTCCTCGTCAAAGCTTGGTTACTATGTTCGAATTAAATATCGACCAAATGACAAGCAATCCGAGTCGAGGGACATGGCACTTAACCCTTCTGGCTACGATGAGGCTATTGTTGCGTGGACGAATGTCGTGGGAAAAAGCCGGAACCCAATATGGCGCAAAAATTCGCTGCCATCAGCTGGTACCGTACTTGCTGCAAACTTTCGAAAAACACTTCCGTTCCGGAATTTTAATGTATCTTGGCGCCATGATCCGAAGGTGTGCGCTTGCGATCAATGTTCTGCATACCAGCGAAGCTTCAAAGATGCAGCACAAGCGTCTGCTGTAGCCACTAGCTACGGCATCGATCACCACGCCTACTACTTCCCGATCCCGCAAGCATCTCGGAAAAACTTTTCTGGTCATGATGATCTGGTTCCGTGGTCGTCATTCCCTGGTCTTTTGCAATTTGATTTGTGCATTTCTTTGAGCGGTGAAGCAAAAGAATTAGCAGATCTGGTTGCTGGAACGACGACAATTCCGCTCAAAAGTCTTCTTAAGCGAGATGGCCAGTCAAGTGAATTGTGCCTTCCGCTGTCCTCATTTTCTATACCAAATGGCAATACAGGCTCCAATTCTCGAAACCCGGAACAATTGGAGGGCGATTATCTGGTTGTACGCGTTGACTTTCATATTCCTGAGGGAAGTACGATGTCATCAAATGATAAAGTATGTCTGAACGAAACTTATGAATCACAGGAATTGAGACCAGCTCAACCAACCATAGCGCGAAAAAAGCGACAAGTTGGTCATGTAGAGCGCAACTTTTCTGAGTTTGTGTGTGAGACCATGATCGAAAAGGAAAAGTCGAAGATTATCGGTGCAAACCTTTTTGACGCTTTTTGGAAGATGAAAGACACCATTAGGCAGCTGCAAACGGAGATTGGTCGTGCATGCGGAGCATTAGCATGCGCCGAGAATCTTTTGAACTGGACACACCCTTGGAAAACTGCAACCGCCTTTATGGTTGTCGCGATGATGGCGTTGCTGTTTTCCGTTATTCGTGGCCGTTGGGCAATTTTCATTTTCGGCCTAACAGAATTTGGAGCTGTGTTTGTGGACGATGCCCCGACCAGCAAGCGTGTCAAGAAGATTCTGTGGAATTACCTATCGTCTCTTCCTACCGACCAAGACCTAATCGATCTTTACGAACCTGAGCGTGCCGTTTACATGAAAACGCGTAAGACTCAGCAAGAAGAGGATGATGAAACTGCGACCCGGCTTCGTTATCACGCGTTGTGGATCGGAACCGTATCCACAAAAGCCGAAGGTGATCGCTATGCAAAGGTGCGCCCCGCCATTTATCTCTTCTTTGAGTGTTAGTTAGACTGACATTGTATTGTTTGCGTACTAGACTTGCTTTCTGGTTTATCGCACATATCGCTTCTTGTTGTGGAAAAGTAAGGAGGATGCGGAAGAAGGATCTCAACCATACCTACAGCTCGTGGTAGGTGCTCAATGGAATCAAGGCTTTTTTAAAAAGATGAGGCAGTTCGCTAGGGCTTACGTGTTACTACCCTTTTGTTTGTAGTTTGAAAAGCCTCAAGCAGTCAATGACAAGAGCGATGACAAGGTGTTTGCTTTCAATGTTTCAGGGGTGAATGACAATGGAGGCAAAGGTGGAGAACCGCAACTGTAATCCATGTGTTATGACTGCGAATCATACTAACTGCTTCATGTTTGAACAGAAACTCGTGTGTTTACTTTGGAGTCACTGGATAAGAAACATGCTCTGCTGGATATCGTTCGCCAAAGCAGCCTATAGAGCGCTTTTAGCCGCTTTCAAGAAGTAACACCTTTGTCGAGTAGCCGCCTATGCTTGAAGTAGTCGCCTCTAGCTTGCTGTCAATTTGCACCAGAATCTTCTGTCTATGGAGGTGATCTGAAGCACCATGCAAGAATGCCATGCAGCCACACTAAAGCATCGCACAGTATAGATTGTTGGTTCATTTTAGTCGCAGCTTCACTATTCTCTTTCTCTCATCGTCACAAAATGCTGCTAGCTGCGGTTCTACATGTCCCGCACGCTGTCAACACAAAGAAAAAGCAGAGCTCAAGCAGCTCATTATAGAAAATGGGGCGTCGTGTTGCTTACACGTGCAGGTTTGACACAGCTTGTCAAGTATGGGACGCTGGACGCAAGGCAACCAAAGTGGATCTCTACGGACTTTATTAACACTCGATCGCGTTCCAGTCCCTACAGAACCCATTCCATTCCAATACTCTGGCAATATTTATAAGAAAAATCGAGCTGCAAAACGACGATGTCGATTTCTAGTTGAATAGGTGACGAAGTTCTACAGTAGCTTGACAGACTTAGGCATTGATTGCTATGCAATGATCAGTCAGTATAAAGCCCTTCTTTAGTGCCTCGATCATCATCCGTACAGCCTTTTTGTTTGCGCCGATCTCCTTCGTAAGTTGGAGGATAACGACTCGATTGACGTCAATGTGAGCAAAGGTACACAAAGTCCATTCAAACCTTTTCAAGCGGTTTGTCCAACACTTTACCTGCTGTGCTAAGCCCAGCTGAAAGAAGCAACCTCAAAAGTTCTTCGGGCTTTTAGCCTTAACGTTGCTGACTTCTCGAGCCATTTCCGTCTTTCCAAGTCTAGCAAATGTATCAGTTACAAGAAACGATAAAGCATGCAATCGCTCCTACTAGCAGCTACTGCACGGGCATCGACCACGTCGACGACGTGAACGGATTTACCGTCGCCTGGCAACACCAGGCCGATGCTCTGACCCGGGCCAAGTCATACTCACACGCTACTCCAAGAAGCAGATCAAGAACATCAAGTTGATCCCGACGACCATATAAGTTTCGCCGCCAACGTCACCTAGGACCTGTCACAAGCTTCACTACTAGTGGCAGCAACAAGTACAAAGTCTGATCTGGCTGACTATATACAGTGAAAACTGGACTTGTCTGGTAAACCGTTAACTTCGGCGGCACTAGCCTCAAGTGTACAAAGCAGCATCACCAGTTACTTTTTCGTCGCGATCACCATGACTAGCTTTTGGCCAACATCTGTCTTACTTTCGCCTATGTGGTAATGAACTAAGCTTTTCTCCTTCCAGACTATGCTCGTAAACATGCACCGAGTTCTTCACAGGCAAACGCAAAAATTACCGCGTCGTCCCACTACTCCACGGCAGCGTAGTGATTAAATCGCTAAGTCGTTAACAATGAATAAGTGTGGGTTTGGAGCTGCCCATAGGTAAACTGGTTTAACGTCGTCTAGTTCGCACCAAAGCCTAACAATGATTGATGATGATGATGATCTATGTTATCGTCATACCACCGCACTGTAAAGCTTACATGGTAAAGGTGTTAGTGGTTGGGCACCCACGACGCAGCAGCTCAGCAACGAGTTCAGAACGTGGCACAGTCACTTCATCCTTTGACGCCATGTCCTTCACCTTTACGACGCCCTTGGTCAGCTCGTCTTCACCGATTACCACCATGTACGGCGTACCACGCTCCAAAGCATAGTGCAGTTGCTTAATGAACTTGGGATTCTCCGTCTGCATCACTTCAGCCGAAATGTTAGAGAGCCATAGCTGCTTGCACAGCTCCAATCGCGGCATTATCAAATCGTTGCTCGTGGACGCGACCAGGACTTGTGACGGAGGAGTCGTGTTGGCAGACTGCTTCTTGGCATGGGCCTCGAGGATACCGAAGATACGCTCGATGCCAAGACTGACACCCACACACGGAATTTGCTGCTCCGTTGCAGAAAACATACCCACGAGGTTATCGTAGCGGCCACCAGCAGCGATGGAACCAACCTTGTGCTCCGGACTCGTCAGTACAAACTCGAAGATGAGACCCGTGTAATAGTCCAATCCGCGAGCAAGACTTAGATCAAACGAAATGAAATCAAGAACGCCCATAGCATCAAGGTAATCGAAGAGCAGCGCCAAATCGTCCATGGCACGACGTGCATTAGCGTTGTCGCCAAACATTTTCTCCTTTACGAGTTGTGTGTGCAGGTCGCGCGGCGAGCCCACTTTGCACACAAATGGCTCAATACGGTCGGCCACCTCCTCGAGAATATCCTTCTCCTGCACCATCTCACGTCGCACCTCGCTCCACGGCTCTTTATCCAACTTGTCAATAGCACTACACGTCGTGCGAAACTTGTCAGCGGGCACGCCGCAGATAGCGAGGATGGCGTCCAGGAGCAAACGGTGACTTAGTTTTACCTTCACGGGGCCAAGCTCTGAGAACTGTTGCATCACTTCGATACCAATAGACAGCACCTCGGCATCCGGGAGCATAGGCGCGTAGGTACCAGCGATATCAAAGTCGCATTGGTAAAACTCACGAAAACGACCGCGGGCCATTTGTGGGTTGTCACGGCGATACACGCGGGCGATATGGTAGCGCTTAATGTTGCCAGGGCTATGCAGGGCCATAAAGCGAGCGAAGGGCACGGTCAGGTCGTAACGCAGTGCCAGCAGTTTACCACCCTGGTCCGCCAGGTCGTAGATAAGCTTACTGTCCTCGCCATACTTTCCCGTAAGTGTATCCTTCAACTCAAAAACAGGAGTTTCAATCTCGACACCCGCGTGGCGCTTAAAGACCATGCGAATCTTGTTGAAGATTTTCTCGCGAAGAGCCATCTGACACGGCAGAAAGTCCTGTGAGCCCTTTGCGATCTTCGGTTTACGACGAGTGCCACCACTGCCTAGACGCATGAAGAGGTCCTCCAAGAAAACTGACAGGCTTGAAGCACGCAAGTCAAAAGCTGACTTCTCTACACTAATCTGCCATGCATCTCCGAGGGCAAGGATATACTGGCGTACTGCTTGGCTACCCAGACCAATCTTTAGCTCATCCTTGCCGCATTTCTTCGCGTTCTCCTTTTCCTTCTGCTTCTCGAGTTTTTTGCGACGCTTCTCCAAAATTTTATTTCGCTGCGCTTCTGGCATGGCCGCAATCTTCTCGTCTTCTTTGGCATCTGCAGCAACAGCTTGAAATGCTGCTTCTTGCACTTTAGCGTTCTTCTGAGCCAGGCGGAGTTTAAGCTGCGCCTCTTCTTCCTCCAAAAACATCAACGATGGTACGAGCTCCTGCGCAAGCGTAATAGCGGTTGCTTGCACGAGATCAACAGCGAGTGTAATGTCACGTGCATCAGTGACCTTAGTGTCTAGTAGTTGAAGGCGGTTGACACTGCCCTGGAGCAGCACGTGTAGTGCCTCTGTCGTGGTCGATAGCGCCATCTTCATCGCCTGCGGATGAATGCTTGCACCAACACGCTTAGCAGCAGTACTATCACCAAGAGCGGCATTAATTTCGATCTCCACAACTTTGTAGGCAACCAGAATAGCGTCACGAGCGGGGCCATGGTACTGTGGGATGCAGCACACAGCCGCCACGTCAATAACTCCTTCCTGTTGGCTATTAATGAGCTTGGATCCATCGAGCATGAGACGCAAGTTTTGCGCCGATGTGATAATGCCACGGTGGGGACGAGCTGTGTCCACAAACTCAGCTTCAAAAGCTGTCGTGTCGGCATGCAGCGTCTCACACGTGATAGCGGCGACAGCGTCAGCCATCGAGAGCAGCGAGCGAGCACCGCCAACAGCGAGGACTGTCTCGGCTAGGAGGACGAATGGTGTGTTATTAATGGCCGTCTGCTCGGTTAGCGAGAGAGACACGGGTAACTCCAGAGAGGACACTTGGGTGGGTATCTGGTCCTTCTGATTAAGCAAGATGGCTACATATTTGGCATTTTCAAGTGAATTAAGACGTAACAAACGGTGTAAGAGCAATACAAAGACGGCACGACGTATGGACAGCGTCGATAAAGAATTCGAGGAGGAGGACAACTGGAGTGTGATGGACGCAGTAGCTGCAGAAGAGGAAGAGATTGAATCATCGACAATGACACGCGCGTTCAACGCAGCTACAGAGCACACGTCCACGATTGAGAGACGGCCGGCACTGATTATCACGCGTGAAGACACCATGGACTTTTTAAGAGCTTTTTTGTTATACAGCATAGGTATTGGGTTGGACCAGACAATTGAAATATTTACCATATAGTCACAAAAAGATGCAAAGATAACCCAGCATGGAATATTTGACTTGATGCCAGAATGATGATCACATCGCAGCTGCTGCCACAATCCGATAATCCTTCGGTCACTTTTTTTGGAGTCAACTGTTGCCTCGTAGTACGCGTTGACAGCTGCCATCAGAATTAGAATCAGACGCTTTGTCATGCTGCTGGACAGAAGAAAGAGCACCACCGTCATGTAGACTAAAAAGTTCTTGCTGGACAATGTGTGGACGAAGCTGCTCGAGGTCAAAGACCTTATTAACGATTCAAAGCCAGCGGAGATGCTGCTGGTGGCGAAATTACTAGTGTTTTATAAACTCGTCCGTCTCTAGAACCCAGTGCTGTTATAGGGTGAAAAGGTAGGCAGGGTTTACTGAGCACGATCGGATTGTGTCGGTACTTAGGATTTACGTCTGAATATTGGAGTTCCACTCTCCTAAAGTCCACGGCGTTCCACGAGCGTAGCATGTATTCATAGATTGTTGCGAACTGCAGCCCTTTTGCACCCGACTAGTGAGACTTATGGGGAGGTGCGCCGTCCACTCCGCCACGAAATAGTTGTGCCGTCCGCTGCTGTCAACAGCTCATTCTGCCGTCGTCCTGGTCCAAGATCCCGTCGTTCTCATTGCCTGTCACCAGCGCACATACGCAACTCAAATATTGTGATAGCGCCATGATAGCGGGGTCAGTCATAATGTATGGGTAGCCGACGAGTAAATGCGAGAAAAGCAATGCGGAAATATCGAGGGCTAATTTAGCAGCCTCGTAAAATAGCTGCCAATATAACTACGACATTCAGCATCCTGCCCCTCGCTAACACCTTCAAACATATCGGGGACACTAGCCACAGCTCTCGACACAACAGATTTAGTCTCGATTTTTGCCTTGACTCTATGTATGACTGCAACATTGTTCATCTCTTTCTCCGCTTAATCAATGTCTTCACTATTATCATTTCGCCTTCTACATGCTTGATGACATCGCCAGTTTCTTGATTTTCCATGGAAGCATCATTGAGTGTATCCTTTGCCTGGCCACTAGCTTGTCGACAGCATGCTTGTCATTGGCAGCTTCTTCGTAATTGCAGGTTCCTTTGTCTTCTGTGCAATAATTTTTTGCCCATCCAGGCGCTTTGCCGTATCTGTGTATCTGCTCCAATGGCCCCTGCACTACTATATTCTCCACTACCTCCCACCACTCTTGACGACGATCGCGACCTCGTAGTCAACCTGCTCCTCGCCTTTTGTCTCCGGTTCCTCGTTGTCGTGAATAATAGAGTACCTTCTACTCTCCAATACTTAAAATCCTGTTCAGTTTACACCGTCATCACCTCCTTCCTCTGTGGCCTTAAGTACTTAAGTACACATGTACTTATGTACTTGGGGATATAGCCGGTCGCCACTCCTTCTTACAGGAATGATTTCTACACGTTTTGTAAATATCGCTTGACAGGAAGAACGAGGGAAAGCAAGCCGTCTAATACGCGCCGCTTAATTCTCTCGATTCCAATCCTGAGCGACCTGTGTGTGCACCTAGTGAGGCACATCACACAGAGCTCCTCATGCCACCTAAACGGGGCAGAGCTGGTGGATCGCTTGCGAAGGTATCCACTCAATAAGCAAAAAGCTTGCCGCAAGAATTCGCCGCCGTCGCTAAGTGCCACTATTGCAACGCCGACAGCTACTGCTGCTATAATAACCGTCAACAGGACAAGATGATCCGTCCCACTTACAAAGTGCGGATGAAGATTCTTCTCTTATTGTTGACTACAATGAGAGAACGCCGCTGCCATCACCATAAAGTGATGATGAGTACAGCGAGCTAGTGGGGAAAGTGATGGCACTATTAAGCCCATTTATGATTCTCCCATTGTCTCTACCTAAGGTTGCGAAGGTGTCCTTGCCTTCCGTCAACAAGGCAATTGTCTCTCGTCGTCGGCGCCAACGAGCGCAGCGACCATCACTAAGAGCGCTACCTTAATGGTACAGTTGTGGTGGAGTGGAAATCACAAAATTGCTGATGCGATAATCCACATACCAACAGCACTCAGACTGCCGACTAACGGAGGGGGCCTCCGATTTCGTGTGGGGATGTCTTGTTCTTCTCACCTTGTGTACCCGTCGGTAGGGCGGGTTGCACTTTCCTGGTGACCTTGGGAAGAATGTCAATCTGGTGGGGTGGCGATAGGGGGTTGTGGTGGTCGCGTGGAATTCTTCACACGATCAACCGAATAGTTATGGCGATCCTCCCAAAGAACCGCTAATTTCCCAATACGACAGGCTGGAATCTTCTGACCACTTGAGCAGAACCTTCTAACCACTTGAGCTGAACTGTAACGGGGTGAGAGCCCCGTTATCGTCGTACACTGTAAGGAGCGTGAGGAAGCGCTCTTATTTATAACGTAAATATAACGTTTATTTTTGGTCTTTGGTTATAATTCGCAGTAAGAGCGAATATGTTCCCTAGCTCATGGGAACCACTCAAATATAGACGTGCAGTATCCGCTAATCGGATACTGCCTACCTACTTATGTAATTATGTGTTAAACCTATATCAGCTAGTGCAATAGGTTGCCCCATTACATCACCCCTCTCTTTAAGTTGCGTTTACCGCAACGTAAACGCCTTTCGCAAAAAGTTTCTTCTCAACGAGTAGTCCAACGAGGAGTCCAACGAGAACTCCAGCGGCTTGTCTTCTTGGTCTTCGAATCTGCTCAGTCATTCACAACTGAGCAGCATGAACCCTGGCCAATCACGCGCCGAGATCCCTAACAATGGTTGGGCCCATCAGGCGACGATCCGAAGAGAGCAGGCATCGCGAGTCATGGACGAAGACTTGAAGCCGTGGGACTTGTACAGCCTTGAAGGTGCTGAAGAACCTGAATCACCCGTCGTGGTCGTTCATACTGTCGCTCTCGACCGTCATATTATCCAAGTGCTCCCGAGCCTCGTAATAGATCTCGGAGTCGCTCGGGATGTCGTCGTCGATCAGCAGCTCGCGAACGTCACGGCTCGCGAGATCGTGGGTGGAGCCGACAGCGCCGGTCGCGTTCGCCGTCTTCTTACTGGACTCATACTCCTCGACTATGTCAGGAACATCGTGAGTCAACATACTTCGAGGCTCCCATGTGTCGTCCGCTGGTGAATATCCCAACCAACGGATCTTATAATGTTTCTCAGTACGGCACTTCGAGGGCGCCGAGTCACTACTCTGCGCTTTCTTCGCGCTGATGCTGAGGAGGCGAAGAACGGCCTGTTGGATGCTCGAGAGATGGCAGAGAGTGCTCGCGATCGTGCGGCTGCTGCGACGGAGGCTGCCGAGCGGACTCGACGGGAGCAGCAGGAATTGGTCGAGCGTCTTCGCCAACTCGAGACTGCCGCGTTCGGAAGGCCCCAGCAGAACGAGTCTGCACGCGCTTGGGCAGTACTTGGTCCCAGTCATCGTCAGCGTCGTCGACAAGGGGTGTCGGACTTTGAGCCGGCACAGAAGAGCGGGGAAGGTTCGAAGGGAGATCCGCCGGTAGGTAAGCCTTACGGCGCCCGACATAGAAAGTTGGGTGCAAACGCATAGATGTAGGTATGTCTAGCGTGTAGGCGTATCCATGTACCTTAACAACCCGAAAGGGATCAATATAGATTGGCGCTAACTTATTAGCGCCCAAGTTCGTCACAGATGTGTCTGGCAGTCCACTTGACGACAATACGACTATGTCGCCTTCTTTAAATATCAACATGTTCTTTCGACCTCTTTTGTCAGCGTTCTGCTTTTGTTTATCCACTGCTTCTTGAAGGGCATCATGTACAAAACGCGTGATGCCTTGTCGTAGTAATAGAAATTCGGTCACCGCAGCCGAACTTACAGGCGAAGTGGACTCTTTAGGAGCAAAATTAGCGACGGGAGACGCGATGGGATGCATCGCGTCGTGACTCGATATGCCGTTGGCCACAAAATTAACAGCATAAGTTGCATCGGCAGCAACCTTGTCTTCAACGTAATCAATCATCAAATTTTTCGGCGCAATGCCATCGGCAGACACTCCCCCACCAAGCTTGGAGACCGGGTGCTCTGAAGCTGAGAGAGCAAGAAGCGCTGGAACGCGAGGCACCCTCGCGTTATTTACGAAAAATGGCGTCAACCCTGTTGACGCATGAACTGCATTGTTGATTGCAAATTCGGCGAGTGGAAGAAACAAACTCCACGACGAGAACGATGTCGTATAACTGCGCAGAACATCTTCAAGCACTTTGTTCACACGCTCCGTTTGCCCATCCGTCTCTGGATGGGCCGCCGTAGACATAAGCAATCGCGTGCCTAATAGTTGAAACAACTCTGCCCAAAAAGCTGAAGTAAGTCGCGGATCACGATCCGACACAATAGATTTTGGCAAGCCGTGATGCCTGAAAATAAGATCGATGAAGATCTTCGCGGTCGTCTCCGTCGTAACGTGCGCGGAGACCGGAGCAAAATGCATCATTTTGCTAAATCGATCCACGAGAACCAGTACGCCCGTGCGTTTCTGTTCATCCGGTGGGAGACCAAAGATGAAATCCATACTGACTGAACGCCAGGCTTCCATAGCAATCGGAAGCGGTCGCAATGGGGCTTGTGAAGACGGTGCAGGCTTCACACACTGGCATGTTTCACAAGAGCGTACCCATTTCTGGATGTACTTATGCATGCGCGGCCAGAAAAACACGCGAGAAACGGCCGCGAACGTCTTTTCGCGACCCAGGTAACCACCAGCTGGACTGTCATGAAATTCATGCACCAATCGTGCTCGGAGGTCGTCATCAGCAGGGATGACGACACGCGGTGGATCAAAGACGCCCATCGTATACGTCAGCAGCGGACCATCAAGCGCGTAACGCTTGATGTTGTCGCGCGTTGGTTTCGTCAACTTCGCGAGTGACCCCTCACTAGGGTGTCGAAGATAACTGATAATTCCCGTGTAGAAGGAATCATTCGCATAAGACTCAGCGATCTGAGTCCGGATTGACAGTACAGGTGTCGAAATCATTGCATTGAGCCCCAGCTCAATACAGCACAAACAAATATCATCGTCTTCGTCATCAGCACTATCTGGCTGATGACCCATGTCACGTCGAGAAAGCGCGTCAGCAAGGATGCTATTCTTTCCAGGCTTGTAAAATACCACGAAATTATACTCTGAGAAGCATGACAGCCAACGTGCCACACGCTGGGACAAGTGAGGAGTCTTGACGGCGGTACGCAGTGATACATGATCTGTATAGACCGAAAACATCTTCTCGCCGAGCAAGTATACTCTAAACTTGATCAGCGCGTAACGCATAGCCAAAAGTTCCTTGTCGTGTACCGGATAGTTTCTTTTCAGCAGGCTTCATCTGTCGTGATTAAAAACTCACGACGCGCTCTCGGCCTCATCATCAAATTGCATGAAGGCGCATCCAATCGCGAAATTACTCGCATCGCAGACGACGTGAAATGGCTTGGAGCCATCAGGCAGCATTAGCACTGGTGCCTCAGACAAGCTCTTTTTCACGGAGTCGAAGGGAGACTGATGTTCTGCCTTCCATGACCAAATTGTGTCTTTCTTCAACAGTGTCGATAATGGCTGAATTAGTTCTGCATAATTCTTCGTATACTTATGCAAATAATTAGCCAGGCCGAGCCATTGACGTAGTTCAGTTTGGTTCCTGGGCGTAGGCCAGGAACATATCGACGACACTTTCTCGGGATCAGCACGGACACCTTCCTTGCTAACATAGCATCCGAGTACTGGAATCTCGGGAGCACAGAAGACACACTTCTTCAAATTCGCATATAATTTATTCTCGCGCATCACTTGAAACACCTGTTTCAAGTGCCGAAGGTGAACTTCCGTAGCGCTGAGCTGTTGCTCAGCGCGGCTGTGAACAAAAATGTCGTCGAAGTAACTTGGTGCAAAATCGCGTAGCGGGCGAAGTATTTGTGTCACCATCCGGTTGAACGTAGCTGGAGCGTTCTTAAGGCCTTGTGGATGACTAGCCACTCCCACAGGGGTGCTGACCGCAGTGAACGGAATATCACTGTCTCTCATGAGGATCTGATAAAAACCATCTGTCAGATCGATGGCACTGTAAATCTCGCTTCCGGACACGATATCCAATACCATGTCTTTGCGAGGAATCGGCGTTTGAGCCGGGATCGTGGCGTCATTTAGCTTGTTAAAAGCGTGTACAATGCGCCAACCGCCGGTGGCTTTCTTCACACAGAAAGTCGGACTCGAATGCGGCGAGATACTCTCGAACATGACCAGCCTTACGGCGGCCCTCAAAAAATTCATCAATTACGATGACTTGATCACGCGGTAACGGCCACTGCCGCGTCACGCAATACTTCGATCCTGGCACGAGATCAATCTCGTGCCGCACTCCACGATCCGCTGGAAGCTCAGCGGGAATTTTCTCCGGAAAGATATCGGCGTACTCACGAGCAATATCATAGAAAGGGTTGCCCGAAGCACGAAGGGCTTCCCAGGACTGTGCCGCGAAGCGTTCCTCGCGCGATGACTTGGGCTCGGCGCTCTTTGGGCGAGCCTCCTGAACTTCTTCACTGGCTGCTTCGGCGGCTGAAACGATGCACACTTGCTCGATGTCGCCGGCCTTGAGGTCGTGAAGGAAATCTTTCCATGGTAGGCTGCTAGAGATGTGATCTCTGCAGCAGTGCACGGAGGGCTCGCTACCTCAATGTAGCGGCCGCGATGTGGAGACCCTTCCACATATTCAAGCGCGCATACGGATTCCGTCACATCTTCGTCAGCGCTTTGACGAGAATTTCGTTGTCTTGGCGATCGGCGTGCTCCTTTCTTGCGTTTGCGCTTTTTCTTGCGTCTCGAGCCACTGCTCGAGACTGGCACGTCTCTGTCGCTGGAGGATGATGTACCCCTCTCTAGACGTCTCCACCACGTCGTTCACTCGCGGATCCACAGTCCGCTCATTCTCGTCAATTAAAGGCGGGAGCTCGTCGTCGACCGCCTCGGATGTACGCGGGAGCTTGTTCTCGACCGCCTCGGTAACAATCGGGAGTCTCTGCTCGTCCGATGTGTGTATTTGCGGGAGCCCCTGCTCGGCCGCCTCGCTAGGAATCGGGAACCCCTGCTCGACCGATGTCCGTGTTTGCGGGAACCCCTGTTCGGCCGCGCTAGGAGCCCGAGCTGCCACCTGAGTACTCGGGGCTCCATTCCTGCCAGTAGGGCGCCCCGCGCCTACTGGAACCGCTCGTTTTTTGGCGGGACCATCGACGACACAGTATCTCCACGTGAGACAGTTGTGTTCATGGCCACCGGCGCTGGAGCTCGGCAGACGGCCGCACGATGGCCTGTCTTGCCGCACCGAAAACACTTCATCGTGTTATGACTACGAACGTCGCGGCTGAATTGCTTGCCGCGACCACGTGATGCATCGATTGCATCGACTTTCATAGGCTCTGGGCTAGACGTACGCGGATGCTGCGACGCTGCGTGCAAGTATGATGACGCGACCGTGTAATCTTCACGAAGCGCGAGGGCAAATACCTCCTCGAGAGACTTCGGTTCAGCACGTGTGAAGCAATAACGTGTCATGCCCTCCTGCATACCGAAGACGAAGACATGGACTTGTAAAGCCATGTCGATCGGCTGCGTGATAATACACGAAGCAAGATGTCGTGTCTACGACGAGCTTCCCAAGGGCACATTCTTTGGCTTTACCAACAAGCCGAGACAGCAGGAAATTAACCTTGGCCGTCGGAGCGTCAATTAATCTTGACGCTATCGCAATATCAATCTCCCTAAATCAGCGATTAAGGGGGAGACGATTTGGACCATCACCGGAGTACGTTGATGTCTCCATTTTAATTGCATCGTAATGGGAGGTGCGCGAGGGAGTCGATACTCGCCGATTCGCTCTGGCACAATAATAAACCAATAATAAATAGACGTGCAGTATCCGCTAATCGGATACTGCCTACCTACTTATGTAATTATGTATTAAGACCTATATCAGCTAATGTAATAGGTTGACTTGATTCGTCCTGCACCTGTCTTTCCTTGTCCTTTCCTTGCTTGCTGCGTCCGATCGCAATCGAATTTAGTCTTGAGAGTCCGTGCTCTAACCCTGGCCAAGCGATCCAGAGGTTGAGGCTTGTCTTACGCACCTACAACCTAGGTCGTCGGGTGGCCAAAAATATCCAGCCCGGAATAGGTCGCCACGTGTCTTGCGTAGTTTTGTGTAAATTGAACTCTGTTATTAATAACCAATTAAATGTAAGAAAACCTATGACTCCGCCTTTTCTATCTTCCAGAATAAACCATTTCGTAAATCGCAGTTAGTGATGATGATCGTACATAGCAAAGATATCGTACTTAGTGAGTGCGATCATCTGAAATATAGCGATAGTATTCGTGATCATGGTATCGCACGTGATCACACCATATATCCATCTGGAATATAGCGATAGTATTCGTGATAATAAACTCTCACATTGCATAATATAATGAAGTTTCGGTTGGAGAGGTACCTGAATGTAATAATTATCGATATCGCTTGAAGGTGCTCTGGGACTGGCCGAAATTAATGGATGGGAATCATTTCATAAACCACTTTACCACACAGTCGCTTATCAACATGAGGTTGGCGATAATAAATCGTTCGCCTCATAGGTAAAAACCCAGTATTTGATGTCCATGCTATCCATAATGGAGAGTCTGACTCAAACGAGTGTGAGCCTAATGCTCCACCGACAGGTGAAGATACTTGGTCGTATTTCCCCTTTTCTGGTCGTGTTGCGTTCTAACGAAACCACCGACCAATACGAATCAGGATTCTTGCGCCCGTTAAGCCGCAATCAGATACAGCGGTCGCAGCGAATCAGCTTCGCTGTGGTGCGTGCAAGAGAAGCCATGCGTGAAACGGTACCTCCTGCTCCTCTTCGCTACGCTGTCCCTGCTAGTCCATCTGGACCTAGCGGAGTGGCTGTAGCTGATGCTCCTGCTCATAAGCGGACACTAGCTCCGGTATGTCGCGGCGCAGCGCATCAATCAACTTCCAAGAGCCGAAACTCTTCGGGTGTTCACTTCATTGGACGAGGATCTGAAGCTTCTACTTTTCAAAGCGGTGGGCCAACAACCTTTTAACAAGGAAGCGTTGATTCCCACCCACATCCACCAATGCAGGTGGCACCCGATAGAAGTGTCGATTACGCCCACCTACTTGCGGCTGCCTACCATCCAGACGCAGGCGCAAAGCGCTGCTATAGACAGACGGACAATGGATCTCGAGAGTCAAGTCTCACGACTGACTTGGGATCTGCGCGATGTCCGCGCGAAGGATCGCCAAGGTTATGACCGGCTGAAACTTTGTCTGGACCTTTTGAAACAGTTGATGATGAGAGACTCGCGTCAAGCGTAAAGTCCTCCTCGCTCTCCGAGTCCCTTGCAAAGCGTGGTTCGCTTGACGCCACTCCGTCAAAGCCCGACACTTCAAATTCAATGTAGCACACAAACTCGTCAAACGTCTCGTTCCACACTCGCGAAGCTTGCTTCAGGCCGTAAATTGCCCTCACCAATTCCAGACAGTCGAAATCACCATCAAGCTCAACACTTTCAGGAATCACGCAAAACACTTGCTCCTTCATGACACCATAAAGAAATGTAGTCACCTATGTCACCATGCGTAAAGTCACGTGCTTGACCATCGGCACAAATGTCTCGTGTAGTCGATGCCACACTTCTGGCGAAAATCCTTTGCCACAAGACATGCCTTGTGCTTCTCGAAAGATCCGTCTACTTTACGCTTGATCTTGAATACCCATTTCGTACCAATGGCACGCTGTCCGTTGGGCAACTTGGCTGCACGAAACACACCAGTGAACTTGGTCTGGTCCGCTCACTTGTGCTTCAAATTTCGACGGCTCCGACAGATCTGCTGGTGTTTCAGCAGCATTCGCACTCGCACACCAAAACACAGGCGAAGTTGATCCTTCCGACTGTTTCTCTTCTTTTTCTTGGTGCGACGAGAAGTTGGCCAGCCCACTTCCTTCTTCCAATCCAGGCCGTTGACGCACAGTGCGCAGTCGTCGAGCCATATCATCTTCGTTACTGAGACGGTTCTTGCGTTTGTCTGTCTGCCGGTACTCCACTTGACGCAACCTTCATCATTGAGACCAAGTGAGTCGAAGTCCAAGTCATCATTTTCAATCAGCGACAAAGGTCCAAAAGTTGACTCGTCAAAATTGTCGCGATTGACAATTACCTGCCCCGCCTCGATGTCAAAAAACGCGATAAGTCTTTGATACTTCCTCGTAGCCCAAAAATATTCCAGCGCGAGCCTTGGCATCCCACTTGACTCGCTTTTCCTTCGGAGTCAGTATGTACGTCTGGCAACCGAATACCTGCATGTTTGACCTTGGCTTGGAGTTGTAGACGATCTAAAACGGGGTCTTGTGCACAACTTTGGGTGACGGCCAACGGTTCTTGACGTAGATAGTGGTCATCGCCGCTTCAGCCCAGAAGCACTTGTCCAGCATAGCATGATAGAGCATACAGCGGCCGATTGTGACGACAGTCCGGATGGCGCGCTCTGCTGTGCCGTTAATTTGATGTCCGTATGGACATATACTGACTTTAAAAGAGAAACGACTCAAGTGGGACCCCAAGGCTCACGCTGGACTGTTCTTGGGGTACGAAGAAGTGTCCAAGGCCAATCGAGTTTATGACATTGCGGCGTGGCAGGTGATTATCAGTCGCGATGTCAACTTCGATGAGTCGGCCTTTGGACATTCGCCGCTGATTTCCGATGAGGTCTTCGATGGTCTGGATTTCGAATCACCCGATCTCGACGATGAAGGCTCACGTCCCACGCACTTTCAACAAACAGGAAAACGAAAGGGTCGACCCAGTGACGAAGATAAAGCTGCTAGCAGGCCTTGTGCAGTGCGTCAGCGACCAGGATTAGAAGAAGCAAGTGCGCCGAATGCTCGCTCTTCGCGTCGAGCTGATGAAGATGAAGAAGAAAAGTCGGAAGGTCAACATGATACATCGACTTCCCCTGTGTTTTTGCATGCGAGTGCCAACGCTATCAAAGCGGCAATGAACTTATCGGAACCATCGACATTTGAAGAAGCAGTAAGTGGCCCGGATCAAGTACACTGGCGTAAGGCAATTGGTGCGGAACTCGCGTCGATGAACTTCGCGGTGTGTTTCGTGCAGCCAAATTGTCCAGCGGACAATCTGCCATTGATACCAAGTGGGTCTTCAAGATCAAGCGCAAAGCAGATGATGAATCGAGAAGTATAAGGCACGACTTGTGGCCAAAGGTTTTTGCCAGAAGTATGGCATCGACTACACGGAGACGTTCTCGCCCGTGGTTAAGTATGTGACGTTACGCATGGTACATTGCCATTGCCATGACCCCTGGATCAATTTGACGTGGTGACTGCGTTCCTGTATGGAGTGATGAAGGAGAAGGTATTCTGCGTCATTCCAGAAGGCGTTGAGATAGACGGTGACTTCGACTGCCTCGAGTTGGTGAAGGCGATCTACGGCCTCTAGTAAGCTTCGCGCATGTGGAACGAAACCTTTGACGAGTTTGCATGCTCGATTGGTTTTCAAGTATCGAGGCTCGATCCATGTCTCTACATCAGGACTGTGGAAGGCCACTGCGTGTTTGTGCTGGTCTACATGGACGACATATTGGTGACTGGAAGCTCACTCGAACTGATTGCGCGCACCAAGAGCGACCTCAAGACACGCTTCAAAATGACCGATAGTGGCAAGTTTGCATTTGTTCTTGGGATTGAGCTCGTTGAAGGCGCATAATTTGTGTCAGCGCCGTTATGTGGATGATATTCTCAAGTGCTTTGACATGATGGGTGCAAACCTGTAGCAAGTCCTGTGGATGTAAGCTCTCGACTGGTTTCTATTGAGGTTACCGGTACAATCCGAGCTTCAAGGCGTAGTTTTTAGGGATAGTTCTTACGGTAATTACGTAGTTGGTTAGACGCGTAGGATGAGGAGACGCTTTACATGATTTATATGTGGACCACATTTAAATCATGTAGTAAGCAGTAAGATCCTATAAATCAATTACTTTCGAATTCTCATACAACCCAGCAGGTGTTCTACGCTTCGCTCCCTTCGGTCTCTCCGCTTCCCTTTTTCCTCCACGCTCAAGATTCAACAGGTTATGAGCCCAAGCGCCATGTCCAGCATCAACACATCGTCCAGCGTCTCCATCGACAAACACGATTGGAGACAACTACTCGACGTGGAGCCGTTACATGCGTGGCGTGTTTCTTACGAAGTCGACGTGGCATGTCGTCCACTGGAAGTCGTCGCCAACATTTGTGGACCCACGAGCTATGGAGGAGTACGTGAAGACGAGCAACATCGTGCTTAGTTTGATGTTGCTCCACATGGACGCCGACTATCACCATGTGGTTGATGATTGCGAGGAAGCATGGGTCGCGTGGTCACCTTTGAAGGCACTATACGGTGGGTCGCAGAAGGCTGGGCGCATCTACTTGAAGCGCCAGCTCTTCAGCATGAAGATGGCGGAAGGCGGCAACGTCTTGCATCACTGCAACGAAGTTCTTAACATCGGCGCTAAGCTTAGCAGCATCGGGGCCAAGATGGAGGATGAAGACATTGCGATCTGCTTGCTGCTTAGTCTCCCGAAAAGTTTTGAGAACGAGATTCTGCACTTGGAGATGAGCAGTGCCAAGCTGCGCATGGAAGATGTGTTCAAGGTGCTGACGAATGAACACACCAAGCGCCAAGGCGAGATGATGACGACGACAACGACGACGGTGAAGACTGATGATGCGACGAAGGCATTCAGTACCCGAGCGCGAGCCTTACCGATGCACTTATTGTGGCGAGATGGGGCACACGGCAGAGCGTTGCTGGACGAAGCAAAAGGATGAAAGACGAGGGGTTCGACGCGGCGGCTATGGTCGTGGATGCAACCCCAACGAAGATTCTGATCAGGCCAAAAAAAGATTTGGCTGCGATACCAGCGGTATCAGCAATGATCGCGTCTCCATTAACAGAAGATAAGTCTAGAGAAGAAGATGTCTTGGATGTTCCTGATAATGATGATTGTATTAGCAGATCACCTAAACAGGAGACAAAAGGCGGAAATACTGCAGACAAAAAGCCTAAAGTTATTGAGCAGCTTATAGGACGACCAGATCGAGATCCTGCAGCTGTAGAAGAGATCGCAGATGATGAAAACGCCTCAAGCAGAACGGAAGTGGAGACGCATGATCCTCCAATGTATTATAAAGAAAGCGGCGAATTATATGCGGAAGATGTGGAGCAGCTTATGGCTGTTTTGCCAGAAGTGACGATGCCTACGGAAGAAGTAACGTTTGAAGATATTCAAGTCGGAGATCCGGAAATTCCCCTCACTGAAGATCAGAAGAAATTCAGACTATTAATTTGGGAAAGTCGTCATCTTCTTATGGGTAAAGGTAATGCATTACCTCCGGCGGTGATTGGAGCAGTTTGCGATATCAATGTGGGTGGAGCTTCCTCGATTGCCCAACGAGTACGGCCGGTCGCTCCCAAGTACCGAGAAAAGTTGTCTGATTTGATCAAAGGTCTACTCTCGGCAATTATTATTCGACCATTGACATCACCTTGGGCATTCCCGATCGTAATTATCATCAAGAAGAGCGGTGTGGATATCCGACTGTGTATTGACTACCGGCTAATTAATCGCTTAACTCGATTGATGGTATACCCGATGCCGCTCGGTTCATCAGCGAATTACTTTAAGATTTGGATAAAGCTCTTTGGTTTTGCTCTCTAGATATGGCTAGTGGATTCTGGGTGGTCGAGGTGACGGAGCGAGCAAGGCTAATTTCAGCTTTTATAACACCGTTCGGTTTATTTGAGTGGCTTCTGGCGCCTTTTGGCCTTAAAAACGCCCCGCACATTTATCAACGCTTGATCGATAATGCGTTATATGGGTACCTTAAACTCAACCATGATCGAGAAGTGTAGGAAAGTAAGAATGAAGTGAAATAAATGACTTGTGTATTAACGCGGGCCAGACGCGTTTCGGCCCCCCGCCCGGGGCCTCGTCAGTGGCTTGTCAATCTACAAGTGAGAACCATCCATACCTCTAGCTATCTGAGACCTATTACAATACATAGAAGCACGTAGAACCTTCTAACGCCTTCCGTATAGTCTCTAGCGTAGGTTGAACCTCTGGAGTCGATATCAGTGCATCTTGCACTTCCAACAAGAAGGAGACGATCACGACGGATCAAAGCTGATTGATGTGTTTAAAGACGGCAAACCGGAAATTGATCGACAACCTTCTGTACTTGGACGTCGATCATATATTGATGACATCCTGGTACCTGCAGCCTCTTGGGACTAGCTCTACGAGAAAGTGAAACGTTTGTTGGATGCATGTAACAAGTGAAACTTGTCGATCAGCTTGTTGCCAAGATCGCTCCTCGACAAGCGGCAGAACAGAGCTAGGTACCGGTAGTTACCGGTATACTTATCCGACGGTGGCTATGACGTCACAGTATGACGTCACTGAAGAAGGTTCTAGAAGGTTCTAGAACAATAGGCTTAGATGTAGCACAGGCGAACTAAGGACCTTAATATATATTTACTTTGCATTCTACCAAGTAGTGCTCAAACGGACCTTTTTCTCTTTAGGTTATGATGAGCCCAAGACCCTCCTCTGCCCAAGACACCGACTCCGACTTCGCCTTCGTAATGGACGCCACCTTCGCTCCCACCTCGCGCATCAATAAGTTTGATGGATCGAACTTCCATACGTGGAAGTTCAAGATGCAAATGGTGCTGGAGGAGCGGGACCTGTGGGAGGTGGCAAGTGGAGAAGTCAAAATGGAGGAACTGACCTCTACGCTGGAACAGTCTTCGTTCAAGCGCAACTCGAGGAAGGCGTTGGCAATCATCTGTCTCGCGATGGATGATTTGCAGCTGCCCCTGGTTCGGTCTGCCAGTGGAGCACATGATGCATGGTCGCGGCTGGAGAGCCACTTCGAGAAGAAGAGCTTGGCGAACAAGCTCTTTCTTCGTCGTCGTTTCTTTACGGCTAAAATGGATGAAGGTGATGATGTGTTTACGCACATCAACAAGATGAAGACTCTGGCAGAGCAGCTTGACGCAGTTGGAGCTCCAGTCACTGAGGATGACTTGGTTATCACGCTTCTTGGGAGTTTGAGTGAGTCGTTTGCATTCCTCATTACGACTTTGGAGTCAAGAGCCGACTCGTTGTCGTGGGAGCTGGTGACGTCTCGACTCCTGCACGAAGACATGAAGCGCAAGGAACAAGGTGGTGGCAGTGATGGAGCTGCGCATGGCCAAGGACAAACATTCATGACTACGGAAACTGGGCGACGGAAGGGATGACAAGTGCCAGTGAAGACTACCAGCGCTTGCCATCATTGCGGCGATCATGGACATTGAATTGCCAAGTGTCCAGTGAGAATTCGTGAAAATGCGGAGCGACAGAGGCTGCAGCGTGCAAGTATCGCGCAGAGTGAGGATCACTCCGACGACTATCTGTTTTCGGTTGGTGAAAGTGCAAGCATCACCAAGTCGAGTTGTGTGTGGCTGGTCGACTCGGGTGCGACCCAGCACATGACGTACTCGAAAGAGTACATGAAGAACTACAAGGCAATTTCTCCGGTCGATGTGCATCTAGCGGATGATGGCATCGTTCAAGCTGTTGGCACGGGTGATATTGTGATGATAATGAAGACGCCACGTGGGATCAAGAAGGGTGTGATAACTTCGGTTTGGCACATTCCAAAGCTTTCACGAAATTTGTTCTCTGTTGGACGTTTTACGAAAGACGTTGGGCCAGTTACTTTCGATGCTGATGGATGTTTCGCAGAAACAAAGGGTCTTCGCTGGAAGCTAGGGGCCCGTGAAAGGAAAGGTCTTTTCAAGCTATGCATGACGCCAATTCTAGTGGAGGAAGCCAATGTGACAAGCTCGTTGGGATGATATGGGGACACCACTTCGTACCTCTGGCACCTTCGACTTGGTCACATAGGCTATGGTGGTCTTCATGACATGCTCAAGAAGAACTATGGCATCGGTATTGGACTTGACTCTGTGAAGCAGTGGGAGATATGCAATGGATGCGCGCAAGGCAAGCAAACGCGTGCGAGCTTCCTGCCAAAATTGCCGCATCACTCCACAAAGTTACTGGAAGTTATTCGCAGTGATGTGTGTGGTCCGATGCAAACAACAACATTCAGTGGCAAGCGGTACTTCGTTACTTTTATCGACGAGTATTCGCACTTTACCATGGTATACTTGCTTCAAAATAAGTCAGAAGTCGCAAGCACGTTTGCTACGTTTGTTGCATATGCCGAGACGCAAACTGGAAAAGTTGTGAAGGCTTTACGCTGTGACAATGATGGAGAGTACAAGTCGGGTGAATTGGTTAATTTTTGTCGTCGTCGTGGCATTGATCAAAAATTCACACCACCCTATACTCCACAGTTAAATGGCGTGGCTGAACGTATGAATCGGACGCTAGTGGAATGTGCACGCTGTATGCTCGAGCATGCTGGTCTACCAACGACATATTGGGGCGAAGCAGTAATGACTGCTACCTTTCTTCGGAATAGGTGTCCAACGCGTAGCATCTCGCTGGAGCAGTCGCCATACCAAGTCTGGACAGGAAGAAAACCAATGCTGGCCAACCTAAAAGTTTTTGGTTGCCATGCTTTTGTGGCAATTCCAAAGGAGAAACGAAGAAAACTTGATGCTCGCGCTGAACGCTGTCGATTTCTTGGATACTCAGAGCATGAAAAAGCGTATCGTTTTGAAGACATCACAAGTGGTCGGATTGTAATAAGTCGTGACGCCAAGTTTATGGAGAATGTGTTTTGCGAAGATGAACGGCAAAATACACAAGTCGTTACAATGGATGTTGCTGAAGATGCTACGGAGGATGAAGCTTCTGATGATGAGCAGCGAAACCCGACACAAGACCATGACACCAGCAGCAAGCGCCATCAACGAACTGAATCACTCGAAGCGGCAGCTGATCCTCCACATCCCAAGCGCCAGTTTCGACCACAAATGTCATTAGATGAGATGTCGGTAGTTGCTCACGGTATCGGTGACTTCGAAGCGGCCTTCGTTATGGATTCAGTGGGAGAAGTGCCGACTACATTCAAGTCTGCAATGAAATCCAACAACGCGGCCAAGTGGAAGGAGGCGTGCAACTCGGAAGTTGACACACGAACGAGACATGGTCACTTGTTCCACTGCCAACAGGACGGAAAGCGATTGGATGTCGATGGGTGTTCCGAATCAAGGAAAACCAAGCAGGAGAAATCGAGCGGTTTAAGGCTCGTCTTGTCGCCAAAGGATTCTCGCAAAAGCATGGAATCGACTATGAAGAAACGTTTGCTCCGGTGGCCAAGTTTACTTCAACTCGAGCACTTCTAAGTTTGCGGCCAAGTATCGCCTCATCTTTCATCAGATGGATGTCAAGACAGCTTTTCTCAATGGATCACTGGACGAGGATATCTACATGGTACAGCCGGATGGATATGTCGATGAAGAACGGCCAGATCATGTGTGTCACCTCAAGCGATCGCTTTATGGATTGAAGCAGTCTCCACGAATGTGGAATCAAACGATTGATAAGTTTATGATCGGGCTTGGCTTCAGGAAGTGCGAAACAGATCACTGCGTGTATGTCAAGCGGAACGATCAAGACATGGTTTGTGTGGCTCTTTACGTTGACGATCTAGTCCTCGCAAGCAGTGACAACAAGTTGCTGGAGTCAACAAAACAAGCTCTTCGTGATAGGTTCGACATGACGGATCTGGGATGTTTCGAATATTTTCTCGGCATCGAAATCGATCAAGATCGCTCGACTGGCAGTGTGTCAATGCGCTAAATCAAGTTTGCCAAGGATCTTCTCAAGAAGTTCGGCATGGAGAATAGCAAGCCAGTCAAGACACCACAAGATCCGGGTCTCAAGTTGACGAAGGCGATGTGTGAGGACGGCTGCAAACATGGCGAAACAATGGCAAACGTGCCATATCGAAGTGCAGTCGGCGAATTGATGTATCTCATGGTTGGTACTCGACCAGATCTTGCAGCTGCAGTGGGAGTACTCAGCCAGTTCGCTTCGGATCCGTGTCCGACTCACTGGCAAGCGCTCAAGCGAGTGTTTCGATACATCCAAGGGACTACTACGCATGGGATCAAGTTTCAAGCAGCAAAAGAAGAAGGACTTCAAGGATATTCGGACGCAGATTGGGCTGGAGATGTCGAAACAAGACGAAGTACAAGCAGCTATGCCTTCATGATGACCAGCGGGTGCATCAGCTGGCGAAGCAAGAAACAGGGTACGGTGGCGCTGGGCGTTAACGGAAGCGGTGCAAGAAGCAGTGTGGCTTAAAGCATTTCTGTGTGAACTCGGTGAGATGAAGAGCGACGAAGTGGTCAAGATCTACGAAGACAATCAAGGATCCATAGCGTTGGCAAAGAACCCAGAGTGTCACAAGCGGACTAAGCACATTGACATTCGCTACCACTTCGTTCGTGAGAAGGTGGAAGATGGTCAAGTGGTGTTGCAATATTGCCCAACAAAAGACATGAAGGCAGACATAATGACCAAGCCAATTCCAACTGCTCAATTTGAATACCTTCGAGGCATGCTAGGAATTCAAGCGTCAACCGCTGTCAAGTCGAGTGGGAGTGTTGCCAAGATCGCTCCTCGACAAGCGGCAGAACAGAGCTAGGTACCGGTAGTTACCGGTATACTTATCCGACGGTGGCTATGACGTCACAGTATGACGTCACTGAAGAAGGTTCTAGAAGGTTCTAGAACAATAGGCTTAGATGTAGCACAGGCGAACTAAGGACCTTAATATATATTTACTTTGCATTCTACCAAGTAATGCTCAAACGGACCTTTTCTCTTTACATTCAAACCCGCCAAAAAGTGAACTTCTGTGAGACTGAACTCGAATAAATTGCATAATATCCTTCCATCCCTTCTTTATCCACATCGAGTTGTCGTAATTGAGCTTCTGCTTCCTCTCGAGCCCGTTATAAAGTCTCACATAACATCTGATACGCTTCACTACCAGCTACGGACTGCGCTGCTTTGCGTTCACAGCCACGTTCCACCTGCTTCACCAGCTCATGACCTGAATTGTTTGTTAACTGCAGCGTTTCTAGTGCTAAAACCACTGCGTGAATACTACTCCACCACCTCTTACGATATTAGCAACTGTCTTGACATTCCGTTGCCAAACGAGGCTGTGGAATAAATCCATTTGGACAAGATTATATATAAGCGACGACCAATGATTTTACATTGAATAGACCTATTGAAAGCAAAAACAATGCAATCACAGAGAAGTTATTGCTGATACTTAGCGGTAAACAGCACTCAATGTGGATGCAAAGCGGCTTCAAAGAGCTAAGCAATTATAATCTTGGCGATATTAGTGGTAAACTGGGCAACCAACATACATCGTGCATTTGGGGTGAGATAGCGTGATGTGTCTACATAATTGAACTGCTTTTGTCTGCCTCTATTTATCTGACGTCATGTTGGTTTCTTCGAGCCCATCCAAATGGAAAAATGTACTGCAATGTTGAAATGAAATACCGATTGTCAGCGATCACATCAAATCCAAATGACTTACTTCCTACAAACTTTATTATGCATCAGCTGTCCTACCTGTATCTAAAACTATCAGGTGCTCTTTGTGTCACAAGTCACGACTAGGAGAAGACTTGGATGAGATGAAGCAAAACCTCTCTCATATCCGTGTTGCAATAGCCACTTTCTTGCTGCAATCAGTTCACATTAAGAAAAACAAAATGGCCGACAAGAAGAAAGAACAGCAGGAGAGTCTTGCGCAGCTGTGTGCGACTTGGAAACGAAGAAGACTTTGTGCCACGTCAAGGACTGTCCTGGAGTACTGAAGAAACACTGTCCACTCGTGAACCCCAATTTTGGTGAGCAACCGACGTTTTCTATCGACAAAGGCCGCTTTGTTCCATATCAAATGTCCGTGTACAACAATGCGATGTGGCCTTCAAGATCGAATGCATTGGGCAAGTGGGCAACGTGACTAGGAGATAGAGTGACAACTTTGCAAGGAACGTTCATTTCTGGCACTGATGTTGATTGCCAGACATCGTACACGCCTCGCGACACGCATAGAGGCTCGTCGAATGGGTTAACGTGGACGTATCGTGGTAAGCCGTACGCTCCTACGTGCGTTGTTGAGATTGATAAGCTCTCTAGTCAAGTCTCGCAACGCAACGCTCTCGATCGAAAGATGCGAATGGAGGCGTACAATGCTCTGACAACACTGCGTGGAGAGATCTTAGTGGTAGCAATGTTCTTGTTGGCTTTACGCTCGTGAGTACGGATCTGGAGATGATTTTAAATCAGGATTCAGGATTGTCGTCAGAAGAAGAAGTTGATTGAGAGTGTCCCTTTTTAACATGCAGAAAATTATTCAAATGTCTTGGTGCTTTCACCGCCCACGTTAAATGGCACCGTGCCAAACGTGCTCGTCAAAAGTATCTAGCGAAACGAATGTAAACACTACCGTTTGTGCTCACTAATCTATCTGGTATAGCAGAGCCTCGCTCGGCCTTGTGATCCTCTGCAGTCGCCTCATTTTATATTGACACCCTCAACACCCACAAGACGACAGAGTCGCTTTATGGCCTCATAACAATGTAGTCGCTCTGCACGTTGTCCAGCCGCTGTCCCAGGGTTATTGGCACTCATTAAACATGTCAAAAACCCTTCGTTTTGCTACTGCGTCAGAGTCCATTTCATTGCAACGATGATTCCGTCCAGGTATAATATTTCCAACACTCTTTACTCAAAGCTCTACGTCATCAAATCTGTTGATTCACGTAAGATTGCTTTGCTAGACCGATCACCTGCTCACCAAGCTTAGAAATTCTCTGTCGAAATTTGCTACGCGTAAAGGTTTAAACTTGTTACTCAATCTGGACGTTGCTGTCAGATGTTGCGTATTTTCGTCGTGTTGACACAAAGATGCATACGCTAGCTGTCCGTAGCATCAACGAAGCACTGAATTTCATGGAGTACTGAATGACACCCATTGCGACGGAAGTCATATATTTGCTTCATGACGACTTTCCCAAGAAGGCTCGAGTGCGTAAACACCACCTTTCATCCGGTGCTTAAAAAATTGATCGTATCGGTGCCCGGATGGTAGCACCATTAACTTGTTTCCTGCAGCATGGTCATAAAGACTTGATCTAACGACGAGATAGCAAGGCAATAACGAAGGTCGTGGCTTGGATCGTCGAGATCATCGCTATTTAAATGCTCGAGGGCTACGTTTACTTGAAGGATTGATTTGTATATAGAAAACGTCACCCTTTGACAGGACAGGAAGCAGAAGCAGACATCCGATCGTTGCGAGAGCATTCATTAACTGGAATGTGAACTTGATATGTCTCGAACCAAACACGAATATCTTCACGGACGGCGTATACAGATTCGGATTCAAGGAATTGCTGAACGATAAAGAGAGTGCAATATGTGCGCACGAAGAGGTGGAGGGGCCGCGCATCAAACCGAATCGGATTAAAATGATAGTTTCCTTAGATACGAAACAATACATGCTGGTGAGGGAGCGGGGGAGCTGGATCTTCGATCGAGAGCGTTGCGTTGCGTTGCGTTGCGAGACTTGACTAGAGAGCTTATCAATCTCAACAACGCACGTAGGAGCGTACGGCTTACCACGATACGTCCACGTTAACCCATTCGACGAGCCTCTATGCGTGTCGCGAGGCGTGTACGATGTCTGGCAATCAACATCAGTGCCAGAAATGAACGTTCCTTGCAAAGTTGTCACTCTATCTCCTAGTCACGTTGCCCACTTGCCCAATGCATTCGATTTTGAAGGCCACATCGCATTGTTGTACACGGACATTTGATATGGAACAAAGCGGCCTTTGTCGATAGAAAACGTCGGTTGCTCACCAAAATTGGGGTTCACGAGTGGACAGTGTTTCTTCAGTACTCCAGGACAGTCCTTGACGTGGCACAAAGTCTTCTTCGTTTCCAAGTCGCACACAGCTGCGCAAGACTCTCCTGCTGTTCTTTCTTCTTGTCGGCCATTTTGTTTTTCTTAATGTGAACTGATTGCAGCAAGAAAGTGGCTATTGCAACACGGATATGAGAGAGGTTTTGCTTCATCTCATCCAAGTCTTCTCCTAGTCGTGACTTGTGACACAAAGAGCACCTGATAGTTTTAGATACAGGTAGGACAGCTGATGCATAATAAAGTTTGTAGGAAGTAAGTCATTTGGATTTGATGTGATCGCTGACAATCGGTATTTCATTTCAACATTGCAGTACATTTTTCCATTTGGATGGGCTCGAAGAAACCAACATGACGTCAGATAAATAGAGGCAGACAAAAGCAGTTCAATTATGTAGACACATCACGCTATCTCACCCCAAATGCACGATGTATGTTGGTTGCCCAGTTTACCACTAATATCGCCAAGATTATAATTGCTTAGCTCTTTGAAGCCGCTTTGCATCCACATTGAGTGCTGTTTACCGCTAAGTATCAGCAATAACTTCTCTGTGATTGCATTGTTTTACTTTCAATCAGCTTATATGTATTAGCTCAATGATACAGACGTGTCTGTTGTCGGCAAACCCCTATTTCTTAGTGGTAACACGCTCGCGCTCGTTCTGTTCTTACTGTTCTTCAATGCATTTTAGTCATTAACACATCAACTCGCCCATCATTGCTCTTGTTCGAGCATATGCATACAACTTTTAATTTCACGATCGCTAAGTAGAGGCAACTAACGAATATCGTGGACAAACATGCACTTGAGTATTTTTACGAAGTAACTGCTTTTGTCTACCTCATATTTGTCTTGACGTTGGATCCAGTCAGGTTGATGATCTGAGGAATGCATCAAAAGGGTAAACATTGAAGCGGACGAAATAACGATTATCCATACAAACAGCTTACTTCCTTGCAAACTGTATGTGTCTAGATGACTATCGAACATCTTTGCACAGTGTGTGGCAATTCAAAGTGGAACGGATGGATGTAATTGAAGAAATGAGAGATCAGTGGCTGGCAGATGTAGCTACAACAAGTATTTCTTGTTGTGAATTCACATGACTCTTTAAGTATCTAGTACTGCACATGACTACAAGTATCTAGTACTCCAGATGACGAGGAAGATGATGACTATCCGCTGCAGTGACGACATTCGGCATCGAGTGTCAAACCATCCGTATGAAATCATTGTAATTCGATTTCAAGACACCAGCATTCTTCATTCAACTTCTTTGCCAACATGACATCTTGATCTTCGATTTGAGCCCTTTCCACCACCAGACAAGACAAGTCACCGTCTCTAATATTGCACCTATCGGCGCTAAAATGAGCCCTCCTCCAGTCAAACGCGGATGCAACGACCTCTTCTTCCTCGTCCCGTTCCTGGGCGTTGTGCTGGTCACCATCGTATGTGCTGCCAAGTATGGCGACGAGTTTATCGATGCAACACAAGTCAAGGGGCTTTCCAGTTCGTCGGGCGCAAAGCTCATACTGCGCATCGTCGGCTTGTCCGCTTTCGCAGCCACCGGTATGTCCTTCGTCTGGATCGTATTCATGGTCCTGCTGGCTGAGGCGCTCATCTGGGTCACCCTGACCACAATCATCGTATTCAATATCGTGGCTGCCGTCTTGCTCGCCAAGGAGGCGCACAACAGCGGCTCGACCTTGTACTGGTGGCCGGCATCGGTTTCCGGACTCTTCGCGCTGGTCACCACGCTGTACGTGTGCTGCATCCGAAAAAGGATCAGGTTCGCTGCAGCGCACCTCAAGGTGGCAGGCAAAGCCATTTTCCGTCTGCCAATGACGTTGCTGGTGGCGCTCGTGATGGTCAGTGTACAGATCGGCTGGGGCATCTTGTGGGTACTGGGGAGTCTTGGTGCCATGTTCCACCAGGACTACATCCAGCTAGAGAACACGTGCACGACGGACAGTTGCAACCTCAAATACAAGACCGGCGCGATTATCGGCGTGCTATGCGGCATGCAGCTCATCTACTTCTGGGTCACGTTCGTGTTGCGCAACGTCATCGGCGTCACGACGGCTGGGACTGTCGCCGCATGGAAGAACGCGGCCAGCACGCCATTCATCACGATGAGGGCGTGGCTACGCGCACTGACGCTAAACCTCGGCAGCATCTGCTTTGGATCGCTCATTGTGGCAATTCTTGAGACGGTCGTGTGGATGCTGCACTTCTTGGCGTGGCTAGCTGGTCGCAGTGGCAACTGCTGCCTGGCGTGTCTGCTCTCGTGTCTTTCGTGCATCATTTCGTACATCGAAAGCTTGATTGAGTTCTTCAACCGCTTTGCTTTCTCGTACGTAGGCAGCTACGACTACAGCTTCGTGAAGGCGAGTCGCCACGTGTTCAAGCTGTTTGCCGCCAAGGGCTGGAGCGCCATCGTGAACGACGACCTCACGGCCAACATCTTCTGGTTGGGCGATATCATCATTGGCACCGTGACCACCTACATTGGTGTGCTGATTGTGGACGACACAGACTCGGAACGACTGGCAATGTTCTTGCATCCTCACGTCTTTGTGGCCTTCTTCTGCTTCGTCATAGGCTATGGAATTAACCATTTGTTCATGTCGGTCGTGGCTAGTGCTGTTTCCACAATCTTCGTGCTCTGGGCCGAAGACCCGCACCAATGGCAACTCACTCGTCCTCAACACTACAAAACGCTGCATGAGGCGTGGCTCAAGATCTACCCGGACGAGTATAACCACGGATACGGCACACAGATAGTAGATGCTGACGTAGATGGTCGCGTCTAGAGTCCACTTTTTAACATCTAACGTACGAAAAACCCACTTTCTAAGAATGAAGTGGGATTTTCACATTTGTAATCAAAACGAAGTAAATTATTGCAATTTAACGTGGCACGGCATTGCAGTGCTCTTCATTACCTACAATTTTCGCATACCTCGTTATGTTCTTGACGCCATCAGTGGAAGCCGATTAAACCACAGTGACTCTTGTCAAATGGGACGAGCTGATAAAAAATCAGTCCGCATGCAAACAATTTTGTCATATCGCCTACGCATTGCACGAGCTGTTGCCCAGCGGCTGCACGTCTAACGCCTCGCACATCTTGGCATAGTAGATGATGCGTTGCTCCTCGTTCTTCTTGTTGGGGGCGTTCGGGCCGCATTCGAGACCACCGTTGATAATGTTGGTGGATTGAGCAAAGCCGCCCTCGACTGTGATGACTTTGTGAATGATACTGCCATTCTTCTGCGGCGTCATCCAAAACCAAAGTGCAGTCATCCACGTCACCGCGGTGTCCTTTGCAACAATGTCTGGATTGTCGAGGAGGTCAATGCTGAGCGCTTTGCCCGCATTGTAGTAGTTGTAGTTCCACGAGAGCTGAATGGGACCTCGGCCGTGGTAGCGACGGCCACGAGCGCACGGGTAGGTGGTGTTGTCACAGTACTGCCACACCGAGTAGGTGTCTTTGGCGTACTCTTCTGCAGCCTTGAAGTTGTCGCTCTCGTAAGCCGTCTGGGCCAAGAAGGCCGCCAGCTCGCGCCTGTCGTTAATATCGTTGCCGGTGTTGGCAAACGTCTGGTACTTACTGGCAGCATTCACTAGACCATTGAAATTGTAGAGTTCCACAGCATCCGGGAACATGGCGCTAAATTTGCTCTCGTCGAAGAAGCGAGCAAAATTTGAGCTTGGTGACGTGGTATTCACTGCCGGTATCACACACTGGACCACCTCACTTGAGCCAGCAGCTGCTACGCCCAACAGACCCATTACTGCGATAACTCGGGAAAGATTCATACTTGACTTGATTCAGTAGAAAACAAACGTGACAGAGGTTGGAGGGAAATTGGAAACTGAGTGTCTTTGCAATGGACACGAGAGTTAGTCGTCGCTGTGCGCAGCCTCAAAAATCCGGCGATATTGTAGTAGATGACTTATTGAATCTGCCGTGGGAGAGAGAACACTCAGATTTTGTCATCCATTATGCGCAATCTTTGCTGGATTCGAATAAGTCTACCTATGGACTGAGCAAACCACCACATCCAGTCATACAAATCGAGAGGTTAATGTCAATGTGCGTGAGTGAGTCTGTCAAAGATTTGTCGCATGTTGATTCAACTCACTGACGTGATCCAATACTTGTTCCATGTACGAACTGCTGTAGCCAGTTTTCGGTTCGTTTTCGTCTCTGCACGCTGAAGATGTCGTTGCTATTCCACGCAGCTGCGCTTTTTAAACAGTCTGCGAAGCAGCGACCCATTGACATTTAGTTATTTCAATCAAGTGTGTTTGCGATAATGCATACAAAGGCGAAAGATCGAGCCAATGCGAGTCGCGTGTTCCTTAACCACAACACAAAGCGTTGTTACCTATGTACTGTCTTCACATTAGCCACCAACAGTTGCTGCCATAAAATCGGCAGTGCCAGAAGAGAGAGCGTAGACAAGTCTATTGAACCTTTAGTGACAGTAGGATGTAGGATGGTAGATCCTAAGCCTGGTTAGCAATGCCGATTCCTCGTTCGAGTCCGGTGGTTGTACGGGTGTGTCACCTGCGGTGACGGCTCAGGATAGTCTGGCTATGGCACGTTGACAAAGCATCGAACGGGCTCCTTGTATTTTTGAGTCGGTTCGCCGGCGCTACGGCTCGAAGTCGTCTCAGTTTCCCGAATTCATGAACGCTGCCGGTGATGGTCACGTCCGCTTGCTGGAACGTCACTCAGTTGCGTTGTGTCCACAAGCTGGTGATGCAAACGCTGCTCAGGATGTGACGGCGGAGTATGCGGTCACCTCGTCGGGGTGGTCACGTGCTAGCGGTTCCTCGACCAGCGTGGATAGTCCTGGCGCGCGTCTGCTGGCACTGTTTGCAAAAAAAGAGCTTTGAAGCCGTCCAAGCTCCCACTGTTCTTCTGTCCAGTGGCTAATGAGCTGCTGCCAGCAGGCTTGCGCGCACGGGCATGTGTTCTAGTGTTCCTTCACTCCTTGGCAGCATTAAGGCTATTGTCTTGTCTCATCCTGGATGGAAAAGATTTAGATATACCGTTAACACGTTTAGCCCAGTTGGTTTCGGCTTCATGATTTTCCGATTGTATGGTACAAGTTCCAAGCCTTTCTTCGATCGGATTGAGGATCGCCTGGTCGATGGCACTGTCAAACTCGCCTTACATACACAAGCATTTCCAACCTTTTACCTCCTCAATTTAACAAAGTCAAGAAGGAAGTTTGCGAGACCATCACAGCAATGGGTCCGTTGAGCGTATCAGCTGCTAGCTCGAGTGAAGTGGTCCAGTGTCCGACTGCTGTGACCACCACGTCAACTAGCTCAAGTTTTGCTTGCTTCTTCGACAATGGTCTAGTCAATACCAGTAAGTACCCGACGGTGCAGCCGCTATGTAACCTGTGGCATCGACGGATTGTAAGGACAAGGAGAGCTCGAAGGCCTGGCCAGAGAGACGAAACAACGTGGGCTTGTCAGATTCCATACCAATGCTACAGCAATGGTCTTATATTTCTTCATGCAATTAGTACTGACACGACCAACGTATGGTTTGGAAGGTGATGCACTCCTACGTATGAAGACGTAGACAGATGCGACTATAAATTCTGCGATAATTTGCTCGCTATGACTGAGCCCTGTCCGTTACAGCATTATTAATAATAAAACCGCGTGTGTTAATAATAATAAAACGTTTTTAGAACGATACTAAATAAAACGTTTTTAGAGTAATAGCAACTCGTATGCACTCATTTTTGACATTTGATAACCTTTTTATCTCATATAATTGTCTGACATCATATATCAAAGATGAAGCTTTTTCTGTAGCAACGCTAGATTTTGACGTACTCATGTTCATTTGAGAGTAGCAACACAGCTTACATTGATTATATCACTTCGTATCCATTGGCGTGGCCCCGTTAGTTATCTTTGGCCTAAAAACAATCTGCAATGACAGCGCCAAGTCGCCCGCAAAAACTGCATCCGTGATCGTAAGGCTTTCTCCGTCCTTCACCAGTTCTCGCAGCGTCTTGGCTAGGTTCTTGCTAGTAGCAGCACGAAGAGCTGGCGGACCCTGCATGAACAGGTTGGCAGTGCTGGAGCTGATCGACGGCTTCAACAGCCGAAATTTGTCGCCGCAGAGCTCGTCGATCAACTTCTGCAGTGTCAAGGAGTCCGGATCCACATGCAGCGTCTTCTGCTGCGAGGAGCAAACAACACAATCTATCTTGCGCTCGTACTGGAAGGTGTGTGAGTAGCAGCCCGTGGCGCCCATGTGCATGTGATAGTTGTTCATCAAGCGACTGCAGTAGCTCATGGCCTTAAGCGCCTCACTCACGCACATGGCAGCTACAACCGCGTTCGTTGAGGCCACCGCTGGAATAATGTTTTTTACTACTCCCAGTGTCAGACTGTACGTAACGCCGGCAATTCCAAACTGCTCAGCTCGATCCTTGGCGGTTTGGTAAACCCATTGCATATGCTCCGGTGAGTCCTTGTCCAGCTTCTTCTCGGGGAATAGCCTTGGCCAGAGCACTATGAACGCGTAAGCAATGCAGTGTGCCGGTTGTCTCGGCGTTTCGGCAATGGTACACATGGGAAAACTCTTTTGAGGCGGAAAAGACTCAAACGAGCACTCGAAACAGCTCGTGATCCTGGGGATAATCACTCGTGCCTGACCACGAAAACCTTCAGTGCCTCCGTCAATCAACGGGATGATTGTCGAAGGGTCCACTTCTCCGTCCTCGTCCACATCAGCTAAAGACACAACGATGGAATTCAAATAACGACGTGCTTCAATATTGTCCAGTCCCGAGAGAATAACATGAAACTGACGATAAAACTCAGCGTCCATGTCCTGCACTTTTTTGAAGTGCGGGGTTATGTGCACCTTGAGCTTTTGAGGGTCCATCTCACTTGGCATCATGCGATTCCGGACAAAAGCAGCAGCACATTCTGCTTTCGACTTGCCAACGTCAGTGGCTCGAAATAAAAATTGTCGGTTCAAATTGGAGACGTCAATAGTGTCCATATCAATAATGTCCACTTTAGTAAACCCAGAGAGAACCACGTCTTTCAATAATTCACACCCTAACCCGCCTGCACCGATAATTAATACTCGACATTCGTCCTGCAAAAAGTCAAAAGTGTCCTGTGAAGTAGCAGGATCAAATTCGCCTAATGCAACGGCTGAAGTCTCATTAGAGAAGGCCGTCCGATGGCTCAGTAGACGCAGCAGATCCCAATGACGCTGATTATTGCGTATCGAGTGCAGAGTGATGGTCTTCATAAAAGGTGTGCAGGACGACACGGCAGTGGGTAGGGAAACCTGTGACAAAGACGAGACAGGCGCAGGATCAGGATGACTGAGCTTGGGCTTCTTCTGAGCAATAGACGATGGCGATGATAGAGAATGGGCAGACGATGAGGCCATAAACTTTTACTCTTGGAAAGATTGAGACAATTGCTAATAGTAGCGACGTAGCAGGCGAAGTAGCAGCAACGTCAAAGGCAGGCCGAGCAGGTCGGTCGAATTGTTTGATAGTGAGAATCCTGATGTGTGATGTCGGCTACACCATGTAAGGTGGACACATCAATAAACTCGCTAATGATAATTGATGACGGCCAAGTTGCCTGAGGGGACAGTTCATGTACCACATACTGCTGTTTCAGCCCTTATTTGGCAAATGTACATGCAATCATAGCCCATGTCTATGACCGATGCTTCTAGCAGCTTACGAGCTATTCCAATTCATGCGCACTAACATTGAAGGCGAAAGCTTTGTCACTGCCGCATTTCACAAACCCACTCATCATAACTGTTCTTCGTTATCGTGACCCCACGTTTGTTAAACCAAGTTGCGTCTTGTCGAGCACCATCTTGTCAAAACCTTTACATTATCGCCCCTGTCTTTTCATCTATCTACCTTGACCAGAATCTTGAAAGCTTGTTTTCAGTCTCGGATGCTACACCAAATCAACTGGTAAAAGCTGTGTATAGCTTTCCAAAATCGCTACCGTCAAAGCACGCCACATAAGACCATCGGCGTGTCACTCATCACCACATCGCGCTGTCACCATAGCTTTTCCATCAATCAAGGTTAGCTAACAGGGTACAGTTAAAGTGCTCTCTGGCTCTTCGACTTTGTTGCCGCTATCTATCAGTGTCTTAAGACAACGCGACAAGTGCCTTGATACCAGGTCCCGTCTTCATCCATTTCGAACTAAACTAGCAACGCTTACCGCTTGGTATTTATTGTAACTGAAATATCGTAGGGTAAACAGCTTTCGCACAAACGTTGTGACAAGTATTGTCCCACTCGTATTCCGACTGGGTACTTGCACCTTGAACGATGGAAGATCTGGCATTTAGTGAAAGAGCTTGTATTAGTAACGATATCATTCTACTAACGACACCAGTCTACTAACGACATCACTCTACTAACGACATCACTCTACTAACGACATCACTCTACTGACGACATCGTTCTACAAACGACATCAGTCTTACGCGCCAGTTTCAACACCAAACGATGGAAATGGAGAGCAAATACAGGTTATATGCGTAGAAATTCCTTTTCGCGAAAAATGCTCTAGACCATTTTCTTTGCTTATGCTACTCGAAATTTGTTTCACGAAGCTCCGTTCGTGCCTTTTCAGCTATTCTTTATCGTTTCTTCATGAGGTAGTTGATAGGCAACTTAGGTGCCTTACCGTCAAGTTTCCTCAGCTAAAGTGTCCGCTTGCCTATCATCTCCCAAAGGAAAGTACTTACTAAAGTCGGCTTGGCATCCTGAATGATGCGCTGCACAATAATGGTCACCAGCGACTTCAATAAAAGCTCCACTTCAACTCTTATCATACCGTAACGTGTCGTTCAATACGCCTCTGTACAGTGAGTGTATCCATTACACAATGATTTACGGCGAAATTGCATGAGACGCTGTTCTACCTACGATCGGTTGGTTCGGTCCTGCAGTGGTGTGCTCGGCGCTGTAGCGATTCGCTGTACTGAAGGAGACGTCACCGACTGCTGACTAGACCGCCGGGCTTTTTTTACGGACTGACGACGGCAACTTTCGGGACTGTTCATTATGGAGAATTTGGAGCTCTTTGTCAATGGTGTCTTCGTCCCGTTCGAGGTTTGGGTGGTGCCTTGCTCGTAAATCTTCGGATTAATTGTCACACTCTTCGTGGCATCGTTCGTCTTGTAAATACCTACTAGACGATCTGCAAGCTCGAACATATTGTTGCGCAAAGAGATGATGATGAACTGCGCATTGCGCGTACGCTGCTTAATGTAGTTGCCCACGATCGACACGTTTTTGAAGTCCAGTGCTGCATCAATCTCGTCCATGACGTATAGTGGCGTCGGTTTGTAGTGGTGCAACGCAAACACGAGCGCCAGCGAAGCAAGGGTCTTCTCTCCGCCAGATAAGTTCGAAATATGTTTCCAGCTCTTCTTTGAAGGCCTCACGCTGAATACCACACCTTCTGAGAACGGGTCCAACGAATCCACAAGCTCCAGCTCAGCATCACCACCGAGCGTGATCATCTGATACATCTCCTTCAGTTTCAGCGTAATGATGCGGAAACCTGTCATAAACTCCTCCAGTCGCTTGCGCCGCAACTCATCGTATTCGTGGCGCTTCACATCACGAAGCTTCGTCGCTTCCTCCAGCTCCAGGATGCGTGCCTTGTATTCCTCTTCTTTTTGCTTGTACTCTGTCAGTGCGCTCATGTTCACGTTTGCTTTGAGCTCGTCACGCTGCTGTTCGAGCACGGAGATCTCATACTTCATTTCCTCCTTGCTGTAGCGAGATAGAGCTACAGTCTCTAACATTGGAAGCTTCTCCAGCGTAACGTCCAAGTTTGCGTCTTCCTCCTCGTCACTGTCTTCGTCCTCTCTGTGCTCCTCCTTTTGCTCATTCATTGCTTCGTCTCGGTCAGCGCTCTTCTTTTGACGCTTCCGAGCGGGCAAATCTGATTCGTCCTCAAAAACACCCGCGTTGTGTTCTTGCTCCGTGATGAAAGCTGTATGGAGAGACGTAAGTTTTGCTTTCCAGTATGTCTCTTTCTTTGCGTTTTCTTCCAGCATTTTTTCGCAGTCCTCCAAGCTGTTGGACAAATCAACTTCTGCACTTGCCATCCCGTCGTACTCCTTCTTCAACTTCCGGTACTTTGACTCGTCCTTGCAGAGTTCCTTCTCCTTCGCAGTAACCTGCTCTTGAATCGCATTGCACCTCTCCATGACTGCAAGAGCTTTCTCCTCCATTGCAGTAATTTGCTCACGCGTGTCTTTGATCTTCGTTTTCGCTGCTTCGATATCCTCCTCAATCTTCTTAAGGACCTGCTCATTCTTCTCGGTGTTCTTTTGGCTGCTCTTAAAATCAACTCGAATCTTGGTCATTTGTTTCGTTTTCTCGGTAATTTGCTTTGTGATTTTGTTTGCCACGTCCTGCTCCTTGCGCAGCTTCTCGCCACCCACATCGAGAATCTGCTCCTTCATTTTGGCAAGCTTAGTAGCCATTTTATCCACTTTCATCTTCGTAGTTTTGTACTCAGCTTCCTTGACAGTCTTCATGTCCTTGAGCTTCTCCACTTGCTTCTTCGCATCAGCGGACAGCGTCGTTTGCTTTTCTAATAAGCGTTTGCTCTTCTTAAAATCCTCGAGACGCGTCTTGGTAGCCCGCACGTCCAACTCAAGCTTGGGCAAATCCTTATCATATTGCTCAATTTTGCGGGTCAGTTGCGACAGCTCTTTTTCGAGCGAAGCTTTCTCGTCACGAATCTGTTCCAATTCCTTTCGCAGAGACGATGCCTCCTCGTGTAGAACTCGAATCTCGCTCTCACTCAAACCGCTCGCAAGCGTGCTCAACATACCACCACTGCGGGCTCGCTTGCCACCGCCTGACATTGCGCCGGACATTTCCACTAACTGTCCGTCTAGAGTCACAACACGATATTTGCATTGGCGTCCTTGGTAAGCAATCGCTGAAGCCTCGTCCAGGTCTTTAGCCACCAGTGTGTCACGCAGGGCATAGTAAAACGCTGGCAGGTACTTGTCATCATTCACTTTCACCAAATCAAACAGCCGCGGTACTTGGTGTCCGGCAGGAGCATTGACACCACGAAAATGCTGAGTATACTTCGCCTTAAGATAACATAGTTGCTCCAAAATCAGAAAAGTAGTGCGTCCCAAATTATGCTTACGTAGATATGCCACACACGCTTGCGCGCCCGAAGTTGTCGCAACAACCAAATTGTTTAGCGCGCCACAAGCAGTTGAGATGGCAACGTCGTACGTGCCCTCGATTGCACCAAGGTCACCCAGGCGACCGAACAGCCCAGCATTCTCAAGTGGCATACCTGGTTTGGATGCATCAAGAAGCTCCCGGAGCATACGGTTCCGAGTTGCATGTGATTGCACCGCGCCAGAGGCCTCTTCAGCTTTTGTGCGCGCCTCACGGTATTTCCCTGCAACAAAGGTATCTCTGCCTTTGACGTCGTCTAACTCTCGCTCGGCGACGACAATGCGGTCCTTCATCTTGACGAGCTTTTCACGTTTCTCATCCTGCTCTTCTTCGATCCCGCGCAGGTTCGCTTCGGCCTCGACTATACCGCAGGCGTTGGCTTCAAGCGCCTTCTTAGCGTTAGTCACAGGCTCCTCTACAAGCTGGATCTCCGTCTCCGTTGTGTCGATCACTGACCGCAGAGCATTCATTTCTGTCTGAAACGGTTCCATATCCTGCTGAATAGCCTCCATGGTGCTACGTAACTTTGCCGTTTCGTCCTTGTGACCCTCGAGAATACCCTCCAGCACCTGCTCTTGTTTCTTGAGCTTAACTTGCAATTTCTCTACTTCCTTTTCCAACTCCGGCACTAGCTCCTCATTTTCCTGCACTTTTTGCTCAATGTTCTTCTGCTTTTTTAGCTCTTTCTTCTGCGTTGACTGTAACTCCTTCTGCTGTTCCTTGGCGTATTTTAGCTCTTCTCGCAGCTTCACGTCTTGCTTTTCAAAGTCAGCGTATTCCAACTTCGACTCATCCAGTTGTTTGGCAACTTCATCGTGTTCGCTCTTTACTCGTTGATAAATAGCTTCAACAGACTGCAATTCTTCACGGTTTTTCTCCATGCGTGCCAGCTCTGCCTTGTATTTGGCCTGCAGCTCATCACGTTTAGACTCACACAACTTGCGGTTCTTTGACGCTTCTTGGATCCACAATTGGTACAAAATGTTCGTCTTCATGTACACTTCCTTCTCCTTACGGAGATACTCAAGCGCTTCTGCACGAGGTCCTTCCAGATGTGCCTTTTCTTTCTCAACGAGCTTGACACGATTTACTTTACTTCCACGCACGTCATTGCAGCGTTCCACCTCGTCCCACACTCGTTCCGTCGGCTCCACATAGGCATTGGAGCCAATAATGTCTTCGAGATACTCGAGCAATCCATCCTCATTCGTACCTTCTGCTCCTTTGCTTTTCATCATGGCAATCTGCTCGACTTCTCCTTGTAAAATGAGAAATCGATTGTTCTCCAAGTCAATCCCTTTCTCTTGCAACAATTCCGTCACGTATGTGAAATTACGAGGTCTCTCATTCACAAAGTACTTGCTCACGTTGTTCTTTGTGGCTGAACGTGTGACACTGAACGCGGAATTAAGGACAACAGTGTAGTTGGCTTCATTATCGGTCACTGTATCAGCATCACCCTCTTCTGTGTCGATAATCTCTTGGAAAAAGACCGAAACTGTAGCCATCTCAAGATCAGGAAAGTTTGCAGAGCGATGTACAAGCTCTGAGACCTTTCTTAGACGTAATTTGGACGCTCGTTTGCCAAATACAAATAGCAGCGCATCAATGACATTGGATTTGCCACTTCCATTAGGGCCGACGACAGCACTAAAGCATTTATTGAAAGGGCCAATCTCGACTTTCCCAGCATATGATTTGAAGTTTTCCAATTGCATTTTAATGATCATTAGACGTTTGACAGGCGCGGCTTTGACTGGTGGTGTTGAGACTACTTGAATGGAGGCAGCGGGAGAGACTAGTCCATGCGGCGACTCAATGGTCTCTCCCGTTTCTGTATTCATAGGCTGCTGCGTCTCCTCCTCTGTCGTCCTTGACGTTGCAGCATCTACGTCGTCTGCCGCCATGCTGCTGGTTGCCCTTGGTTTCCTTTTTTACGCGCACTCTAAATTTGTAAATGTAGACAAAGACATTTACTTGAAATTTGTAAGGTTGACTACAGAAGGTTGAGTTTTTTTTGAAATATAGAGAGGCAATACAGTAGTTATATCATAGCAGGAGTGATGGTCGCTAGTACCTGACCACATCCCGAGGATTTCCATCAACGCTATAGAAACGAGCTTCTACGTCAACGTATGTCACGTACTTGTTCATGTAGTTCCGTATTAGGCCGCTCAAGTCCAAGTTACGTACATGGATTCTTTCCATACTACAACACCAGTACTCGTGGTGATGTCCATTGCATTTAGCTGTAACGTGGTGACATGAATGTAGATCATGTAGAACATGCAGCTACACTCCATGCATCGACCAATCCATGCGCGTTCCAAGTGCGTAGTCGCCCGTAACAACGTCTCATTAACGCACAACGAGTAAGTTCTAGTTGACGCGACCAATTTCCGCAAAGCACGTGACTTGACTGAAAACAAGGTCGATCATGAGAGTATCATTTTCCACCTGTTCAGCCCGACCACCATGATCTGTTGATTTAACGCGCACATGTATCCAACGTCAAAGTTCGTGATCTTGTCGGGTTTTAAGTACTATCGCAGCTCAGCAATGACACAAATTTGTGGTTGTGCACGATTTGTAGTCTGACACGAGCTTTATAGTCCAGAAAGCACTTCCGTCGCGAGCTAAATCCTGAGTATAGCACGTGTCGCATTGTAGTTAACTTGCACGTTGGCAATTATAATGAGCGACGAGTTCACGTGCACAGCTGCGTGCAGCACAAATCGGACGTATACTGTCATCACCTCGCCACCGTAATTCACGATCGAAGTTTTGCAGCAGGAAACTGACTAAAACCACAGCGTATGTCATATCCACCGTCTCACCGACGGTCCAAAACGAGTTAGGTAAGTACTGACTTGGTCTTACTTCGCGTCGAAAACCGGTCGAAGCGCACGTGTTCGAATAAGTGATGTCAATCAACACTTTCTTGGTAGCAACGACGCAACCAGCGATACCCCGTCCGTAGGGAATTTTTAGGCTGTCCACACTGCTGGGTAACTAAAGCTCCTGAGCTCGTGCTTGGTCACGTCGGTCACGTAGAGCATGCAATGAGCCGTGGAACATGGCACTGCCGATCTCGCAGATCAAAGCCACAAGACTCGGTAGGTTGCACCGATTTTACCATAGTGTCTGAGCACCACAGCATCTCTTTTGCTGCTTGGGCGCTTGCAGATCATGGAAGCTCTGCTTGGCCACCAAAGCCAGCGCTTTTGCTGCCGATATTGCTAGAGTGCTATAACTCTAGCAGTATCGGCTAGAGTATGAGAGAAACTTTAGACCCCGCTTCGAGCATCGACACGGACAGCGCCTCAGTCAAAGTAGGGAACACCACACCTCGGCTGAAAGTAGGAGGGGAATATCAGCGTGGCTGTCATGATTTCCAAAGCAAAGTATGATTGAAGCCGTATCGCCATGGAGATCCAAACGTTTCTGGAGCAACATATGTCCCAGTAGTAAGCAACTATTACCGGTGCATTTGCCGCTATGAACATTGAAACGGTCAACGAGTCCACGAAGCGCAAAAGTTTCGAGTGTTTCTTCAGTTACAAGTTTTCGCGTCAAAAGACGGTCGCCGTATGTAGCTCTTGTTTAAGACTTTGCAAATACGTAAACCACACTAGATTTCGCATATTCAACATTCTCCGCCTGTCAAACTGACTCCCACTACATAACTCCCTTTTCCCCCTCTTCGTCATCACCAACCAAAACATGCTCAAGCGACCAGCATCCACCTCTGAACCGACGACACCTTCGGCATTACCACCATTAGCACAATTACCATCATCTCCATCTCGAGCTAAAAAGAAACGACGTTCTCAACCAATGGGCAACTTAACCAATCTTCAAAAACGTCAACTTTGTATAAAATTTTCACAAGTAAAAATGACGCAGCAAGAACTTTGTCAATGGGCAAAACGTGAATTTCAACTCGCTCATTTGCCTCATCAATCGACAATTTCGAAAATTCTTGCACGAACGGAAGAGTTGACACAAATGGCACCACGTGATTTATCTGCTCGTCGAAAAGGGCTCGTCACTCATCCCGAATTGGATACAGCCCTTTGTAATTGGGTCCTTTGTGCTCGTCATAATGGACTTAAAATTTCTGGTGACATTATTAAAAGTCAAGCACGAGCATTAGCTGCTCAATTGGGTCTCACATCTACTATGAGCTTTTCAAATGGATGGTTGGGAGGGTTTAAAAAGCGATATAATATTCGATTGGGAAGTGCTGCTGCTGCTGCAATGGATAGTGTGAACGGCGTAGCTCTGGCTAGTAATATTCACTCAATAGAGCAGTTGCAAGGTGCTGCTCGTATGTACGACCCACGGGACGTCTATTGTATGCAGGAGACGGGACTTTTGTATGAGTTATCACCGGAAAAACCAGCTGGAAGAGGACGAGCTGCGAGGAGAGAGAATTGTGGAAAAAGACTTACGATCGTCTTTGCAGTGAATGCTGATGCTAGCGATCGGATGGAGCCCATGTTTATTGGACAGGGTAAAGTGCTACAACTTATTGAGGAATTAGATACAGAATCACGTCATTTTTACTATCAGAACAACAAACGTGCGTGGATGACACCCGTTATGTTCCAGGACTACATCTCGGCAGTTGACACAAGGATGCGTGATGAAGGTCGCTATATCCTGCTGCTCGTGTCTCCTGCACCGTCTCATGTCTCGCTTGGACTCGAGCTGACCAATGTCCGACTGGAATTCTTGCCGCTATCCATGATGGAGCCTCTGTCCATGGCAATGCAAGTGGCCATGCCCATCAGCAGTGAAGACAGTACCAGTCTGTCTGTGGCCTCGCAGTCTATCGCACCGGAAGAAGTGAGCGAAACGCCGATGCTAGATCCGTCTCCCACAGAGTCGAATGCGACGACGACAGAAGCTGCTACGAAGCTGCAACCAGAGACGGAGACGTCAACTTCGTCTGTGTTAGATCTCCACAACTCATCTGCAATGGCGACGATGGTGCCACCAATGACGACCATGGGGTCCGTACAACCACTAGATGCGGGTATCATTGCGGCGTTTAAGCGCCGGTATCGGCGTTACCACATGCTATACGCGCTGGATCGCTTTGAGGCAGGGCGACATGATGTCTTCTATGTGGAGCAGCTGCAAGCTATGCGTTGGGCACGCCATTGCTGGAAGCAGGAATTGCCAGAGGAAATTATTCGCAAGTGTTGGGCTGCGACGGAGATCCTCGTGCCCAAGCCGACCCCCGAAACGTTGGCAGCATTCGAGTCGGTTGAAGAGGATATTGACAAGGAGATTTGCGACACAGTGTCAGCACTCGATATCTTGCGACCGCTGCCTATTGATGAATTTGTGAGCCCTCGTGATGAAAACGCTGGAATTCACTGCGCCGGCTTGGAAGAAACAGACTTCATGTTTACTGTCCCAGACAACAGTGGCTTTGACAGCAAGCTCAATGTAAAGAGAGTACCATTTAGTGTTACGGATACGGCCAGGCAGCAAGGAGTGGCGCCTACCGACTTAACTCCGCGTCTGCAGGAGTTGCACGCTCGCATTGAAGCGTCAGCATCATCGGCATCGACATTGTGTCTAGCGTCCAGCATGCATGCGGTTATTCCGGGAGAAGTTTCGGCCTTTGTACCGACATCTTCCGCAGCCGTGGAAGACGTGCTTGGCTCGTCGACACCTTCCTCTGTGGGAAAGCCTGTCGACGGTCCTGCGACGAATGAGCAACTGATCGAGTGCTTTAAGGTGCTACTACCGGAACTGGACCGACTGCGTTTCGACGATCACACGAAGAAGAGTATACGCACTATTTTCCGTAAACTGAAGGAGACAGCCGAACAGCAAGCTCTGGACCGCAAACGTGGCACCATGAAGAAGGCCCAGTCGCATCAGCACTACCAACCTCAAATGCAGTCTTCGTGCCAGGAGCAACAAGCACAGGTATTACAGATCCAGCAATTACAGCAGCAACAGATACAGCAGATGCAGCAGCAACTTCTAATGCAGCCAGACGAGGCAATGGCAATGGCCGCCCAGACGTCGCAGATTGGCGAGAACACAGTCCTGTAGACGTTGTAAGTATCTAAACCCAGGCATGGTTTCGTTAACGTGGCGTGTGTCGCGAAATATCGGTCGAGTGTTGATTCAATTGCGTGCTGCTGCTAACACAAAGTCGTTACGTGAACTTTATACGTGTGAGTTACAGCTGAAAGCGACTGACCACATGTAAGTCGAGTGCTGAAGATCGAGAGGTCAGTCGAGGTCTGCAATATCTGAACTTAGCGATGAAGGTTACACCTATGGCACGATCAACTTAAGTGTTCCCTTTGGACAGGCAGTGTCGCCGGTTGCGTTGAGGTTACTATCTTCTATGAGCTTCACGACGAGCTCAAATTGGCGTTACGAGCGCAGAAGACCTGCTTCGTCCCATGAATGGCTGCCCTTTTCCAGCAACGCCAACGACTATCGTAGCTGAAAACGCTGCTTGATTTTTTCTCGTGAAACGCAAAGGCGGGCTGTCAAGCCGTCGAGACGTTATAAGTCAGCAGTAGCAATGCGACTTCATAAATAGTTTGCGCTGAGCTCACCCACATCAAAGACAGGAAAAGGCCATCAACATGCTTCGACTCTTCGTGCAATGGCGATTGGTCTTCGTAGCGGCACTCGCACTCATGACGATTGCATCACAAAATGTAGGTGTTCAAGCACAGGAAGTAGGCGCAGTGGCGACGCCAAGTCCAGAGGTGACGGCCGCAGCAATTGTAGCGAATGTCTCGGCATCAACGGCTCCTCCCGCTACCGTAGCCCCTGCACAAGCGACCGAACCGGTGACTAAAGCACCGACAGTACCGTCGACGCCAGAGGTAGCAAAAGCTGCTACAACCCCGGTCGTCACGGAAGCTGTCAAAACAACAACCACACCTGCATCATCTCCACCGGTTACTAAAGATGCTATCAAACCAGTGGCCCCCATTGCAGCTCGAGTAAGCACGGATGTCTCGACCACCTTACCACTTGCAGTAGCTCCGTCCGTCCCTCAGGTAGCCTCTCAATCGAATGCAGCAATACCGTCAGAACCAACGTCGCCGCTTAGCGATATCCCTGATAACGAGTTTGAGAATGACTTGCGTGTTAGCAAAGCCAGCAGCACTATGCGTGGCAGTGGAGACGAAGGACCTGCAAGCGCGTCTTCATTGTCTTCATCATCGAATAGCGCTTCTGAATCTATCACCGGAACCCCGACTGAGTTCTTCTCCACTGAGACTGTCGTGTTTTTCATGCTTGGTGGGATAGGTCTGACTATTGTAATGAGTCTCCTCTTCGTCTTCTGGAAAAACCGAAGAAGTGAAGACCTAAACTTGGGGACACCGGTCGCACTTGACACAAGTACAACTACTTTCCCAGCCGCCTCAATGCCCTCGATCGTCGCACCTACTGCTCGGGAATTGTCTGCTTGGAAAGCAACTGGGTCAACTTTTACGTCACGAGACTTACCGCTGTCTGCAAACGCACGCGCCAAGCTGAATGCAATCACGCGTTTGTCCACCGAATACGATATGACCAACCAACACTCACATGTTACCGGTCTATCTGTGCATGGCTCGTTAACCCAAGCACCTCAAGCACTTCAAGAGACGAGAGGGTCTTTTGAACAGAGCTTCAGTATCCGCGGTTACTCGAAACTCTCAATCCATCACGCTAATGACTTGGAAACTGACATTCCTGTCTTAACACACGAGAGAGACTCAGCAAGCGACGGATACTCTTCAGGTGACAGGTATTCGGCGAGCGGCAAATATTCAGCCTCATCACGGCTCTCCAGCGATCCCGGACGCAGCAGCTCCGGTTGGTCTCAGCTTCAGGCATCCAAGAATCCGGACATACACCGCTATTCGTCGACGTCATCTACATCTTCCTCTATCGTAGCAAGAAATCTCAACCGCGTATCGAGTAGTAACCAAGATCATCCCCCTGGTACAAATATCCCCGACACTAAAGACAGCACTTCAATGTGCACGTTGCGCACTGATGTTCCGAACTGGTACAGCGTTATTGAATCGCCTACAGACATTGGCAGATACACTGCCTCATCGCTTGAAAGCGACACAATCAGTAACGCACACGAATCATATGAGCTGTAGACAGCAGCGACCACCACCAGACGGCAGTTCCACGCGAAGCAGGTACACGAACCGTCAATGACGAGCTGACGCAAGCAATAAAAGGCCTTGCTGCAAGGCTCGTGCAATTAGTGTAGACAACAAACAGAAAGTGTATAAGGTTTTGGTGTCAATACGCTCCATCTGTTCCAACGTATATATTTCCTCATCAGCGAATGATACGCGAGTGTACTACCGTTCCTTGTCATCATCCTGCTTGTAGAACTGCATTTTATCCAGAGACTTTACACGCACCTCAAGAACAGCACCAGACGGGAGGTCAGCAAGACGATAAGGTCCAAATTCTACACGGATCAACCGCTTCACCACCAATCGCACATGAGCCAGCGCTTTTCGAATCTCGCGATTCTATCAAAACAACGCAAATTCAGTCGTAAGAAATGAGGGTTGAGACCATTTCAAAGGCAGATTCATAATGTACCTTTCCCTCCGTGACCTTTACCTGTAGCCACGAGTCTTTCTTGTCCGTCGACTGCACTACCACTTTAATCGGTCGGTACTTGACTCCATCCACAACTGGTCCTCGCTGCAACTCTTGCAGTTTCGATTCAGCCACATTACCACGAATCAGCACTCGATATACACGATTAACTTTCGTCTCGGGATGTTCCAACTCTCTTGCATAATCTCCATCATTTGTAAAAAGTAGCAATCCTTCCGTATTGAAGTCCAGTCGTCCCTAAAGGTAAACAATAGTAGTCACAAACAAGATCAATATTGAAAATAACAATCTCCATTGTCCATAAAGAGATGCCCGCTACCACTGGCATCATGTGCTGTGTGAGACCCATCACTCGCAGCCGATGAAAAATCGTAGCACGCCCCAATGGATCACTGCTTGTCACTAACTCCTAATATATCACATTTTTACAAGCAACTGCATCAGTCGATCATCCACTCACAGCAGTTCGTATTATTTACGACAGTAGCTCAGTACTTGATTGCCACTGGCTCAGTAGCTCACCCCTTGTAGTTTATGAGCCATCCACATTTTACTCTTTTGCGTCTTTGCAAGCACTCGACCATTCACAGCGACAATGTCCCGGTCTTTGTCCACTGACGTCGTCACGTCATCGATGACGTGATCATTGACGGTTACATCGCGACTCTTGATACGTCTCTCTGCCTCACGACGTGAACAGAGACCCGACATGGCAATACGTTTGGCCAATCGTATGGATGACGATGAAGCATCATTTCCTATTCGAGTCGTTTCTAATTTAACTTGGTCTTTGAGTTTATTTTGAGATCGTAGAACCTTTTTGATCGTCAAGACGCCTCGACGTTGGTAATCCATGGACAAACATAGCGCTACTTGTCGTCGTACGTGCACCAATAGCTTCATTTACAATATATTGGGAAATGGCTTGGCAATACATTTTTGGCTTATTCGATTTAGATTGGGCTCGTATCGTATTGAACAGGTTTTTTGTGGGCTACGTGGCCTTTTATGTCATTTACATAATTGAGTCATGTTCCAACAACAAGTGGACGAAGTAAAGCGCCTATGGGCGAATAAACGGCAGCTAACGACCCAAGGGCTGAATTTGGCCATGGTTGTTTTGACTGCTTTGATGATCTGGAAAGGTCTGATGACGTATACTCAGAGTGAATCGCCCGTTGTCGTCGTACTCAGTGGCAGCATGGAACCAGCTTTTCAACGAGGGGACATTTTGTACTTGGACAATCGGGTATGAGGCTTGTTGTTTTGATACAAAAAAAGAGAAAAAAGTCGGATGGAGACTAATGGGTATTTATCGAGTGGTAATAGAAGCCGGAGCTTGAGATTGGAGATATTGTCGTGTACAAGGTCGAAGGTCGTGATATTCCTATTGTTCATCGAGTATTGGAATTGCATGAACGGTCCGTACTTAAGTGAAGAGTGGAAAGAGAGGTGTCTTAAGATGTGGACTATTATAGGGCCATGGATGGATCTCAAGTCTACCTTACGAAAGGCGACAATAACAATGTTCACGATCGGTAATACGAGCAATTGATTCATGACAGAATACGTTTGTTGCTATCAAGAAACTGACAATTGGTTTACTTCTTTTTTTGTAGTGGACTGTACGCATCTGGTCAGTCGTGGCTCGAACGTGAGGATATTGTCGGGATTGCGAGAGCGTACGTATAACATACGTCACTTTTTACTGTTTGTGTTTTGTACTTGTAACTAATTTGTCGTGCTTCTAGGTCGATCCCTTATGCTGGAATGCTCACAATTTTGCTGAATGATTATCCATTGCTCAAATATCTATTGGTGGGTGGAATGGCTGTCGTGGTTTTCACACAGAGAGAGTAACAGGCGTGACGATGTCACAAGGATGAGGAAGACAAGCGAAGAAAGAGAATAGCAGAAACGACAACAGAAGCGCGAGAATAGCTATATGGAACATCACAAATACTCAATTGATTGCTGCATCAGCGATTCATTGTTGAAAAAAAGTGGTGGGCTTGTCGTACATCACAAAACTTCACAAACTCATACTTGTTTGTAGGCACAGGTTGATTTCGTCGTAGCAGTCGACGTTCCACTGGATGATGAGACGCTCATTGGCAGCTCACTGCTGCCAATAGATTCGGTGCTCGAGTGCTTGTCGCTGTTGTCGTCCATTGCATCCCCTGCTGTAGCCAAAGGCTGCGACTGGTTGCCAATAGGCTTGTACTTGTCCGACTTTAGCTGCTCCAAGTCGTTTATATCAGGCACATCGATGTGGTCAGGCGAGAGGCCTTGCTCGTGGCGCTCCCAAGCAATGCATAAGCCCGTCTCCAGGTTGCGCACCCACCGTTGAGTATCGAATAACGGGCTGTGCAGACGCTCGTCTTCAAGCCGCCGTCGGAGCTTCCACAGTCGATCCGTGTCACTCGCGAGCGCCACTGCAAGTTCTTCGTACTCTTCGAGCGAATTTGCAATGAGCTCGCTCATGTTGGCGGCGCGCAGCAAGCTCGAAGCTACGCGCGTGGCCATGCGATCCTTTGGCATTGTTACCATCGGAGTGCCGCCCCACAAAATGTCACATCCAGTCGTATGCGCATTGCACTCGGGTGTATCCAGGAACAGATCAGCGAGATAGCCACGCTTTAGGTGCTCGTCCTTAGGAGCCACGTCCGTAAAAATTAAACGTGCCTGGTTTTTGAATCCGCAAGCGCGGGCCGCGGAGCGAATGTTCGCCTCTGCGATTGGTGGGAAGCGCAGCAGCCACAACACTGAGTTCCGCACGCGCTTGAGAATATTCATCCAAGTCGTGAACGTGACAGGATCGATCTTGTACACCTGGTTAAAGTTGCAAAAGACAAACTTGTCCTCAGGCACACCGTAGTCTGCTCGTTTCGGACACTTGTCCTGGTCCAGCACATCGCGCGCCGACTGCTTGTGGTCATTCACAAAGTACGAGTGTGGCATGTTGATCTGCTTCTCCGTGAAGAACCGCCGGTACTCCAAAGGCACCACCGTGGCGTCGCCAACCATGTACTGAATGTAGTCGGCACCGAGCGTGCCACAGAAACCCATGTAGCTCACTTGGACAGGCGCAGGCTGAAGCGCAAAGATCTCGTTGCGAGCACCCTTTGTGTACCCGTTCAAATTGACGAGAATGTGAATGTTGTCGGCATGAATCGTGCGCGCAGCGTCGCCATTTGACAATGTACAAATGTCAGTAAAATGTTCGACGCTGCCAGCAATCTGCTTGCGCCAAATCGATCTGTCGTCCGGTGACGTCGCGTAGCAAAACACCTCGTATTTGCTCTTGTCGTGCATGCCAAACACACTCTGCATCAAATGCGCCAGTGGGTGATTACCCAAGTCCGAAGACACATAGCCAATGCGCAGACGCTCCGACGCTTGCTTGTTCTTGAAACGCATCGAAGGCAGGTCCACTAGACTCACGTTCAGCTTGGCGCGCTCGGCATATCGCCGTGATATGTCCTGGAATCGCTGCATCGACAGCGGATACACGAGTGCGTGGAACGGTTGTACGGACGGCAGCACGCCGTCCATGCTCAGCTGCTCATCCACAAAGCGTTGCAGCATCTCCGTGTCCTGCGAGCGAGACTGCCAGTCACACACAAATACCATCGAGTGGAAATAGTTGGCAAATGCATCCGGGAAGTGTGGGCGCAGCGCAAGTGCCTTGCGGTAGCACGTTATAGCATCCTCGAGACGGCCGCCGTCCTTGTACGCGCTAGCGAGGTTGCTGTAGGCATCCGGGAACTGCGGTTTGAGACGGATTGCTGTCGAGTAGCACTGAATGGCTTCTTCTAGACGACACAAATCCTTAAACACATTGCCCATGTTGCTGTATGCATCGGCAAAGTTAGGGTCAATCGTGATAGCCTGTTGGTAGTATGCCAATGCCTGATCCAACTTGCCCTGCTCTTTTAAAACACTGCCAATATTGCTGTGCGCAGCCGCAAACTGCGGGAGTAGACGCGCTGCCGTCGTGTAGCAGTGCAACGCCTCCTTCACGAGCCCTTTGTCCTTCAGGGCGTTACCCAGGTTATTGTAAGCGTGCGGATGGTCCGGTTTCAGCTGCAGTGCCGTACGATAACACGCGACAGCTTGCTCAAGTTGGCCACATTCACGCAAAGCATTACCCAAATTATTGTAGGCGTCCGGGAAGTTTGGTTCGAGCTGAATAGCGTGGTGAAAAGTCTGGATGGCCAGCTCCATCTGGCCTGCATCGTAGTAGCAGCTGGCCAAATTACCGTGGGCAATAGCAAAGGTCGGTCGGATCTGTAATGCCGACTTGTACGCTAGAATTGCCTCGTCAACCCTATCAGCTTCCTTCAAAGCATTGCCCAAATTACTATAGGCATCTGCAAAATCTGGAGCTAATCGGATAGCTTCCCTGTAGTGGTCAATAGCAGCGTCAAGTTGTCCGTCATCTTTCAAAAGTCCAGCTAAATTGCTCCAAGCAATAGCAAAACTTGGCTTGACACGAATAGCTTGTGCATAACAGCGTTTCGCATCTTCTAAACAGCCCTGCATCTTGTACAAATTGCCCAAATTACTCTGTGCATCTACAAGTTGTGGATCCAATAAAATCGCCATCTTGTATGTCTCCACAGCTTCACTTGGTTGACCTAAGAGCATGTAGCAATTGGCTAAATTGTTGTACGCGTCTCCAAAGTGTGGATTAAGCTTGATTGCACGGATATAAAACTGAACAGCACCAGATAAATCTCCAAGTTCTTTAAGTGCGTTCCCCAAATTCCCATACGCTTCGACAAAGTCAGGAGCTACACGGATACATTGTTGGTTGTAAAAGATGCTTTCGGAGAGATTGCCAAGCTGGAAATGTAATGCTCCAAGTAATAACAAATTGTCAGTACGATAAGGATCAGACTCGTAGAGCTGTTCACAAAGATGTAGTGCTTCCTGATAGTAACCGGCCATATACTGCTCGTGTGCAAGATTAAATAGATCTATAAATTCATAAGCAGCCATTAAAAACAAATAAGTACAAGAAACGAGAAGAGAATCGCAAGAAGAAGCAACAGAGACTACGAAAGAAGACGTACACGTAAAGCGTTGGTGACTAACGTCTTCCGTAGTTACAAAATTTGCATTCGAGCTATTGTAGACGGCTCTTTGGGCCTTGTAAGGAGACGTCATGACTTGACAAGACCAAATTGATTTCTACTACTTATAGTGATTGGCTGCAGGTCACACTCCCCTCCCTACTACTGCTATTGGAATTGAAAGTGAACAAATGTCTAACGCAATCGATCGGACGCATCCGCTGCCGTGTTGAAGCGGATGTTCTGTTTCTTTTTTATTCTACTCAGGGGGTTGGTTTGTTTCTAGACGTCGTCGTTGGATTGGGTTGGGTGAAGTTGGTCGGTCCCCACTTAGAAAGTCGTTGTGCCATCTATCTCGGGCTCCAAGTGTCTCGCTGTCTCTATCTGTCGCAGTCTCCCACGAAGTAAAATCAGAGTTTGTATGGATTAGCCATACAAACGCATATACTTTTACTGACGTCAGTTTTTTTTTATTCTTAGACAGCATCCAAGCAACAGGGAGTTACCGACCCCTACCCGCTAGTTACAAGCGACGAGACACGTTGATCGCTGCCTTAAACGTGCAACATTCGCTAAAGAATCTTCTTATACTTTTGTAGCACTTTACGGACTCTTTCTCCATCAGTGTTTTGAACTGACTGATAAGACCATGGACACAACAATGAGACCTTTCCAGGCGATCTCAACTGTTTCTGGGCATCATCAAAGCCTACAAGAGCAAAGCAAGACTTTGCAGGGCAAAGCAGATGAGGGAGCCCCCTACCCCTACATGTAGCTTTACAAAGGACTGAGTCTCGCCAAGTCTCTACAAAAAGTTTGCCCTTTCCGGATCACAGACGTGGTGGGTGGGCCATGTCAGCTTCATAATCGCGTCCCTTCTCATAGATGTGTTCAAATATTTCTCTGGTCTTCCTCCTGCTTCTCTCGGCTCCACCAGTCACACTGACTCCATGACGAGCTCGAGACGTGCATTATCATTTGATGTTTGTGACACCAATGACAAATCGAATATACGTAGCCATATCAAATTTGACAAGGGTAGTCGTCTCGCCGCGCGTCACGGAACTGGTTCAGTGACTACATAAAGGCTATTCATCTTTACTTGCAGCAACTATGTGTGATAATTGTAGTACATGAATAATACTATAGCTGAAATGTACTATTCCATGTATGTAATTATTTGTACACAAAACAGCTGTTTTACGCCTTGCAGTATGTGTTCACGCTCTGCCGTTGTGCAACTACCAGCGCAAAATCCCAGCCAACTTCAATGCGCCGTACACGAGCGCAAAACGTTCAGGTAAAATGATTACTGCACTATAGATACGATGCCAAGTATAACTTCCTATACTACTATATGCTCGATATTATACTAATTGACTTCATACTAGAAACCCTCGTCCCAATCCGCGCTCTCCAAATCTACTGCAAACAATTCCATCATCTTGATTTGTAAACTTTCTCTCTAAAATATTCCTTTTCAACAATATAATTCAAAAAAATGTAAAAGTCCACATTCACAACAAGTCGCTCATAGAGACGACCCCCGCTCAAGCGAATACTTGATCATGGCGCTACACGACGGCCTCGTCAATTGGCCGCTCTTTTTCGGCTGTATTCTTCTCGGTTTCGGACCTCTTGCTTGTCTCTTCTTTATCGTCGTGGCGAAACGTGCTCAACTCGTCATTATCGCACTCAGTGGTGCTTTTGTCTGGCTCGTTGCTATTCTCGTAACGGCGTCTCTATGGCATACCATTCCCCCTTTACAGACATCACTCTCCGCTACAATTCCACTGGCTGTCATTGTACACGAACTGTTTCGTCTGCTCTTTTTCTATCTCTATACACACACGGAGTTGGCCGTGAAACGAGTGACGACGTCATCCCATCAATTGCCACTGAATGACATCACGTCATCACTTGCTGGTGGTGTCGGTTTCGCTCTCATGCATTCCCTCCTTATGTTTGGAAGTCTCGTTGGCTCGTCGATTGGCTCACGTGGAGCTGCTTTTTCAACTTCATGTGACAATATTCCACTGATTTTTGCAGCTGGTCTGTCAACATTGGCCTTGACGATCATAGACGTCGCATTGATGATTATCGCTTTTGATGGGTACCGAAACCGATCGGTATTGTCGATTGGTGCCGTGTTTGGAATTCATATGGGTGTCGCGTTGTCGGTAAGTAATCAAGTAATACTGTGATGCTCTATGATGATACTTTCATATTAACTTTTGGGTGGCTGTTTGCTAGGCACTGGCTAATTTGAACACAAATGGCTGCTTTATCTCTATTCCGGTGCATTATGCTGGTGCAGTATTGGTTTGTATGGGTGCTACAACTATTGTTTACCGCTCCAAGAGATTCGCTGTTGATGGCAAATAAATTAGCACAATGCTCCAGACAGACCTTATATGACACTGATGATGATGATGCATGTCGTGATGCCAGCTTCCGAGTCTCTCTTCGTGACTACAATATGGTTCTGGATAATGCATAAGACCTTTTGATTCGATGTTACATTTCTGCTGCTTTTTAGCTTGTTGCTGAGCAGCATTGACACGTTCAGGCTTCTGAAAGTCGCTGGTCGATTGGCACGTGTTGACGGCATGCCTCCTTGATCGCTTCCTCATCCACAGTCCACACTTGCGTTGCCTTGTGCCAACGGCAAAACTGCTCGATACCCTGTTCGTACAACATCTCGTAGCCCTGAATGCACAAGGCACCACCTGCTGCCTCTGCATGTGCCAACATTGGCGTGATAGGAGGCATATAGGCTGCATCTAGCACCACTACTTTGCTGCCGTCGGTGCGTGGAGCCACGAGATAATTGGGAAGCTGGAAATTTGCCTTGGCCGGGATCGTGCCTACGACCACATCCACCTGAGCTAACTTTTCGAGAGTTAGCTCCGACAATGCTTCCGCATCAAAGCGCGTAGCAACGGTCTGGGCCTTCTCCAACGTGCGATTGAAGATAAAAAGCTTGCCAACACCTAACTGGCGCATTGCGTACGATGCAGCCATGGAAGTGCCACCAGCACCAACAACAAGTGCAACTAATTCATGGGCAGGCTTCCTCACGCTTTGAGTGGCCAGCCGCTTGCTGATGGGACGTAAGATGCCAAGCCAGTCTGTGTTGTCGCCCTTCCAATACAGCGAGTCGTTGCGATCTTCACGCACAATGGTGTTTACAGCTCCGATGGCCTGTGCAGCTGGTGAAAGCTCGTCCAAGTGCTCCATGATTGCCACCTTCAGCGGAATCGTGACAGAGCCTCCACCCAATTTTGTGTTGGGTGCTTGCATTCGCTTCACAATCTCCAAAGCATCTATCGTATCATGCAGTCCGTAGGTGAAGAGTGACGACAATGACACGGACTCGAACCCTGTGTTATGCACTGCAGGTGACGGTGATTTCTGGATCGGCGACCCAAATAAAAAGAACTCGCGCACTAGTACACAAATGGAGGCAAGAGAAGTAAAGGTGAGTGAGATAATGTGCGTTTAGTCGAGCATATGCACCAATCACATGCAAACGGGTGCCACCAGTCTACGAATTAGATACCTGGAAGAAGTCCAAGCTGTTTGCGTAGGGTCATAATCTCCTCGACAGAGAGCTGTCCAGGCGCCGCGGCCACAGGAAGAAGCGAATGTGTCACCGGCGTAAGGGTGCGGTTTAGAACGCGGGCCAGCTTGCCTGCCTCTGTAGTACACAGCGAAATAACCGGCATCTGCTGCTGCCACGCGTTTGCAAAGTCCTTGGCAACACGGTCGATCATGAGCGCATCTTGGGGGGAATAGGCCTTGATCACCACCTTCACGATCTGTACCTTACCCTGCGAGTAGCACTCGCGGAAAGTAGCTCTTGTTTCTGCCTCAGATGTATGCTTCTGTATGGCGTGGAAGGACGAAATAATGGCAGTTCGGTGGTGGTGAGCCATCAAATGCTCACGCGCCTTGCGCGGCCAGCCCATTTCCATATCCACAAACTCACAGCCCAGGCGAACACCGAGCTGAAGCAACTCGAACATCTTCTGCGTGTGCTCCTCGCCATTCGGGAAGGCACCGCCCTGGCTCTTTGAGCGCACTGTAAAGATGACAGGAAGAGTTGAAAGCGCGCGAAGGAGTGCCACTTGAGCAGTCACAAACTTCGTGTCCTCGGGAAACTTCAACAGATCCACGCGCAACTCCAGCGCATCGACACCCTTAGAGATGTCATTGATGATCGAGCGAGCGTCGTTCACGTCAGGGAACGTAAGCGACAGGAAAAACGTATCCGAGTGGCAGGATGAGCGGTAGTCGAAGCTTGTGGGCAGACCGGGGGTGATAACGGAAAGGAAGCGCACAAAGTCGCGGTTGATACGAGGGTAGTCTACGTCACCAGCGTTTACGACGAACTCAAATGAAGAGCCGCGCTGGTATAGAGGCTCCCTCCGTGCCCAAACATTCGCGTCGCTGTCTCCCAGTGACGGACGGTGCGACTCCTCCGAGGAGTTTAGGTACGATAGAACATCTTTGATATCGCGACGCACGTGAACAACGTACGGATATTTTTCAAGCGCGTCCACGATCTCTGGAGACTCCACAACACCGCCGCCGCAAGAAATAATGGTAGCAGAAGGTGGATTCGCAATCATGCGCAGTAGCAGATCCTTTTGCTTTTCGCGAAAGGCTTCCCATGTGTAGTTGTAGCGAGCGATAAAGTCTCCTATGGACTCACCTAGTTCTTTCTCCAGCATCTCGTCCGTATCTAGCAGATTCAGCTTTAGTGCAGCGGCAGCCGCCTTCGCCAGTGAGCTTTTGCCAGTACCACGCATGCCAATCAAAAACACACCTGGAATCGTGTTTTCGCCGTCACTGTCGCCAGTCGTCTTCTCGACAACAGGCGCGACTTGGAGGCCAAGATGCATCTGCACGTGGTCCCAGAACTCCGGATATGTCTTGTCCGTGCATTCCTTGTCGGTAATGATCACATTGTTCACTACAGCGCCAAGGACTGCAAAGCTCATGGCAATGCGGTGGTCGTTATGGCATGAAATAAAAGCCTTTTTCAAATGGTCAGTCTTGCCTGCCGTGCCTGTGATTCGAATGCCGTCGGGTAGTTCACAGCACTCCACACCAATCTTACGCAGCTCCGTCATCATCACCTCAATGCGGTTGCACTCCTTCACACGCTGGTTAGCAATGCCAGTGATCTCGGTAATGCCATCAGCTACAACAGCCAGGGCGGCAGCAGTCATGAATGCGTCTGTCATAGTCTCCATGTTGATAGTCACGGCCTTGAGAGGTGAGCCGTCCTGCGGTCCAGCCACCGTTGTCGAGGTAGCGTCTTGGGTCGTAGTACATCCCATCGATCGCAACAGAGTGTGGAAAGCGGCATCACCTTGTAGACTGGTGTTGCCAAGAGCTTCCACTGTCACCTGTCCGCCCGTAATAGCAGCGAACGCAAGCGGGTATGTGGCCGACGATGCGTCCACCTCCACAGACACTTCTGTGGGGTTTTCATATATGCCGCAAGGTACACGGTAGCGATTGGGGGCCAGCGTTTCCACCGCAATGCCAAACTGTTTCATTAGCTGTGTCGTCATAAGAATGTACGGCAGCGAAGTCGGCTCGTCCTCTTCAAGCTCCAGCACGAGCGGTTCCTTGGCGTACGGTGCACTGATAAGTACAGAAGACACGTACTGGCTGCTAACCTCGGCAGCAAGACGAACGGTCCCACCACGCAGACCAGTGCCACGAATTGCTAGCGGTAGGTACCCTTCTTTCTCACTATATACAATCTCGCAGCTGTTTCCACGCAACGCATTCACCAGTGGTGATATCGGACGTTCCTTCATGCGGTGATTACCCGTAATAACCACAGCGCCATTGCGCTCGCTCGGCGCCAGGGTCATAGCACTTGTGAGGAACCGTGCAGCCGTGCCAGCATTGCTCAAGTAGATCTCTTCACCATCGGGAACAGTGATAAATTCTCCTGCGGTGCCTTCCACAACTAGCACCGCACCGTTATCCTCCCATGAAAACTTGGCGCCAACCTTCTGCAGCGCGTTCATCATGACCTGCGTGTCGTCCGAATGCAGGAGACCCGTAATGCGACACGGACCCTTGCCAAGAGCGGCCATGAGCAGCACGCGGTTCGAGATAGATTTGGATCCAGGGACACGAATTGTACCGTTAGCTTTTGCACCAGGCACCATGCAAACTTGTTTTTCCAGTACCAGCTCAATCTGATGATCCTTCACGGCACGCGCGTACGGATTGGCTAATACCTTGCCGATTTTCTCCAGCAGTACAATCTTTTTGACCCCTTGACTGTTTTTCTTGTCAATCTCCATTTTCTCCACGACATCACATGTTGCCACTTGGTCGGGTACACGTACGGGGAGACCATAGGCAGTAAGACAGCGACGAAGTCGACCGACAGTTGCTGAGGTACAGATGCCCATTCCACGAGCAATCTCCGCTTCCTTGATACAGCCCATGGAGATACACTCCCCATGGAGATATTCCGGCTGCAATAATGCCTCAATCCCATGGCCAATACTATGACCAAAGTTCAGAATAGCACGTAACCCCATCTCCTTTGTATCTTCTGTCACAACTGTCGCTTTAATTTGTACCGTAAGTGCCACAACACGTTGTACAATGTCCATATCCGAGAGTGCAAGAATAGTCTCTGCTGATGTCTCCAGTAGTTCAAAGAGCTCAGCATTAAAAATTGCCCCAGATTTGATAACTTCACCCATTCCGTTAATAAGCTCCCGTTTAGGTAACGTCTTGAGCACACTGAGATCAATATACACACGTTGTGGCATATGAAAAGCCCCTAATAAGTTCTTGCCAGCGTCGACATCAATACCAGTTTTTCCACCAATACTCGAATCAACACAAGCCAACAAAGACGTCGGTATTTGCACAAAAGGGACACCCCGCATATACGTCGATGCAACATATCCGGATAAATCACCAACGACGCCACCCCCAACCGCGATGACGCACGTGTCCCGATGACAGCGATTAGGGAACAGCACCTGGTCTTCAATATGAGCCTTCATGTCCCGCGACTTGGAGGCTTCACCTGCAGGTATTGTATACAATAGAACACGACGTGTGACATTTCCATGGGCTTGTAATAAAGTGGTCAAGTGAGCATAAAGTGGGTCGGCATAAAGTGGTCCAACGTTGGCGTCGGTGAGAATCACAAAAGTCGACGTGGTTGGAAAAAGGTCGAGAAGATCGTGAGCGATATAGTGAGATTGTAAGAGGGACGAGCCCAGAACAATGTCGTATGAACCGCAAGGGATTAGTACTTCAGGGACTGGCATTGAGACGTGATCGAGATGCAGGGAATTAAGGAATGGGAGACAAGCGATGGAGGAGGAGGGGGTGATAAACATTACATAAGGTGTAGATTTTGTGGAAAGATATGCTGGAAAATGACCAAAGCAGTAGGTTTTGGAAAACAGATTGCTGAAATTGTGTACGCACACTTGAATTGATCCTCTATTGTAAAGATAGGGTCGTTTATAAAAGGGTCTCTCGAGACGATATTTATTATAAAGCGCTCATTTACGGTCCAAAAGAGCGACAAGTTATCGGGTGCAGCCCTAACGAGGCCGATGAATATGAAGAAGAGACAAGTGAGCAAGAAACAGAGAAGACAACGGACATAAAGAGCAAACAAAATCGAGCGATGTGGCTGTAATAGCTGCGGCCGCGGAGGATGTAATGAGTGCGGTAAAGTCTGCTGTATGTGCTGAGGAGGACGGGATAGCAGCAAGAGGTCATGACTATGGCACTGGATACATTGCTACAACAGAGGCGGACGAGATCGTGAAGCTCAAGGCGGCGAAGCACATGCTACGGTCTACACCTGGCATTGTGTCGGAAGTGGCGGCAGATGAAACAGCAAAAATCACGTTGATACTAAGAGCCGACGATGAGATGGCTGTGGTTACAGCAGCAATGCTTAACAGTTTTGGTGCTGAAGGATGCATTTGTTGCGGAGTCAAACCTCAAATAAAGTTGTGATGCTGGACCTGAGGTGTTTATTGGAAACTACGTTTCGGCTGAGGTGATAACAGGACACTGAGGTGCCCATGGAAGTGAAGCTAAGGTTGCTGCGTCTGCACAGGAGATTGTGAATGCAAATGCACATAGTCCCCGCTCAATGGCATATGTAGTTACTGTCAGCGCCGTCATCGGCACGTGACTCGGTCTCATCGTCACCGTCAAAGCTGAACTCGATCACTCGTGTGTTTGGCACGCACACTACAATGTTGGAAGAGGTTCCGATGCACCACGACACCGTGCGTATAGCCCTCGCCCTGCAGTAAAACAGAAAAAATGTGCGGCTTGAGTCAAGTGGCAACATAGTTCGAGCTGTCGATGTCGTCGAGCTCGCCTACGTGCCCGAGCCAAGCCTTCCAGAGCTGTCTACAACGGCAGTCAGCGTCGACGTCGTGTAGACCTTTTCAAGAGCAGTATTTGAAGCTACGTATTCGAAAAGGAATCAGACGAGCGACACAAGACTTTCATCTAAGCTTATGTTTCATCGTTTTCTACTGCTCTTTCATCGCTTGAGACACCCCCATCACTGCATCAACCAAGCCGGGGAAAGCTTGTTCGTCTGGCTGGGGATACGGTTGCAAGTCGTTCCATTTGCCACTCTCCAGTACACTCTGGAGTCCGTCCACTGACGTCTGCAGACAGAATTTCTGGTCGGCCATGGCCTCAGCCAGTTCCATCTGGTGGTTGTCCATGAGTCCCGTATTCACGACCACCACCAACTTCTTCTTGAGTGCAAGACTGTCCATGATGGAGCCGGCACCGGCGTGGCTGATGATCAGATCGGCCCTGGCCACGTCGTTCTTATACTGCGGATCGTGACGATAAAAGCTCAGCTCCAGACCCGGGAATGATGTTCGCGGCAGTTTCTCACCATGGCCAATTTGCATCCGCAGAGACGTGAAACCCCGGGTCACTAAAGCACAAAGACACGCGTCGGTGTCTAATGCCGCTACTAACGCGTCAAACTTGGTCGTCCCCACTGTCACAAATACGTGCATCTTGATTTTTTGACTTGACGTTTGTATGGAATCGACCTCGTTTGGCGATTTTCCGCTCATAGTAATGGCCCCAGCGTCTCCAATACCTTCATCATCCGAAGTGTATGAGGGTGCTCAATTAGACCGCCGTGTCTTTAAGTCATGGGACGAGTTTGAGACGTATATCGACTCGTATGCACGTCGTAGTTATCAAATCTTTCGCAAACGCACGTCTACATCAGTAAAGCTGCGGAATCGACGCGTGGCCGAACGTCTCTCGTTACGCTCCAAGAAGACGTCAGAATTACTGGAGGAGGAACATACGAGGATCGAGAATGCACGGCTTATTCCAGAGAGATACAACAACTACTCGCTGACACTTGTGTGTACTCATAGTGGTGCCTTTGTGTCACGTGGGACTGGACGACGTTCCCGTCAGGATGTACGTGCCACCCGCTGCAATGTGCAGATAAATGCGTGTCTAAAGCTCACGGATCCCGTGGCAAATTGCTATCAAGTACATGTAACGCGAGCATTGTTGACTCATAATCATCGAGTGGATAAGGAGACGTTTCTGCAGTACAGCAACACGAGACTCAAGCTCTCGAGTGAGCTATTGAGCTGTGTTGAGCTCATGAGAAAGACAGGTGTCAAACCCAAGGACGTACATAGTTATATTATGAAACACTCGAATTGTGCACCAACACTCAAGGACGTGCAGAATATCTTGCACCGACTGCGAAATCAGGAGGAGGCAGCATCAGCTGCTGCTGTTCCAGCGACGACGAACGCTCGGTTGAAACCACAGACGCACGTCATTGACGAGTTCTCTGGCAATGCTGTATCAAAACTGACTACAGAAGACCACGTTCTACGTAACTTTCGTCTCGCTCGCTCGGTGCCATCGGATGGCGAGTTACTTGATCTGATGGACCCCACGACGCAGTTCAAGGTGTCGCGTGCGGTGGGGAATGCCGTCGCAACTTTGCTGGCCGAAATATCAGCTGCCGAGTTTGCGGCCGCCTTCCGTGTCATGGACGTGGCTATGAACATTGTGCGGGAACACCGAGAAGCAAAACGACCGGAAGCTGGGGAAGTAGCAAGCGAAGGAGGTGATGGTGCAGCCACGACCTGCGTCGATTCGTGTGGTAGTGGCACGAGCGTTGATGATACATGGACTCGAGGGATTTAGCGCACTATTGTGGTGTGGGAAGGATGCGGCCAAGTCTTGACGCACTTTATGTCAAGCAGAGCCAGCAAAGAGTGAAGCTTAGCGCTTTAGACGATCGTCAAGAAGGCAAGTAGGACGAGCGACGGACGTTTGCCATGGAAATCGCTTTATGAGCTTGAAAGAATCAGCTACTGCAGCGTAAGAAGTGAAAAGGTGGCATGTAGGCTTTTTGACTGCTGCAAAGAAAACCATGGATTCCGGCAGCACGAACAACTACAGCCTTTCGAACCAAGAGATCCAAGGTTCTTATAACAACTTGGTTCATTAATTAAAAAATGCTTTACCTGTATCACTTCTTACTAGCTAATACGATAAAGCTGGAGTCATGCAGACATACACATAACAATGTGTATATGCACCCTGCAGCCCATCAGCGAAATGTGCAAGAGTGCAAGGAATTTCACACAAACGCCTCTTTCTCCAATAGCCACTGCTTCTGCAAGCGACCAACAACCAAAGCCTGCTTAAACGGTGCGACTGGCACGGATTGAGCGCTGCGCGTTCGTCACCACGGAGTGCGTCATCGTCGGGTGACCAGCGTTGATGCGCTCCGTGAACGCCTTGCTCGAGTACGCGTTCTTCGTCAGCAAATAGTTCACCGCAAACTTGATCACGTCAAGCGGGAACTGCCACACAATGGCCCACAGCCACGCAATCAGCGTGTAGATGCCGCCGCAACCAATCACGGCAATACGGTCCGTCGGGTAGCCGCCAAAACCAATCCAGCCCACCACTGAAGCAACGATCTGAGCGAACACGAAGGCAATCAGCAGCAGATTGCACGGCTTCTCAGCGAAAAACCAGTTGTTGCTGCCGGCCGTACGCGTCACAAAAATCAGAGCCTGGCCGGAGATGGATACCTGCAGGTACACCAGCGAGCGAAGCACGCCTTCCTTGCGCTGAATGCCAGGGCCGATCATCTCATTACCGCGTGTCCACGTCGCATTCCAGTTGCTAAAGCCCCATACGTAGTTGCAAAAGCTCACCTGGTTCGTCAAAGGCACCTCGCCATTACCAATAAATTCCACACCACGGCCCAGCTGAGCAGCGTTGAACACGTCGTAGTCGCCCTTGTAGGCGACACCACCCATGCCCAAAGTGTACGCATACACGAACTGGTTGTACGCAGTCTCAGCCGACGGCTTCGCGTTGTTCGGAAGCGAGTTAAGGTGCACCTCAGCCAGGTCCTCGAACAGCTTCGAGCGCGAGTCATACTTCTTCTGGTACCGTGTCCAGTACGCATTGACGGCTTTCTCGCGGAAATTGCCCACGTCCGACAAACTAGCGGCCTGCGGCACGCTGCCCGTCATCTCACCGCAACCAGTTGCGTTGTTGTCCATCACGCACATCTGGTACTGGTCCTGGAAGAAGTCATGGCATTCATCCTTCATGCAGCTCGTGCACAAATTCTCAGCACCAGTACTCTCGAAACCACTCGAGTTGTTGACAACACCAAACAGCACGATCGTCGACAGCGTCAGCCACAGACCAAACGTGATCGACGAAATGAAAACCTCCTTCAGCTTCCACGAGTCCGGGTACGGCGACGCAACCACGTTGTCCTTCGAGATCGTCAGAATCGTGCCGTCGTTCAGGATGGCCAGAATCACCACAAGAATGGGAGGAAAGTACCAGTTCCACGCTACCGTCAGGATACCGAACGTGAACACAATACGCACCGTCATCGCGATAGAGTACATGGCGTAATTCTTCATGCGCAGGAAAATCTCGCGGCTCATGCAAATGGCTGTAATGATCACGCTCAAACCGGGCGAAACAAGCACAATGTCGGCGGCAGCGCGAGCCGCGTCCGTCGCATCATCTACAGCAATACCAATGTCGGCCTGCGCCAGAGCCGGAGCGTCATTTACACCGTCACCCGTCATGCCCACAACCTTGTCCAGCGACTGCAGGTGTTTCACGATCTCAAACTTGTGCTCGGGGAACACCTGAGCGAAACCGTCCGTGTCGTAGATCATCTGCGCAAGGTTCAGTCCAGGAGGGGGAGCAGTGTTAAAGAAAGAAGTGTCCAGGATGTTTGTCGGCATTCCCAACTGACGGCACGTTTCCACAGCAATGGCCTTCTGGTCACCCGTGACCATCTTCACTGCAATACCCAGAGCAATGGCCTTCTTCACCGTGTCGGCCGTGTCGTGACGAGGCGGGTCGAACAGCGGCAACAGACCAATCATCTGCCACTCACATTCCTCCACCGGGACATCGCCGCTGCGAGAGATACCCACACCCAGACCGCGATAGCCGCGCGAAGCAAACTCGTCGATGCGCTCCTCAACCTCCGCGCGAAGAACATCCGCGTTCACGTCCATGTCCAACACCACCTGCGGGGCACCCTTCACGGCACGGAAAGTCTCGCCAGTCCGGTTGTCCTTCAGCTTAGCAATCGTACGCTTCGTCGTGGGGTCAAACGGCGTGTAGTGCAGCAGCGTGTACTCGTTCCACATCGTAGCATGGCCCGGGTACGTGTTGTGGCACACTACGTCAATAGCTTCATTGTTCTCCGTACGAGCCGACAGAGCGCCGTACTTGAGAATGTCATCTCCCGTGAAGTTATTGTACGGGATCAAATTGTCCATGTCCACGGAAAGCTGGTTCAGCGTCAGTGTGCCCGTCTTGTCCGAGCACAACACCTCCATCGAAGCCATCTCCTCAATACACGTCAGACGCGTCACAATGGCGTTCTCCTTGGCCAAAGCCGACGAACCGATGGCAAGTGTCACCGATAGTACAGTCGGCATTGCCACGGGGATACCGCCCACAATCAGCACCAGGATGTTGGCGACACCCAGACAACCGTCCGTTACGATCACACACGGGTTTTGCGATGATCGGCCAGCCATTTGCGCCAGCAGCTCCACCACGCACCAGAACGCGATCGACACCATACAGAAGTTGCCTACAGTTGTCAGCACCATCTGCAGACGACCGTGGGAGTCCGCGGACGCGATCTTCTCGGCAGCACGACCAAGGAACGTGTTCACACCCGTGCTAGTCACGACAGCCTCAATCTCACCCTGTTTCACCACAGAACCAGAGTATCCCTCGTCTCCCTCGTTCTTTGTCACTGGTAGTGACTCACCAGTCAGTGACGATTGATCCACTTTAACAGCGTCACCTTCAAGGAACTTTAAATCGGCTGGAATCACGTCACCCAGACGTACACGCAGCACGTCACCAGGGACCAGCAAGTCCGCTGGAATGTTTTTAATTTCTCCATCACGAAACACCTTTGCCTCAGGTGCCAATTGACCCATCAAAGCCGATACGGCGTCACCAGCTTGCACTTCTTCCAAGTATCCAATGCATGCATTTAGCAGCAATAGGAAGAGAATCAGTGCAAAGTCGGCATAATCCAGCAATACAATTGATAGTACAGCAGCTACTTCCATGGCCCAGGACAAGGGATTCCACATAAAACCCAGAAATAGCTTGAACTTGTTCACTTTTTCCTCTGGTAATTTGTTGGGACCATATTCGGCCAATCGTTTCTCAGCTTCATGAGAGGTGAGACCTTCACGACATGATTTGAGCTTGTCGAGTGCTGCATTCAGTGGCACTTGAGCCCATTGAATTTGGCCCACATCGTTTGTATAATTCTTGACATCGTTAGGTGTTGCCAATGACATGTACGACGGATGATTTCCTGCGCCACCAGCCATTTTGATGAGGTCTGGTTGAAAGTCTTTACACCCAAAGACAGATCAGACAGACGATCAGATGAAGTCAAAGACTGTCACTGTCTAGTCTCTGGATGATAAACGGGTGAGAGCGAAGAGGGAAATTGAAGAATGAACAACGCCGTCGCTCGCGTCCGTCGATGGCTCAGATGCACTTTAGCTCCGAGCCACGGATTAGACAATACGTGCGACACGACAGCCAATTACATTGAATACCACGCACGCAAGCCGAGTTTCTGTGACCAGAACCGACTCGTCTACCAGTGGTTTAATTGGATCGGTGCGTGATACACACTGTATGCGACACCGTTAGAATTTTATTTATAGAATGTCTTATGAAATTCAATGCATTAGCACGAGTTGACTGGATCGAACAGAACTACCTCGTAGCAGACTATTCTAGCACTACCTAGCAGATTTCACCGGCGTACATCTAGTATTACCCAGATAGATACGAAATCCCATTTTCCAACAGTCCCAGTATTGTGTAAAGCCCGACCAGTATGAATAGCGAGTTGCCAGCTCTTTCTTCTGGCAATGCCCACATACTTCCCAATATTGCGCCTTTGAGCAACAACGGCCCAGAAACGAAGAGCTCCAAAGAGCCGGTGCACCGGCCCCTTTGTCCTGGGCGGGAAGTTCTCCAAAGGAGGCCCAGGCAATAGCGGGAGGCAGCGCAGCGTGCAAACCGCAATGGAAGCAACAACCTTGACAGGGGCACGGCGACAACAGTTATCACCCCCACCTTATTCCTGCTATTCTACGTCAGCCCTTCAAGTCGCTGCGGTCGCCGAGCACGAATCCCAGTCCCGCAAAGCGAACTTGCTTAGAACGTGTCTTGATCGGACCAGCCCAGGTGCGTCAGCGGTCCATTGGAGTGGTACACGCTTTTCGCGAACTTAACGCCCTACTGTTGATACCCCGGGCTGGATAACCGATTCCACGTGCCCTTTGCGGAGTGTCCTTTGTGAAGCCTGACGTGTCGAGCAATCAGACTGAGCCAGCGAAGAGAAGACTGATGTAGTTCTGGTAGAAGCAAACTGATATTGTGTAGTCATTTAAAGCACTTGATTGACGTCTGATCTCTTTCTGTCGATGCCCATCGTACTGCAACAAATCCAATCTGGAAAGCGGAACAGTGCAGCTGTCTTCAATGCAGGGCTTCCTCCGGCTCGTATGCGTCGCCTAGTTCCCCAGTATCAGATTATCTGTCCCCAGCATCGGGAAACACCCGGAAACTGCTGCGTCGCGAAGCAATAGATTGCTTCAAGTACATGTGTCAATAATGCCTCTATATTGATGTAGGTCAGCATGTGCCAGAGGCTTGCAGCGGCGGTGGAAGGTACAATCGCCAACGCCCGCCTTCATATAGCTAGGATTGTCTCTTATGCACAATATGTTTGCTGGCGATGCGGCCCTGCGTCACACGTGTAGTAGGGGCTTGAAACGAAGTAGTAACACGACAGCCGCTCGTGTGATACGAATTTCTCAGACGGTCGCAAATTAAAGTGTCGCCACGTATCATCAACCTCGTGGATCTTGCCGCGGCGAACGACACCCATGTCCGCGGCCCGGAGAGCTCGTCCATGCGACCACACTGCGGCCATCAATCTAAAAATACATCACCATCGCTAGCGCTGGTGGTATGGCCTCACCTGACACGTGTTTCTCGTCTAAGCTGCTACAATACCAGCTACGCAGTGTCAGCGGAGAAGCCTTAATGCTATTACGAGGAGATGCATATTTGTCAATCTAGCACCAGCTTTTTGCGCAGCTTAGTTACCCATGTCTCAGTTCAGCAGTAGACTTAAGTTCGACCACGCAACAAGTAGCATCAAGCAGCAGGTTACCGACACGCATTGCCGTTGATGAACCTGAACCAACCGCTAAGATGCCTTTGTCCTACTGATAAATATCAAATTCGGATGGTGTCGCATATCGTAATGATCCAACCTGTCATGTTTGACTTGATTTTGTTGAGACGTGGCTTCAATGCCGTTTGTGCGCTGTGGTATGATTAGCTATTGTGTGTGTGAATTATTGTCCAATCAACCAAGCGGCTTCAAAGCAAAGCTCTTTGGATGGACAGACGCGAGCGACGGCGTTGTTCATTCTTCAATTTCCCTCTTCGCTCTCACCCGTTTATCATCCAGAGACTAGACAGTGACAGTCTTTGACTTCATCTGATCGTCTGTCTGATCTGTCTTTGGGTGTAAAGACTTTCAACCAGACCTCATCAAAATGGCTGGTGGCGCAGGAAATCATCCGTCGTACATGTCATTGGCAACACCTAACGATGTCAAGAATTATACAAACGATGTGGGCCAAATTCAATGGGCTCAAGTGCCACTGAATGCAGCACTCGACAAGCTCAAATCATGTCGTGAAGGTCTCACCTCTCATGAAGCTGAGAAACGATTGGCCGAATATGGTCCCAACAAATTACCAGAGGAAAAAGTGAACAAGTTCAAGCTATTTCTGGGTTTTATGTGGAATCCCTTGTCCTGGGCCATGGAAGTAGCTGCTGTACTATCAATTGTATTGCTGGATTATGCCGACTTTGCACTGATTCTCTTCCTATTGCTGCTAAATGCATGCATTGGATACTTGGAAGAAGTGCAAGCTGGTGACGCCGTATCGGCTTTGATGGGTCAATTGGCACCTGAGGCAAAGGTGTTTCGTGATGGAGAAATTAAAAACATTCCAGCGGACTTGCTGGTCCCTGGTGACGTGCTGCGTGTACGTCTGGGTGACGTGATTCCAGCCGATTTAAAGTTCCTTGAAGGTGACGCTGTTAAAGTGGATCAATCGTCACTGACTGGTGAGTCACTACCAGTGACAAAGAACGAGGGAGACGAGGGATACTCTGGTTCTGTGGTGAAACAGGGTGAGATTGAGGCTGTCGTGACTAGCACGGGTGTGAACACGTTCCTTGGTCGTGCTGCCGAGAAGATCGCGTCCGCGGACTCCCACGGTCGTCTGCAGATGGTGCTGACAACTGTAGGCAACTTCTGTATGGTGTCGATCGCGTTCTGGTGCGTGGTGGAGCTGCTGGCGCAAATGGCTGGCCGATCATCGCAAAACCCGTGTGTGATCGTAACGGACGGTTGTCTGGGTGTCGCCAACATCCTGGTGCTGATTGTGGGCGGTATCCCCGTGGCAATGCCGACTGTACTATCGGTGACACTTGCCATCGGTTCGTCGGCTTTGGCCAAGGAGAACGCCATTGTGACGCGTCTGACGTGTATTGAGGAGATGGCTTCGATGGAGGTGTTGTGCTCGGACAAGACGGGCACACTGACGCTGAACCAGCTTTCCGTGGACATGGACAATTTGATCCCGTACAATAACTTCACGGGAGATGACATTCTCAAGTACGGCGCTCTGTCGGCTCGTACGGAGAACAATGAAGCTATTGACGTAGTGTGCCACAACACGTACCCGGGCCATGCTACGATGTGGAACGAGTACACGCTGCTGCACTACACGCCGTTTGACCCCACGACGAAGCGTACGATTGCTAAGCTGAAGGACAACCGGACTGGCGAGACTTTCCGTGCCGTGAAGGGTGCCCCGCAGGTGGTGTTGGACATGGACGTGAACGCGGATGTTCTTCGCGCGGAGGTTGAGGAGCGCATCGACGAGTTTGCTTCGCGCGGCTATCGCGGTCTGGGTGTGGGTATCTCTCGCAGCGGCGATGTCCCGGTGGAGGAATGTGAGTGGCAGATGATTGGTCTGTTGCCGCTGTTCGACCCGCCTCGTCACGACACGGCCGACACGGTGAAGAAGGCCATTGCTCTGGGTATTGCAGTGAAGATGGTCACGGGTGACCAGAAGGCCATTGCTGTGGAAACGTGCCGTCAGTTGGGAATGCCGACAAACATCCTGGACACTTCTTTCTTTAACACTGCTCCCCCTCCTGGACTGAACCTTGCGCAGATGATCTACGACACGGACGGTTTCGCTCAGGTGTTCCCCGAGCACAAGTTTGAGATCGTGAAACACCTGCAGTCGCTGGACAAGGTTGTGGGCATGACGGGTGACGGTGTAAATGACGCTCCGGCTCTGGCGCAGGCCGACATTGGTATTGCTGTAGATGATGCGACGGACGCGGCTCGCGCTGCCGCCGACATTGTGCTTGTTTCGCCCGGTTTGAGCGTGATCATTACAGCCATTTGCATGAGCCGCGAGATTTTCCTGCGCATGAAGAATTACGCCATGTACTCTATCGCGATGACGGTGCGTATTGTGTTCACGTTCGGTATCCTGACGGTAGCGTGGAACTGGTACTTTCCTCCCATTCTTGTGGTGATTCTGGCCATCCTGAACGACGGCACGATTCTGACGATCTCGAAGGACAACGTGGTTGCGTCGCCGTACCCGGACTCGTGGAAGCTGAAGGAGGTTTTCATTTCGTCGATCACGTTTGGTCTGTGGCTGACGCTGTCGACGATCGTGCTGTTTGGTGTTGTCAACAACTCGAGTGGTTTCGAGAGTACTGGTGCTGAGAATTTGTGCACGAGCTGCATGAAGGATGAATGCCATGACTTCTTCCAGGACCAGTACCAGATGTGCGTGATGGACAACAACGCAACTGGTTGCGGTGAGATGACGGGCAGCGTGCCGCAGGCCGCTAGTTTGTCGGACGTGGGCAATTTCCGCGAGAAAGCCGTCAATGCGTACTGGACACGGTACCAGAAGAAGTATGACTCGCGCTCGAAGCTGTTCGAGGACCTGGCTGAGGTGCACCTTAACTCGCTTCCGAACAACGCGAAGCCGTCGGCTGAGACTGCGTACAACCAGTTCGTGTATGCGTACACTTTGGGCATGGGTGGTGTCGCCTACAAGGGCGACTACGACGTGTTCAACGCTGCTCAGCTGGGCCGTGGTGTGGAATTTATTGGTAATGGCGAGGTGCCTTTGACGAACCAGGTGAGCTTTTGCAACTACGTATGGGGCTTTAGCAACTGGAATGCGACGTGGACACGCGGTAATGAGATGATCGGCCCTGGCATTCAGCGCAAGGAAGGCGTGCTTCGCTCGCTGGTGTACCTGCAGGTATCCATCTCCGGCCAGGCTCTGATTTTTGTGACGCGTACGGCCGGCAGCAACAACTGGTTTTTCGCTGAGAAGCCGTGCAATCTGCTGCTGATTGCCTTCGTGTTCGCTCAGATCGTTGCTTCAGTGGTGGGCTGGATTGGTTTTGGCGGCTACCCGACGGACCGTATTGCCGTGATTGGTTGCGGCGGCATCTACACGCTGATTGCGTGGCTGTGGGCCATTGTGTGGCAGTTCCCGCTTGACGTGATCAAGTTTGCGGTGAACTATTTGCTGACGAAGAACGCGTACTCGAGCAAGGCGTTCACGGAGCGCATCAACGCTGGTCACCCGACGATGGCGCACTCTGTGGTGACGAACGCGCAGCGCTCAATCCGTGCCAGTCGCACCGTTTAAGCAGGCTTTGGTTGTTGGTCGCTTGCAGAAGCAGTGGCTATTGGAGAAAGAGGCGTTTGTGTGAAATTCCTTGCACTCTTGTACATTTCGCTGATGGGCTGCAGGGTGCATATACACATTGTTATGTGTATGTCTGCATGACTCCAGCTTTATCGTATTAGCTAGTAAGAAGTGATACAGGTAAAGCATTTTTTATCAAAAAAACAGCTTCTTTGTTTTTTGAGACAAATATGGCCTTCATTTCTGTAAGTTTTGTGGTTAGTTATGATGTCGTTAATATGAACAAGCAGGATAGAAAAAATACGCCATCTTTATTGTACACATACAGACAAGTGTCCGAGGCACGTACCAACCGTACTATTCGGCTTTGCGCTAAGCTCGTCATGCCGTAAGCGATCACTACGATGAAGCCTATTCAGTGCGTATTTGACCTTGTAGAACCCTGCAATTTGTCGGAGGAAAGGTTCGTGGTCCTCGGACCTGTGATTTACCAAGCAATATGCACGAGCACCACGTGCAGCGAGGCGTGGGTGGAATGTATCATGTTGCCGTCATTATCTAATTATACCGACCAGATCATCTTCTACGCACTCATTTCGACAACTCAGAAGTATCCATCGCCTTTATTGCAGCCATTCGGTTCTGATGCCGGCCACTACTCTTCTCCTTGAGGTAGCCTAACCACCTTGTCGAAGTTGCGATGCTGCCGGACCGGGGTCTTTCTCCTTGTAGTTAGTGCGGCAAATAGCTGGATACACTGAGTCCACAAAATGCTTTCTCCGCATCAGACATTTGGTTGTAAACAGCGGCCAGTCCAATACTGGTTCTGCTTCTACACCCATAGTGAACTTTCATCGTCACACCGGCGCCGATATTCTGTGAGCAGAGGTGGCTTACGTTGGTTTTCGTCCTAACCCTCCATTTACTGTCATTCATCTTGACATTTAGTCTTTCTTTTCGATATCAACGTCAGCTCCCTATCAGTCATGACTGTCCTTGTCGACTTCAACTATGTCACCTTCGCCGATAGTATCAAAGATAGCTACTTAGCGTCAGTCTCGTCCGCGATTCTGACAAGACAATGTTTGCAAAAACACTCAAAAGCACGCGTCATTTACTTATTCTTCGCCATCGTCGAACATCGAGCGTCCTACGCCCAGCACTGGTCAAACCGGGTCTGTCCTTTTGCAGTGAGTCTTTAGATACAGGCTTATACCGAACCTCGCATATTCAAGAGTCATCCCGAAAATGGGCGACATGGTAATTGTCTGCGAGCTTGTGTCGAACAGCTCGACTCTCGTGTGGACGTGAATGAGCGCTCCAACGTTAGCGGTCAGGTTTCCCAACGGACATCCCATAAACGGGCTTACGATCAACAAAGGAGGTGATCGAGATATGGAGCGCGTGCCACCCGAAATGGCGTCGAAAATATTGGCTTCCCGCCATCGATCCAACAACTCACAGAATGTCTGATGACAACGCTCAACACGTGCAACCTCAAAGTACCCGGTGGTATCGTTCTCTGTCTTATTGGTACGATACGAGACTTCCGCGCTGGCAACTTTCTCCACCTCTATACGAATGAGTGTCTTTACATTGCATCTACTGCACTGCCGCATTACTCAAACCTCGTGACACCTGATTAGGCGTTGATTTCATCACGAGTCTATGTTTCACTTGATACACAGTACAAAACCTCGCATGTATGCCATGACCACCAGCACGCGTTGTGTCGTAAAGTTTCCTAGTTGGTCAAAGCAAACAGTCATCAGTGAATGCTAACAATCTTTTGCCATGACACGACGATCAAGTAGCGTCTGAGCACTGCAAGTCCGCAACGCCACCAGGAATCGTAAGGTGGCCATCGTCTCGAGACCAGCGGATCCGCTTACTAGAAAATCTCATTGTGAATGCTACACGTAAATAGAGGATGCGTGAAGTTGCCGTAGTGAGGTTTTCGCAGTCATTGTAAGCATCTTGAATTCATGCGCACCCAGGTACTACAGAGTCGTTGTAACCCTTTTGCATCCTGCAGCACCACAAACATAAGACTGTTTTTGTGAAAGAAACGCTTATGAGGATGAGCGATAGAGATTCTGCGCGCACCTTACACTTTTCTGCTGTTGCTGGAGTGCCGAAAAAATAGATTGCATGTTGGACGTATAGCTGCTGTTGTACGTAGTGTGTAGGCGCTACCGTGCTTGCCTGTGGTTATTCGGCGGTATCGGCAAATTCCAATTGTTCAACTCCGACCTATGAAGACATACAAGAAAAGCACGAAGTCGGTGCTGCTTGCAGACGTCTTGACTGACTCACTGGATGGCCACAAGACGGCAGCAAACGGTCAAACGTGCTCAATGTGGCTTGAACTTTGCATCATCAAGATAAAGATACGACGAATTAGATGAGACAACAGCGATGCACCATCTCTCAAGTAGCACTGTAGGTGTGCTAAGGCTTTGACGAGAACTGACCAGTATTTTGAAAGACCCACGCGAACATCCCTGCTGGAAACCTGCAAGCTGCGGTATACCGGCAATGAAGCACATTGCCTTTCGTCTGCCGGGCCTAATTTGCTTCGGTCTGGGGCTGAAAGAAGACCGAATCGCAGTGGAAACGCTCTGCTGCATTGACAACAAACTACAACACGAAAGCACCCGCCCGCAGTACAAATTAACGCAGACTCTCCCATGAGCGGCGTCCAAGTTGCTTTAGCGAATAATAACCTACAATAGCAGCAAGAGCAGCATAGCCAAGTGCTCCTAGAACAAAGTGGAAGGTGCGCACGGTATTCGAGAAAACAGCATGTCATTGTTCGAGGTGTACCTATGCTTTGTCTACCATGTATCCAGGCCAGCTCAGTCCGTCCTCTTTTCCGTCGTCCTCTCCATTTTTTTCTCCAGGAAACTTGGCATTTGTTGCATCCGGAAGTAATTGAGCTAGACGCTTGCAAAAGTCACGACTCTCTTCGCACTTTCGTTCTAGCACTGCAGTTGCTGATACAAAGAATTCAAGCCTTTGCGTCCAAAGTCCTGGTCATGCTCCGGGTCGTATGGAGATCGAAAAGCCCCCTCGAGCTGCTGCAGCCACTCTTCTTGCTGCACGAGCTGAGATCGAACGCGAACTTCGAGAGCCGCTCGCTGCCGTGCCTCCTCCGCTAGCAATTCCTCAAACGATCCGCTCAGTCGTGCCTCATGCTCACCCGCTAACGCTTCGAGAACCGTACTCACTGACAACCGTGCCGCGCGTTTTGCATCGAGCTGCACGAACATATGCATCTGTTCTGTGGTTTGTCCACCGCCGCGTTTTTAACTTGTCGTTGGACTGGGCCAAGGACGAGATGTTCCAGAGCTTGTGCCAGCTTCGAGCTATTGCAAGTGACTTGTCTCACTTCGGGAGTTTCAAGCGCCAGAGACGATGTCGACAGCTCAGAAGCGCCGCGGTTCACCGTGTAAAACTTTGCGGACGGTTGTTGGATAATGGTATTTCGTAGCTAGCAGGTACTAGATGTACGCCGGTGAAGTCTGCTAGGAGATTAGAATAGTCTGAGCGGAGGATGCTGACGCCCCAAAAAAATAAATTGAGTTTTTAAAAGAGCATTCGTGACTACTTTAGGAAATATCCATCCTTTCCTGAAAGTTAAAAGGAAAAGCCAGACCCATTACATCCTCCCAACTTTTCCAAATAATCCCAAAATTTCCTGCTCGTTCGATATTGCAAACTTTTTATCTTTTCTACTCACTCACTCGTGCTATCCCTTCCTATGGCGAACGCGCAATTGCAACAAGCGCGGCGTCGCACATCCTATCGTGACTTGGACGTCTCGCAAAAGGCTGATACCCGAAATCGCGTCATCCAGCGTTTTATTGTCTCAAAATGAACAATTATCCGATGCTCAAAGTGAGCGTGAAGTCTTAGAATTGGCTTTATTTGCGCGAAAAATCACGTTAAAAGCCGAACTTCAAGCTTGGTAAAGTAATGCATAAGGAGATAATACCCAATTGTGATGCAACGGATGACATGTAGCCCGTTGCCATCGTGATTTATTCCTCCAAGAGATGGAATGAATGGCTGCAGATTTTAATCAAGAACGAAAATGGCGTGTACTAATGCCAAGACATTGAGTCAAGCACTTGTGTCTCATTTTAATCGACAAGAAGATCGTCTTGCAAGACAAAAGAAGAGTCAGGACACGGCCATACGACGTCGTGCGGCTCGTATTGGGCGCGAAGTGAAGAAGTTTTGGGTCAAAATTGATAAATCATTGCTTTTAAAGTAAAATTAGAAGCCGATGAAACGAAACAAAAACAGATGGAAAACAGGTGCTGCAATTGATCCAACAGACGGAAATAAATGCAATGGCATTAGCAGCGAGTTGAAAAGAAAAAAAGACAAGAGGAGGAAGATGGGGAGTTTTAACTTGAAGAAGAAGGAGATGAAGATGATGAAGATTCAATTAAAGAAGAAGAAAAGAAGAATGGAGTCATGTCAAAAGACAAGTAGCGCTGGAAATAAAGATGTTACAGGAAGGAGGAAACATGTCGATTGATGAATTGAGAGCGAGGTATGCTGGAGTTTTGGCGGTGAACGACGAGGCGCTTGCGGTATTTGAAGGAGGCAACGCAAAAAAGGTGGAGGAGGAAAATGATGGTGAAGATGTTGTTGATGGTGAGTCTGACCCTACAAAATGCGACGAAGAGGATCAGGCAGATGATGAGACTACAATTGAAGGGGAGGAAAGATTAGGTCGGGACACCTCGCTGGTCAGTAGAGCAGAGGAGTTACGGCTACTGGAAGAGGAGAGCAATATGTCTATTGCTCAACTTCGAGCACGATGCGCGACAGTCTCAGACGATAAAAATTCAAGTAGTGACAAAACGGGAGTGCAAGATCAGATGAGGAACACGACAGCATTGAGACGTCGTATAGAAAGCAGAAGTGTCTTACCGATGACAACACCAAAGAATTGGTTATGCCTCGACTTGTGTGTCCCCTGTGGCACGAAAGAGTGGTTATAAGCGGGCATATCTGCTGACTTCACGATTAGATCTACGAGAGTACCAGAAAGATGGAGTGAATGGGCTCGTCAGCATGTGTGAGCGGCGTATCAATGGCATTCTTGCTGATGAAATGGGTCTTGGCAAAACTATCCAGACGCTCTCACTTATGGCGCATCTAGCTTGTACGCAGGGGCTGTGGGGCCTCACCTTATTGTAGTACCTGCGTTGGTGTCCAGCGTTTAAGGTGCTGACGTATTTCGGTTCAGCAAAACGCCGCAAAGAGCTTTGACAAGGGTGGTCAAAGCATAACGCGTTTTTTGTGTGCATTACCAGCTACCAACTGGTGGTGCAAGATGCGCACTGCTTTAAGCGAAAGAAATGGTACTACCTGATTCTTGATGAAGCACACAACGTCAAGAACTGGAAGAGTCTACGCTGGCAAACGCTGCTGACATTTAGCTCACAGCGTCGCTTTTTGCTTACGGGTACACCCCTACAGAACAATTTACTAGAGCTCTATGCTCTTATGCATTTTCTCATGCCGCATGTATTCGCATCGTGCAAGGAATCTAGCTACTGGTTTTAATATCCTCTAGCGCTAATGGTGGAGAACGGCAGTGATCCAGCTCAATCAAGAGATACTGGGGCCGAAGATGGCAAAGACTTAGTGGCACAGCTCCATGGTTCTATTCGGCCATTCGTAATGCGTCGACTGAAGAAGGATGTGGCGAAACTGCCGGGCAAGTTCGAGCACGTCATCACATGTCAGTTATCGAGGCGAAAGTGATTCCTGTACGAGGACTTTATTTCGCGCAGCGCTACACGTCGCGCAATGTTTGACCGTGGAAAAGGTTGCGGTGCCAACTTCGTGAGCATGATGAACGTTTTCATGCAGCTACGGAAAGTTTGTAACCACCCTGATTTGTTTGAGCCACGTCCGATTGCGTCTCCGTTGGATATGCCGGGTATCCACGTGCATATACCTTCCCGTTGCGGTTATTAGCTGATGAAATCGTAAACGAGCGCCCATGTGTGGCATTTTGAGCTGACAATAGTTTACCTGGTCTGGAATTGCTGCTAAGTGAAAAATTTACTTCAAAATGACGAAGAGAACTTTTTATGACGTGAGTGCGCCACTTCCAGATGGTACTGTTGCAATCGTGCCGCCAGCGTATGAGAGCAAAAAAGACAACGTGCGAAGGATCATTAGGCTTGCAGCGAAGCGCCGGAAATACTGGGAGAATAAGCGCGCAAGTGTTGCGCAGCTTCAAAAGCTCTACGTTGGGCTATATCTGGACAAATCTGTGTTTGGAAGTGCTCTTATTGGAGCTCGCACGATGCCAACTTTCATCTCACCAGCAACGGAAGTCCATATGCATCGTGCCCAGCCTTTCTCAATTCTCGTCAACCGACATTGGCCTTGCAAGATATGGTACGGGACCCTGAGGAGAGGCTGGCGTCGCTACAGTCTATCGTTAAAAAATCTGTTTGTTACGTGCCGACGGCTCGTACGATGCCTGCTCGTATCATCTACGGAGGCGGTGGGTTTGTTTACAATAATAACTTTGTGTTGTCACGTAAGCTCAGGCTGAGGAGCTTAGCTTGAGCTTGCTGAACGTTGCCAAACACATCAAGTACAATGACGTTCAGCGAAGTTTCCATTTTTGTCTCTAACCGAGCAACGACAGGCAAGATGAATTGATGACCATACTGTATAAGGTATACCGCTTAGCTAACATGCATCAGCCGGACACAGAATCGATATGGGCACGACAGCTCGGCAGAGATGGGACACCAGCGCCTGAATAAACTTTACTTTTAGCGGCTAAATGACTAAACTTCTTTACTTAAGCAGCGTGTGACAGCTATTGAAATTATTAGAATCGGAGTTGGGCTTACTCACAGTTGTAACTTCAAGAATCTCGCCACAATCTACGCACAGAGTCGTGATCGAAGTTTAGCAGCAACAGCATCAGACTCGTTGCTATTGGGCTACAATTCCCGGTTTTAACAGGTGCCAGGAATAGAACCTGCTAATGAAAACAGCAAGCCAGCCGTACACTATTCCATTCATCAAAAGTACAAAGTTTATCTTGGGTTAGCAAAAACCATGACTCCTCGTACTGCAGCTTGGTACCGTCTCTACCATGAAAAGCTGCCTTTACTCTAGCATATCTTTCAAGGACGTGAGCATCATGCCATACGGTCTAGAATACATTGACACATAGCATACTGCAGTAGCCAAGACTAAAAAGACGTACCAGCAGCCGCCCATCGCCCTTCATTGCGGTCCACCACGATTCGCGGGAGAAGAACAGCTTGAAAATTTGGATTTAATAATCATTAATCTAATGATCTCCAAATCGAGGAGGTTGATTTTGCCAATGCACCGAGTTTCCAAGAAAGGTAAAATACTCAGAACATGAACTCCGATATGCCGCGATTTCAGTATAATTGGAATGCTATTTCGGGAACCAAACTCGAGGACGAGAACTATGTTGGGAAGACGTCTTCAATGTGACGCGAAAACACTCCTTAGCTCGTGTGAAGTGTCTCCGTAAGGCGAGGCAAGCCTTCTCTCACTTTTGAACTTGCCTCGCAAAGCTCAACCAGTTTCTCCAACACTTTCCCGTCTTCCATCCGCTCGAGCGTCCACACTCTGCACAATGATTTACCCCAAAACTTTCCGGAGTATCATTGCGCTTTCAACTGTAGCTGCAGCCTCTCAAGCTCATGAAGTGAGCCAGCATGACTCAACCAATGGAGCCAAGCGTGACAAGGCCGGACGATATATTGACACAACGGACGTGTACGGAACCACCTCGGCGAGTCCGTCTGCATACGTTACTGCTGCTACCGCGAAAAACCAGACGAGTGTCAAGCTTCGCAAGGTTACATCTCCGGATAGCGCAGGCGTCAAGTTTTCTTACGCTAGCCCGACCAACGCTGTGTCAGCGGGCAATTCTCGATACGTTACCGTCGTCGGCCATTCTTCGTTGCCAAGAACTTTGGATGACAAGAATGACAAGAAGAGTACCAAGAACGACGTAGATTTGGCTCATCGTGTCCACAAGAACAACGACAAGAAAAGCAATGATAATATTGTGCGTATTGACAGCCACCACAGCATGCACCCATCAAGTAACGCTTATATGAGCCACGACAAGCCTCCTGCGGCGACCACTAAAGCCTCGACGGCACCTGTGTCGATCACTAAAGCTTCGAAGGCACGTCCGCTGATCACTGAAGCTCCGTCGGTCACACCGATTACTAAAGCCCTGAAGACACCGGCGCTGTATGCTCCAGCGTTGAAGACATTTGCGTCAATTACTAAGATCTCAACATCACCTGCACCAATTGCCGTGATCCCGAAAAAACCTGCATCGACCACTAAATTTTTGACGATAATTGGTCCAAATGGTCCTGTCAGAAAGACGATGAAGCCAGCAGCTGTAGCCACGACCATTTTTAATCCATACGCTCCAGCCCCGTTAGCAGGTCAGCCAGCTACTTCAGCGTCTACTGCAGGCGAGCCAGTCACTCCAGTTCCAACGACTGGTGAGCCAGCTACTCTAGCGTCTACTGCAGGCGAGCCAGTCACTCCAGTTCCAACGACTGGTGAGCCAGCTACTCTAGCGTCTACTGCAGGTGAGCCAGTCACTCCAGCTCCAACGACTGATGAGCCAGCTACTTCAGCCTCAACTGTAGGCGAGCCAGCCACTCCAGCTCCAACGACCGGCGAGCCAGCTACTTCAACGTCTATTGCAGGTGAGCCAGTCACTCCAGCCCTGGTAGCAGGCGAGCCAGTCATTCCAGCTCCGACGATAGTAGAGTCGGGAACATCAACTCCGGCATTTGAGGAGTTGGAAACGCCAGCCTCGGACTATGTCGATGCATACGCTGCAGCCCCGATGACAGATGACTCAGTCACTCCAGCCACCATGACAGGCGAGTCAGTCACACCAGCCTCAACTGTAGGCGAGTCAGTCACTCCAGTTCCAATGATCGGTGAGCCAGTCACTCCAGCGTCTACTGCAGGCGAGCCAGTCAATTCAGCTTCAACTGTAGGCGAGCCAGTCACTCCAGTTCCAACGACTGGTGAGCCAGCTACTCTAGCGTCTACTGCAGGCGAGCCAGTCACTCCAGTTCCAACGACTGGTGAGCCAGCTACTCTAGCGTCTACTGCAGGTGAGCCAGTCACTCCAGCTCCAACGACTGATGAGCCAGCTACTTCAACGTCTATTGCAGGTGAGCCAGTCACTCCAGCCCTGGTAGCAGGCGAGCCAGTCATTCCAGCTCCGACGATAGTAGAGTCGGGAACATCAACTCCGGCATTTGAGGAGTTGGAAACGCCAGCCTCGGACTATGTCGATGCATACGCTGCAGCCCCGATGACAGATGACTCAGTCACTCCAGCCACCATGACAGGCGAGTCAGTCACACCAGCCTCAACTGTAGGCGAGTCAGTCACTCCAGTTCCAATGATCGGTGAGCCAGTCACTCCAGCGTCTACTGCAGGCGAGCCAGCTACTTCAGCGTCTACTGCAGGCGAGCCAGTCAATTCAGCGTCTACTGCAGGCGAGCCAGTCACTCCAGTTCCAACGACTGGTGAGCCAGCTACTCTAGCGTCTACTGCAGGTGAGCCAGTCACTCCAGCTCCAACGACTGATGAGCCAGCTACTTCAACGTCTATTGCAGGTGAGCCAGTCACTCCAGCCCTGGTAGCAGGCGAGCCAGTCATTCCAGCTCCGACGATAGTAGAGTCGGGAACATCAACTCCGGCATTTGAGGAGTTGGAAACGCCAGCCTCGGACTATGTCGATGCATACGCTGCAGCCCCGATGACAGATGACTCAGTCACTCCAGCCACCATGACAGGCGAGTCAGTCACACCAGCCTCAACTGTAGGCGAGTCAGTCACTCCAGTTCCAATGATCGGTGAGCCAGTCACTCCAGCGTCTACTGCAGGCGAGCCAGCTACTTCAGCGTCTACTGCAGGCGAGCCAGTCAATTCAGCGTCTACTGCAGGCGAGCCAGTCACTCCAGTTCCAACGACTGGTGAGCCAGCTACTCTAGCGTCTACTGCAGGTGAGCCAGTCACTCCAGCTCCAACGACTGATGAGCCAGCTACTTCAACGTCTATTGCAGGTGAGCCAGTCACTCCAGCCCTGGTAGCAGGCGAGCCAGTCATTCCAGCTCCGACGATAGTAGAGTCGGGAACATCAACTCCGGCATTTGAGGAGTTGGAAACGCCAGCCTCGGACTATGTCGATGCATACGCTGCAGCCCCGATGACAGATGACTCAGTCACTCCAGCCACCATGACAGGCGAGTCAGTCACACCAGCCTCAACTGTAGGCGAGTCAGTCACTCCAGTTCCAATGATCGGTGAGCCAGTCACTCCAGCGTCTACTGCAGGCGAGCCAGCTACTTCAGCGTCTACTGCAGGCGAGCCAGTCAATTCAGCGTCTACTGCAGGCGAGCCAGTCACTCCAGTTCCAACGACTGGTGAGCCAGCTACTCTAGCGTCTACTGCAGGTGAGCCAGTCACTCCAGCTCCAACGACTGATGAGCCAGCTACTTCAGCCTCAACTGTAGGCGAGCCAGCCACTCCAGCTCCAACGACCGGCGAGCCAGCTACTTCAACGTCTATTGCAGGTGAGCCAGCCACTCCAGCCCTGGTAGCAGGCGAGCCAGTCATTCCAGCTCCGACGATAGTAGAGTCGGGAACATCAACTCCGGCATTTGAGGAGTTGGAAACGCCAGCCTCGGACTATGTCGATGCATACGCTGCAGCCCCGATGACAGATGACTCAGTCACTCCAGCCACCATGACAGGCGAGTCAGTCACACCAGCCTCAACTGTAGGCGAGTCAGTCACTCCAGTTCCAATGATCGGTGAGCCAGTCACTCCAGCGTCTACTGCAGGCGAGCCAGCTACTTCAGCGTCTACTGCAGGCGAGCCAGTCAATTCAGCGTCTACTGCAGGCGAGCCAGTCACTCCAGTTCCAACGACTGGTGAGCCAGCTACTCTAGCGTCTACTGCAGGTGAGCCAGTCACTCCAGCTCCAACGACTGATGAGCCAGCTACTTCAACGTCTATTGCAGGTGAGCCAGTCACTCCAGCCCTGGTAGCAGGCGAGCCAGTCATTCCAGCTCCGACGATAGTAGAGTCGGGAACATCAACTCCGGCATTTGAGGAGTTGGAAACGCCAGCCTCGGACTATGTCGATGCATACGCTGCAGCCCCGATGACAGATGACTCAGTCACTCCAGCCACCATGACAGGCGAGTCAGTCACACCAGCCTCAACTGTAGGCGAGTCAGTCACTCCAGTTCCAATGATCGGTGAGCCAGTCACTCCAGCGTCTACTGCAGGCGAGCCAGCTACTTCAGCGTCTACTGCAGGCGAGCCAGTCAATTCAGCGTCTACTGCAGGCGAGCCAGTCACTCCAGTTCCAACGACTGGTGAGCCAGCTACTCTAGCGTCTACTGCAGGTGAGCCAGTCACTCCAGCTCCAACGACTGATGAGCCAGCTACTTCAGCCTCAACTGTAGGCGAGCCAGCCACTCCAGCTCCAACGACCGGCGAGCCAGCTACTTCAACGTCTATTGCAGGTGAGCCAGTCACTCCAGCCCTGGTAGCAGGCGAGCCAGTCATTCCAGCTCCGACGATAGTAGAGTCGGGAACATCAACTCCGGCATTTGAGGAGTTGGAAACGCCAGCCTCGGACTATGTCGATGCATACGCTGCAGCCCCGATGACAGATGACTCAGTCACTCCAGCCACCATGACAGGCGAGTCAGTCACACCAGCCTCAACTGTAGGCGAGTCAGTCACTCCAGTTCCAATGATCGGTGAGCCAGTCACTCCAGCGTCTACTGCAGGCGAGCCAGCTACTTCAGCGTCTACTGCAGGCGAGCCAGTCAATTCAGCGTCTACTGCAGGCGAGCCAGTCACTCCAGTTCCAACGACTGGTGAGCCAGCTACTCTAGCGTCTACTGCAGGTGAGCCAGTCACTCCAGCTCCAACGACTGATGAGCCAGCTACTTCAACGTCTATTGCAGGTGAGCCAGTCACTCCAGCCCTGGTAGCAGGCGAGCCAGTCATTCCAGCTCCGACGATAGTAGAGTCGGGAACATCAACTCCGGCATTTGAGGAGTTGGAAACGCCAGCCTCGGACTATGTCGATGCATACGCTGCAGCCCCGATGACAGATGACTCAGTCACTCCAGCCACCATGACAGGCGAGTCAGTCACACCAGCCTCAACTGTAGGCGAGTCAGTCACTCCAGTTCCAATGATCGGTGAGCCAGTCACTCCAGCGTCTACTGCAGGCGAGCCAGCTACTTCAGCGTCTACTGCAGGCGAGCCAGTCAATTCAGCGTCTACTGCAGGCGAGCCAGTCACTCCAGTTCCAACGACTGGTGAGCCAGCTACTCTAGCGTCTACTGCAGGTGAGCCAGTCACTCCAGCTCCAACGACTGATGAGCCAGCTACTTCAGCCTCAACTGTAGGCGAGCCAGCCACTCCAGCTCCAACGACCGGCGAGCCAGCTACTTCAACGTCTATTGCAGGTGAGCCAGTCACTCCAGCCCTGGTAGCAGGCGAGCCAGTCATTCCAGCTCCGACGATAGTAGAGTCGGGAACATCAACTCCGGCATTTGAGGAGTTGGAAACGCCAGCCTCGGACTATGTCGATGCATACGCTGCAGCCCCGATGACAGATGACTCAGTCACTCCAGCCACCATGACAGGCGAGTCAGTCACACCAGCCTCAACTGTAGGCGAGTCAGTCACTCCAGTTCCAATGATCGGTGAGCCAGTCACTCCAGCGTCTACTGCAGGCGAGCCAGCTACTTCAGCGTCTACTGCAGGCGAGCCAGTCAATTCAGCGTCTACTGCAGGCGAGCCAGTCACTCCAGTTCCAACGACTGGTGAGCCAGCTACTCTAGCGTCTACTGCAGGTGAGCCAGTCACTCCAGCTCCAACGACTGATGAGCCAGCTACTTCAGCCTCAACTGTAGGCGAGCCAGCCACTCCAGCTCCAACGACCGGCGAGCCAGCTACTTCAACGTCTATTGCAGGTGAGCCAGTCACTCCAGCCCTGGTAGCAGGCGAGCCAGTCATTCCAGCTCCGACGATAGTAGAGTCGGGAACATCAACTCCGGCATTTGAGGAGTTGGAAACGCCAGCCTCGGACTATGTCGATGCATACGCTGCAGCCCCGATGACAGATGACTCAGTCACTCCAGCCACCATGACAGGCGAGTCAGTCACACCAGCCTCAACTGTAGGCGAGTCAGTCACTCCAGTTCCAATGATCGGTGAGCCAGTCACTCCAGCGTCTACTGCAGGCGAGCCAGCTACTTCAGCGTCTACTGCAGGCGAGCCAGTCAATTCAGCGTCTACTGCAGGCGAGCCAGTCACTCCAGTTCCAACGACTGGTGAGCCAGCTACTCTAGCGTCTACTGCAGGTGAGCCAGTCACTCCAGCTCCAACGACTGATGAGCCAGCTACTTCAACGTCTATTGCAGGTGAGCCAGTCACTCCAGCCCTGGTAGCAGGCGAGCCAGTCAATCCGAGTTCAATTGCAGATGTGGTCGTCCCGTCATATGTGACAAAAGTTGTACCCGGTACCTCGATCCCGATGTACAATGTGGCTACTAGTAATCCTTCAACAGTATCCGCGTTGTCTACTCAAGCCCCGACGACACCCGCGCTCATCACAAAAACACCGATGGTACTTGCACCGACCACTAAACAACCGACTTCAATTGCGCCGTGCCCTTCAACCTCGAAAAAAGGTGGTCAGACGCCATCAATGAAACTCGTCGTCAAACCAAGTGTTAAACCTTACTCGAGGTAAAGCGTACCAAAGCAGAGTTTCAGGAGAAATGTACATCACTACTTTTGCTAGCATGAATTGACGAAAGTAGCGATGTACATTAGGTTTATCCTTACATGACATTTTCTATTTTACAGTCCATCTCTAGCCAATAATGAAAAAAACAATTTATTGCGCTCACATCTTATTGCAATAACTTCCATCTTTGAGCAAGCCCAAGAGAATTTGACAATGACGGTATATCTGCCCAAGACCAGCACCAAGTACAAGGAAAAAGAATACTGGAACTCGCGCTTTGAAAGGTGTTGAGTGTCTTTTATTGTTCTAAAACTGCAAAACTGACCACTGCATGTGTCACGCAACCAATGCCATCAATAATGTGTTAGCGAGGAGTCATACGACTGGCTAGCCCGCTTCGAGAATGTGGTGGAGCTGCTGAGTAAATATGTGCGACCATCGGACCGCATCTTGATGGTATGTGGCCTGGCAATTGCTGGCCTTACAAACGAAATAAACTGACGAGGCAGTGGGTCTGTTGGGTCTGCAGGTTGGCTGCGGTAACTCGACGTTCAGCATGGACATGGTACAAGCCATTCCACTCTAAAAATCTTGACTAAATCTCATCATCCCACTCGTCGTGGCAGTATAATGCAGGCTTTCATCACATCACCAATATCGACTTCTCTAAAGTCGTCATCGAGCGCATGCGCGCCAAGTATAGCGTGAGTGAATTGCGTCTTTGTAACCAGCACCACATTAACTGTTGCTACGATGGTCGGTAATTGCAGGATAAAATGCCCCAGATGAAGTGGCTCGAGGCGGACATGACCAAGTTGTGCGACGTCTTTGCGCCTAAGACCTTTGACGTGGTCATCGACAAGGCTGCTATGGACGCACTCATGTGCGACGAAGGCGACGTCTGGTCGCCATCGAAAACAGTGATTGAGCAGGCTGCTGCGATGTGCAGTGGCATCACGTCCGTGCTGGTGCCACGAGGAACGTTCCTGCAGATCTCGTTCGCGCAACCGCACTTCCGCAAGCGCTTCCTTCTGGGCGAGGGCGAGCAGGCGGCTTCCAGCGCAGTCTACGGCTGGGATTACTCCTACCACAATATCGGTGTGCTTACTGTTGCTTCATCTCCACTGTTGGCAGCTGAGTACTAACTGCTCCAGTTCTGTTGGCAGATATCGGTCTTGGTTATTTCTTTTATGAGCTGGCGAAGAGCAGCTAATGATTCCTCGCTTGCTGATACCAGTCGAGTGTGCTAAAACACAATAGAATTGTATTTGATCTCCTCTCGACGCATGGATAACAGCATGTTTTACTGAGACAGTATTTTGACTCAATTGAAGCGATCATGCATTCCTATTGGTCAAGGATGCGCATCATCGCAGTCTCTCAATCTGCTTGCTCACTGTGATCTGCCATCAATCCTGCAAGCTCAAGTGGTACGACGACGCAAACACAATGGACCACGGCCACAGTCATGCATACGGTCACAGCCACACCCATGAGGATGCCATTGACGGAGACGAGTTAGTGCGTCGGTTCACGCAGAGCCGCGGCCGCGTGCCGACGCCTGACGAGGAGCAACAGTTGCGCGTGCATGGTCACACGCACGAGCACATGGAGCACGCTGGCATGTTTCACGAGCGCGACACGACCAAGTCTGAACGGGACTGGAAACAGCGAGCCTTCACAGTAGGCATCGGCGGCCCTGTGGGCAGTGGCAAGACGGCACTCATGCTGGCGCTATGTCGCGCACTCAAGGACAAGTTCAGTCTAGCCGCCGTGACCAACGACATCTTCACGCGTGAGGACGGCGAGTTCCTCGTCCGTCACGACGCTCTGCCAAAAGAACGCATCCGGGCCATTGAGACGGGCGGCTGTCCCCACGCGGCTATCCGCGAGGACATCTCGGCCAACCTGCAGGCCTGCGAGGATCTGACCGACGAGTTCGACGCGCAGCTGCTGCTGGTGGAGTCAGGAGGAGGTGCATGATTTACATGGCCATCTTTGAGCTGCAGACGCAAATTTTTACTGGTGAATATGTACTTGTGTTGCAATGCTGTCCATAGACAACCTCGCCGCCAACTTTAGCCGCGAGCTGGCCGACTACATAATATACGTCATCGATGTGGCTGGAGGTGACAAAGTTCCTCGCAAGGGCGGCCCGGGCATCACGCAAGCAGATCTGCTGATCATTAATAAAATCGACTTGGCTCCGCACGTTGGTGCAGACCTGGACGTTATGGACCGTGACGCGAAGCTCATGCGTGGCAAGGGACCGACGGTCTTTTCGCAGATCAATCAGGGCAAGGGCGTGGAGGATATTGTTGGCCATGTAGTTGAGGCCTGCAAAACTGCCATGTAGAAGTTAAACGATCTAATCAACGAGGCGTAGTCAGCGTTTTACGTTTTCTATCTGATACTGGTCTGATGTGGTTGCATTGCAGCAGTTCATATTGGCTGAGCGCAAGACTCCACCGATGAGAGAGCTGTGCTCTACAGCCCTTTTGAAGGCTGCCAATGTATTACCCCGCCTCCTGCGTTGGAGACACCACCCGCCCTGCTTCAGTCACTGGTCAAGTATCCAACGATCGTTTCTCGTAACCTCTTCCATCCGTGAAGTACGCAGAAATGCCATTTGACGTGTCAATAAGAGCCAACTCAACCTCCCTAGTTGAAACTTCAGCCACTTGGTGCTCAAGTGCTCGATGCTCAAGTCTGCTGTCCGAAGATAAGACCAGGCTTCGGCATATACAGTGACCGAGGATCGTTTGAATCGTTAATTCGATTCAACGTGTGAACAATACGTTTGGCTTCTCACAGCTTACCAGATTGCAATCGTCCTCACAGGATCTTTGTCCACAATACGTTTACGCCTCGACGACGTAAGTTCCTCCGAGTCCAAATTCAGTCAGGTTACTCTACACGTTCTGGAGCTGACTTGAGGTGTACGCAGATCTGCATTGTCGTGGCAATAATCACCAAAGCACAGCAAAACCCGTTTCAAATTGTAAGTCAAGATGAAAGCCATACCGGTTGTGGGCCGACACAAATGCAACGCCACATAGACGGTTGAAAGAACATGTACATCGTAGGGCCACCAAGCTACTCTTCGATCTGAAACACCACTGTACTGCTCGTATGAACTTTAGATCTAAGACTGCAATCTGCAGTTCACTTTCTCTGCACTCGCTCGCTGCCAACTCGACTTATAGTTTCGAGGGCATTTCGGATCTAGGTCGCATACTCTCTCTTTCTGCAGGTGCTCTCGTTATGGCACGAAGTCTCACGCAATGCAACATGTTGCTGCAACGTAGCCATCTTCAAGCTTATTCACTCGCCAATCCGAGTCATTATTGAATTTGCCATTAAGATCGCAGCGCATGGTAAAGGATAAGGACACGAATTCCAATGGCAGCAATGACGCATCCGTCGCCGCCTGGCGCTCGCCTACGGACAACGAGTCCTCGACATTCCGCCACCAGACGACGCTGCCCAAGCTGCCAATCCCCAAGCTGGAAGAGACGTGCCAGGGCTTCTTGGCGTCCGTCAAGGCGCTACAAACACCCGAGGAGCAGCAGCTAACGGAGCGCAGTGTGCAAGAGTTTCTGGCTCACGACGGACCACGTCTGCACCAGCAGCTTTTGAGCTATGAAAAGGACAAAGTGTCCTTCATTGAGGACTTTTGGTATGAGGCTTACCTGAACCATCGCAGCTCTGTCGTACTCAACGTGAACCCCTTCTTCGTACTGGAAGACGACCCCACGCCCTCACGAAACAACCAGCTTTTGCGGGTCACGTCTCTTGTTTTAGGCGCGCTCAAGTTCGTTAACGCACTACGGAGAGGCACGCTTGAGCCAGACATGTGGCGAGGCAACATACCACTCTGTATGCACCAGTACAAGCGCCTCTTTGGCTGCGCACGCGCGCCATCGCCTGGTGCGGACAGTCTCATGGTAGACGAGCTGTCCAAGCACATTGTGGTAGTCTGTCGCAACCAATTCTACTGGTTTGACGTCATGTGGGAGGACGGTGTCGCGGCCATCACGGAGAGAGAGCTGCTGGCCAACCTGCAAGTCATCCACGAAGACGCACTCAAGGCCGATGATGTGGAGGCGGCGTCCAGCGCTGTGGGCGTGCTCACTACGGAGCGTCGTGCCAAGTGGGCCAGCCTGCGAGCGAAGCTGCAGATCAAGAACAAGGACACGCTGGCTGTCATCGACCGCGCGCTGTTCCTCGTGTGTCTGGACACCACGTTACCTCCGGATGCCGCATCCTTTGCTGCTACGGCACTGCACGGCACCTACAGCATTACCAAGGACGGCGTACAGACTGGCACATGTATGAACCGCTGGTACGACAAGCTTCAGATTATTGTGTGTAAGAATGGCGTGGCCGGGTGCAACTTTGAGCACGCGTTCGTGGACGGCCACACGGTGCTCCGGTTCGTGTCCGACGTGTTCACAGACACGATCATCCGCTTCGCACAGACTATCCGCGCTGGCAACTACGCCTTCTTGGAAGCGTCATATCGCACGCCGCAGCTGAGCCTAGCCGACGCGCCTAATCGCCCGCGCATCCAGCCGCATAAGCTGGAGTGGGATCTAGACCACGAGCTGCAACAGGGAATTAAGGTTGCCGAGGCGCAGCTAACGGATTTAATTCTGCAAAACGAAGTCAAGGTACTTGAGTTCACGGCGTTCGGCAAGCTTTTCATCATCCAGCACAAGATGAGCCCGGATGCCTTCGTGCAGATGGCCTTCGCAGCTGCCTATTACTTCCAGTATGGCAGTGCACCGTGCATCTACGAGCCTGTGCTCACGAAGCGCTTCTTGCACGGTCGCACAGAGGCTGCGCGAGCCATGACAGTCGACGCGCTCGAGTTCGTTAAAACCTTTTTTTCAGACAAGACGCCGCTCGAAAAGATTGTGTCCTTGCGCAAGGCGATCTCCACGCACATCAGCAACGTGCGAGACTGTGCAGCTGGCAAGGGTCCCGAACGCCATCTCTACGCTCTCGAGTGCCTGTGGCAACACGAGAAGGCCGCGGACAGAAGCAAGGTCATGCCGGCACTCTTTGCGGATGACGCCTGGCAAAAGCTGAACCACTCGGTTTTGTCAACGAGCAACTGCGGCAACCCAAGCCTGCGTTTGTTCGGCTTTGGTCCGGTAGTGCCCGACGGATTTGGCATCGGCTACATTATCAAGGACGAGGGTATACAGTTTTGTGCGTCGTCGCGGCACCGCCAGACTGAGCGCTATCTCAAGAACCTCGAGTCGTACTTACTGCGTGTGCAGGACCTGTTGATGCACGAAGAGGAGATCCGCTTCCCACACAGCACGGCTGCCAAGAAGGAGACGGTGCGGGCGTCATTCAAGGGCTACGGGTTCTTTGATGACGGTGGTCAGCCCACAGAAGCCAAAGCGCTCGCGTCCATCGCCGCAGTCGGAAAACCTCTTGTGTAGGAAGTTGGCAGATATTGTAGAGCAGTAGTGAAAGTGCAATCTATTATCATGCGCACTTGTTCATCACTTCCTCAACTCGAGTAACCCTTGCTGGTTCCCGCATCGAAGACTTCGAAGGAGCTGTAAAAAGTGCGATTTTGCGTTGATGCAGAGCAGAGAGCACGGAGCTATTGCACGTGCAGTAGCGTGTGTGGTATACCTAGCCATTCCCAAAGCATCCCGCTGCGGGTGCTAACTTTAGTGAATGGAATATCACTGTTTCTCATCAGGATCGAATAAAAGGCGTCCGTCAGATCAATGGCGCTGTAAATCTCGCTCCCGGACAATGACAAAAAACTATATTCTTTCGAGAAATTGACGTTTGAGCTGGGATTGTGGCGTCATTCAGCTTGTTGACGGCGTGCATAATGGGCCAACCGCCGGTGACTTTCTTCACACAGAAGGTGGACTTGATGTGGCAAAGTACTCTCGTGAACATGGCCAGCCTGCCTCAAAACCATTTATTACTGACGATGACATGATCCCGCGGTAACGGCCACTGCCGCACCCCGCAATACTTTGATCCAGGCACGAAAGCGATCTCGTGCCGTACTCCACGATCCGCTGGAATCTCAGCGGAGATTTTGTCCGGAAAGAATTCACGGGCGATAGTGTAAACAGGTTGCCCGAAGCACGGAAGGCATCCCAAGACTGTGTCGCAAAGCGTTCACCGCGCTGATTAAGACTCGTCAAGACGAACTTGTTCAAAGTATCGGTGCTGATGCTATCTGATGATTCCAAGTCATTATACGTTGTGTGCGACGCGAGCAATTTCGCACTAGGATGCGCCTTATGCAATTCGATGATGAGGGTCGCCAGTGCGTCGTAATTTTTCAGTCACGACAAATGAAGCCAGCTGAAAGAAGCTACCCTATGCATGACGAGGAACTGTTGGCAATGCGCTACGCTCGGATCAAGTTCAGAGTGGCGAGGAAATGTTTTCGATATACACGGATCACGCCTTATTGCGTAACGCTGTCAAGAATCCTCACTTGTCACAGCGTATGGCTCGTTGGTTGTCGTTCATTGCAACTCGGCAAGGACAACCTTCTTGCTGACGCGCTGTCTCGTCGGTCAGGCTATGAAATAGGACGCGACATGGATCATTAGACTGAAAATAATGATGATGACGACGATGGTATTTGCGCCTGCTGCATTGAGCGGGGGTTCAATGCGATAATTTTGCCATTCGTGCTGCTATCCGGCTCAGATCGCTGAGGCTAACACCAACAATCCATTGTATGCGAGAATCATTGATCACTTTGCGACCTTAGAATTCACTGACGAAAGCTAACGAAATCGACACGCCATAACAGCAAGCGTTACGCACTCGATGGTCCGCTGTTGACGTATACGATGGACGATTCTCAGCGTGTCGTCATTCCTGCAAATGACGATATTCGAGCCCGTATAATTGATAAGTCCTGCTGGTGGTCACCTCGGTCTCGAAAAGACGTTCGCGGCCATATCTCGCGCGTTTTCTGGCCGCGCATGTACAAGCACATTCAGAATTGGGTACGCTCTTGTGAGCCATGCCAGCACGTGAAGCCCGCACCTTCTTTGCAAGATCCATTCCGTCCGCTTCCCATTGCTACAGGCGCAGGGTTAGTATGAATTTCATCTTTGGCCTTTTACCTGATGAGCACAAAAAGTTCTTGTCGATAGATTCAGCAAAATGGTGCTCTTTGCTCCAGTCTCCGCGCATGTGACGGCGGAGACGACCGCGAAGATTTTAATCGATCTTATCTTCCGGTATCGCGGGTTACCAGATTTCATTGCTTTGAACCGTGATCCGCGTTTCCCTTAGTCTTTCTGGGATCAACTATTTCAGCTATTAGGCACGCAGTTGCTTTTGTCTAAGGCAGCTCATCCAGAGATAGATGGACAAACAGAGCGCATAAACCTAGTGCTTGAAGATGTTTTGCGCAGTCATGCCAGTCTCTGCGCAGTTATGCGACATTGTTCACAATGGGTTTGGTGAAGCACCAATACGCATCTCCTGTAGGAGCAGCATGGTATTGTTGGTGTTATTGTTTCTCGAGCAGGGAGCGAGAGATGTGGGAGCAAAGAGACTGGAGGCAGCGACAAGAACGATACTTGCTCAAGTGAAGGAAGATTCGAAATTGATACATTTATCGGAGCTTACTTCCAACTATATGGTTTTTATGCTGACGCGGCCGTGATTGACGGGATTCTTTGTCATCTTCATGCACAATTGATTTTGTCTTCACGGATCATGAGCTCGGGTCCTTCCTTCCTTGTTGTAGCCGCCACGATCTCACACAACAAACGATGAATTCACTTGCCTTCTTGAATCGCCAAAACTGAGCGCAATATAGTCTGAACACTTTTGCTGCCACAGCTCACTGGCGTACCTCATAGCATGAACACGTAGCTTAACATTGACTTGCGGTCGGCAAGGTTACCGGAATAGTCTGCATCCGAATATCCACGAAAGTCAATCATGCCACTTCGTTTGTAGCAAATTTCATGCGTCTTGGTGCCTCGTAGATAACGAAAGATGCGTTTGACCGCAGCCCAAGTGCTCTTCTTCGAAATTTTCCATGAATCGCGACACACATAGCTTACAGCATATGTAATGTCGGGGCGCGTCGCAGTCGTCGTGTGCATAAAAGAACCAACAGCTTCACGAAATGGAGCTCTGACTTTGACTGCGACGTTGCTCGAAATCAGTCGGAAGCTCACGCCTACAGGACTTGCCACAGCCTGGCACTCATCCATGCCAAAACGCTTAAGGATATCGTCCACATAACGGCACTGACACATATTTACGCTTTCATCTGCACCTTCCATAAGCTCGATCCTAATAACAAAAGCACACTTGCCGCTGTCAGTCATTTTGAATCGTGTCTTGAAATTATTTTGGTGCGCGCAATCAGCTTGGGTGAGCTTCCAGCCACTAATACATCGTCCACGTAGACTAGGAAATAAATTTCATTACACTCATCCGCAAAATTTTCTAACTACCGTAGTTCGACAGACAAAGTCCTATATAGTCTTAAAGTCAAATAGCAAAGGTCAGCTAAACTGGGATAGGAATTACCCAATTTCAAGTGTCGGAATAGGGAGTGCCCATTTCGAGTCGCCGTAAATGGAGACCCTATCCGTAACCGTAAAATAGCGCAGAAGTGGGCAGCGCATTACCCAATAACGCAGAAAGAGCCCCCCAGTACGAAAGAGCACAAACTGGGAGATGGAGCCCCCATGCGAAAGAATTATGCCCAAAATCAATCCGGAGCAATTTCTACAGTATTGGGATCCGGGGGTCTAAAGTGACGCAGCTGCAGGAACTCCAATACTGCGTGAAGTCGACGAAGTGTGATACTGGAATGATTGACATTCTGGTCAAGCAAGTCACGGGAAAACCACTCAATATGGAGATTTTTTCTTATCACCGCGAGAACTTTTGCTTGAACATCAACTCATAAGTATCAAAAACCCAGTCATAAAACGCGCATAAATACTGGATAGTGGGGATTGGCCCGGAAGAAACCACCAATCCTTTGATAAGGCGATATTCGACTTGGATTTATAAAGAAATCGAGAAATTAGAGTGGTGACGTGGTCTTAAAACCCAGTCGCGGAACATGGCAGACGCTGGCCAAAATCCAGAGAATTGGCAGAATTATCTGCTGCAAAATTAATACTTGACCACGAAGAATACGGGCCCGGTGAGTCCAGAGAGCACACCGCATCTGCATTTCAGCCAGTAAGTGTTGAAGGCGGTCCCCATTATGTAGCTGCGGTCCATAGTAAATTCCAAGCAGTTTGGTCCGCCCAGAATTCCCCACAACTTCGACGCCCAATTGTTCGAGTTCCAGTAGTAGTTCTTCGCGTCCTTGTCGCCGATCTCGGTCATGCGAGCGAGCTTGGTCGAGCTGACTGGACAATACTGTATTGAAGTCTCCCAGTACGGTGTGATGGGCATCGTTGTCAAAATGGCGAGGGAGACTATTAAAAAACAGTGGACGTTGTTCTGGTTCGACAGAGGCATATGCTACATGAATATAGGTAACCACAGAGTCCACAGTTCCCTTCACCAGCAAGTACCGAGAAAGAAGATCTGGAGAACTTGCATAGTTGAGAGTATATCGCGAAGATCGCGAACCGGACATGTCGGTGTGAGAAGTAGACCGACACCCGCTTGTCCAGTGTAGGAATCCATATTGTCTTGAGACCAAAAGCTGGTATTAAGCTGAGAAGCCGTCTGCCCGAGATGTTTGGCTCGCTTGAAAGTCTTTATTCCCGTAAAGCGAGTCTCTTGGAGTCCCACAACGTGAAAATTGCTTAAAAGTAATTTAGAGTCGTTTGCGTTACGGTATTAACACCATTCGCGTTAATTGAGTATCCCCGAAGGGCCCAAAGTTCCTTAGAGAGAAGGGGAAATTTGGGGTGCCACTGTAGTAGCCCTTTCCCGGAGGAAGTCAATAGTGTCACGAAGGTCGACAGGTAACGCTGCTGTCAAAATACGCTCCAAAAGAGGAGACAATACGAGAGACGCCAAAGTCGGGTCGTCCCATAACAGCCAAAGAGGTTGAGACAGTGCTGACGCTACCTTCTCAAGCAAAGTACCCAATTTCAGGGGGTCCATATAAACACTCGGAGCAACAATTTGAATGGCCAGGTCAAATTCAGCCAATTTGACCTGGCCCCAGTATTGATCCTGGTCCGGGGAAAGTTGGCTGAGGACGGATTGAAAATCAAAGTCCGAATTGGCCCAGCCGCTGCATGAGAGTCCGAAGATGGATAGTCTCGAGTTGCAGCAACACGAAGCACTGCGTGACCAAAAATCTTGGCACGCACATGTTGAAAATTGCCAACGGCCATAGTATCGAGAAGGATACGAAGAAGGCTTGGTTGGGCTTGAACAGTAGTCATAACAGAGTCCGGATCTTTGGTTGAACCAAAAGTTATAACAAACTCGTCGATCGCCGTACACAGTTCCTTAAGTGTTAACTCTTCCATTGAGCCTTGGTAGACGGAAGAATTTAGGATTCGTTCCGAAAGCTCACCCAATTTCACATAGGAACGAACCGAAGAGGATCTTGCGACCGATCCCAGAGTATGATATTTTGATCAGGTGGAATGGGGCCATCAGACCCTTCACTGAGCCATTCATAAGAGTTCAGTGAAGACAAAAATGGGTATTCCAATTGCGAAGGAGGGAATTGGATCACCTCAGCTTCCAGTTCTGCGATAGGACCAAAAATAAGGCGTTGTAATACGGTCCGGGGCGAAAGCATTATGATTAATAGCGTCTACCGGAAATTTGGGCGCTTTTCCGATAGCCCAAATAGATTTGGGGCTAACCGTAATTGCCGACTCAATTCCGTCCATAGTATCCGATAGGCTTGAACCCGAGTCGGACTGATCCCCAAAATGTGGCTCTCCTTCCGATCCGGATTCGTCATCCATACCATCACTGTCGCTTGATTCACTTTTATTTTCAAACGCCGGTGGGACGTCGTCGGTGAAGACAGGTGAGACAGTAGGAGGGGTTGGAGCCGCTGGAACCGGATTCTTTTTAGCGTGCAAAGCCGCAATAAACGGCGGAATTGTGCGATTATAAGCACTCAGTCGATGATGCACCACAGCGAAGCCTTGACCAGTAAACTGGATCTGGCGAAGCGGGGTGCGCTTGTCCAACATCACGGACGGTAGCGGGGACTTTTGGTTAAAGTACACCAGAGCGAAGGTCACCGATAACATAGGCCGGTGTAATGTACACCGGTGGAGTGCCCCGTTGGGCAAACCAGTCGTAAATTAGCCCATCCGACACATCGTCGGGAAGACGTTGGAGATCCACATAGTAGCAATGGGAGTATTTTGAGTTTGTTTGGACTTTGGAAGCGTGACCACAAATGTTCACACTTTCTCCCCCCCAATTTCGTACAAACTTCCCTATCGGTACATATAAAGCTGATACCAGCGTTACGGATCGTTTTAAAGTCCCGTAAATGCTCAAGACTCTTTGACCACAAAGGTGATTGGGCCGTTGAGCCGAGAGAAGTCATAATTTCCGTATCGGAAAATGTCGCCGAAAGCTCGCGCGCAGGAGACATAATTCAGGCTGAACTTGTTGGGGCACTCCAGCGAGGGTGGCGCACCGCTTGTCGTGGACATCCCGATATGGGTCCAATAAGGCAGTTTCAGCCTTAGCAAAGACAGCATCAGTTGGGCGAGAAAAATCCATTCTATTAGCGGTAATCTGCCAGGCCTGGCGCCACTTCCTATCCCGTTGAGGTCTACTAACCGCACTCATTGGAATAGAGAAGCAACAAGAAGTCGGGGGTTTAGGGTTGAGGCTCGGCACGACCCGCGGGGGTGGTGGGAGCGAAGGCTTGCAGTCGAACGATGAATGGAGGAGCAAGCTTGGGCCTGTCTCTGTCCACTTGTTCGGTAGCTGGCAAATTGCGGAGTCCACGTAGATTAGGACGAACACAGTGGCCTTATATAGTCAAATGTAGAGGCACGGACCAAATCCCGATACTTGGAAACCAATCGAGCATACAAACTCGTCAAAGGCCTCGTTCCACACGCGCGAAAATTGATTGAGGTCGTAAGTTGCCTTCGCCTATTCTAGGTAGCCGAAATCACCATCAAACTTACATATTCATAAATCCCACGGAATAATTGCTCTTTCATCACACCGTACAGGAATGCAGTCACCACGTCAAGTTGATCCAGAGGCCAGCTAAAGCGCTTGGTAAGTGCAATGATGCGCAACGTCACATATTTAACCACGCGTGGAGAACGTCTCCTTGTAGTCGAAGCCATACTTCTGGCAAAACTCTTAGCTTGTACTTCTCCATCAACCCATCCGCCTAGCGCTTGATTTTGAAGACCCGCTTGGTAACGATGGCATATTGTTTGCTAGACAATTGGCTGCACAAAACACACCACGAAGCTTCATTGACCGAGTTCCTCACCAATGGTCTTACGCCAAAGAACTTGGTTTGGGCCGCTCACTGTTTTTTCATAATGTCGGCGGTCCAAAAATGCTTCAACAGTATTTGTGCTTGATGCCAAAACACAGAAAAGTTGGCCCATCATGTATACCTTCGAACTTTCTTCATCAGCTCGACGCGAGGAGTGATTGTCTGGCGCACTTGCTTCTTCCAATCTAGGCCGTTGACGCACAGTGCGCGGTCGGCTAGCAGCTTCATCATCATCAACCCTGGGCAACTGTTGCGCTTGCCTGTCTGCTTGTATTTCACGTAATGCAGACCTTCATCAGTTCGATCAAGTGAGTCGAAATCCGCCTCTTCGACAACTTCCTCGAATGCCGGCTGCGAGAAACCAAAGTCGATTCATCAAGGTTGGCATCGCGATCATGACCACCTGCGCCGCCTCAATTCATAAACTTGATACGCCTTGGATACCTTCTTCGTAGCCTAAAAACAAATCAGCACAAGCCTTGGGATCCCACTTGCGTTGCTTCTCCTTCGGAATCAGTGTGTACGTCTGGCAACCGAACACCCGCATATGTTTGACACTTAGTTTGGAGTTTTACACGATCTCGAACGGAGTCTTGTGCGCAGTCTTGGGTGAAGGTAGATGATTCTTGACGTAGATGGCCGTCATCGCCGCAGCCCAAAATCACTTGTCCACCTTGGCATGATGAAGCATGCCGCGGCCGATAGTGATGTTATAGTCCGGATGGCGCGCTCAGCTGTACTGTTGGCCTGGTATGCATATGGCACCGTGGTTTGCTGCTTGATGCCTTCGTCTTCATAGAAACTTGAAGCAAGTAGCCACAACTCGCGGGCCCCATCGTGTTGCAAGCTTGACATTCTTGCCGAACTGCGTCTGTACTATCGTGATGTACTTCTTTACGCAGCCTTCGCTTTCTGATTTTGCATAGCATACAAAACCCCTTCATACACCCGCTGGCTTCATCCACAATCAGCAGCAAATACTTGCTGCCACCCAACGACCCTTCTTTTATGGGTCCGCAGATGTCGAAGTGGAGCAGCTCGAAGGTGTCGAAACTGCGCTTGTCGCGATTGTTTAACAGTAATTTAGGAACATCTCTTTTTACTGGCACCCTTGACAAGCATTTGGCGTTTTCGATCTAAAAGGGGACTTTCCTACCCTTCATCATGTTGGTGACCATCTTGCCAAGCGCTTCGACTGGAGCGTGACCTATTCGTGCATGCAGATCGACAGTGTTGTCCCTTGTTGTCGCATTTGCCGATCGCTTTGCCGTTCAAAGCCTGTAAATCCATCCAAGAGATCTGCCGTCGCCACCATTTAGTTCGAGTTCTTGCGAGCGACATACATCGTAGCTCCGTCAAACACCTCTTGATGCTTGCCATACTTGTTAATCTGCGGCACCAATAGCAGATTTTGCTCATGTTAGGCGCGTAAGTACGTTTCCTGATCTTAATCTTGCGCTCGTTTCCGTTTAGCAGGACAAATGATGGTCCCCACACCTTTGATGGCCGCCTTGTTGCCATCAACTACCATAATTTCTTCATCAATGCGCTCGACTTGCAAACTCGCAAACTTGGACTTGTCGTAGCAATATGATGTTTTGCGCCGCTGTCCATGGCCCACATTCCAGATATATGTCCTAGCTCGTCGATCCTCTACACTATAGCCATGTTTCCCTCGACCGAGCGAAGGTCACTTACTGCATCAGACTCGTCGACCTTGGACTTGTCGACCTTGGCCTCGTCGAGTACTTACTTTCTATGATAGAAAACTTCCACATTGTAAAGTCTTCTATACCACAAAGGCTCGGCGTCGAGCATGGCCGTCATTACATCGCTGCAAGGAACACGCTGATGCTGCGCCATTAGTAATACCCATCCACTCTGTGGTTACTTACGGGGTTTACGAAAGCGAATCGTGTGGCCCTTGGGGACGCCGACAAAGAAGAAAGACAATAGTCAGATTGCACCCGTTTGAGATCCATGTTCATGTTCAAATCGCTAAAACCGCTGCTGCTGATGCCGTAGGTGGACGCCTTGCACCGTGTACGAAGTTTGTAATCAACCAATAATGTAGTCGTGATCTGGTCACAAGGATACTAACTCCATGCAGCACGTCATTATTGACGCTCTCTAGGACATACGCAATAACTGTCGTCAGTTGCACCACAAACTGTTTCTAGATAGCAAAGTAAGGACCGTTCCTTAGGCCTTTCAAGTCTGTCGGCTGCTGCTTCTTCCTACGATTGTAGGAAGAAGCAGCGTAGCAACCTCGAGGCTCAGCTGCAGGGCGACCTTGTCGTGCTTGGCCAATTGGGGGTAAGCCTTGTTGTCGCTATACGTAATCATTGTCCTAGAATAGCGATGTTGCGCAGCATAGCGCGTCATTCAAAAAGGCCAGCGGATATGCTGACATCCCCGACACAATTCGCTGGTGTATTATCACTGCCGTCACTGCTTTTACGCTTTACGCGTGCCGCCATCTCCGGTAAAACGCACAAAGGCTCGCAACAAGGTAGCAGCAAGCAGATGTGAAAGTCCGCAATTCAGCTGTTCTGAGCGGCCAGTCTAAGCATGAAGCGTGGTCAAGTGGTGGACGTACGAGGCGTTACAAAGTCACAGAAATGTCTTTTTGGACCCATTCTGGCGTTTGGTGGACAAGTGATAGGTAAATACAGCTTGGTAGCTCATAGATGTAAAGACAATCTGCGTTAGCTTTAGTTGTCTCAGTCATGAGGTTCCAGCAGTGAAAGCTACTCGGGCGTGTAATCAGCTGTAGCTTTCGGCATCCCCTTAAACAGTGCTTTGACCTGAGCCTCGGCTTTCACGCTTGGGATCTTAGTATCATCGACGAAATATCTCGTGCCAAAGCGACATTTGATCCTTCCGGCCAAATGAGATACAGGCAAAATGACTCAAGTGTTGAGCCGGACAGCACCTTTCAAGACAATGCAGTGAATCCTTCAGCTCCTTTCTATCAATAACTTCACGAGCACTTATCTACGTCACTAGCTGTGTGGCTTACTCGCTGAAGCAGAGTAACGATTGTCCCCTTGTCGTCATGTATAGCTGAACGAGTCCGCTCATAGCCATCCACAATGGAGCGGCAGCGGCTGCCTTTGCCCTGCCAATAGCAGAGGTGCGGCAGAACCTTATGCCGAGCTCGGGGAGCAGCTGCCCACTCGACCCGAGATTAACACTATGGATAAGCGTGTTGACCAAAAGCTGCCAATCCTCTGACACGTACTGAATTCCTGGTTCCAGCAATGCAAGTTTGGACAGCAACTTTGTCTGGTGCTCCATGTTGACGCCAAGAAATGCAGCAACGATATGTCCCGTTCATGAGAGCTTGCGTTCGGACACTCAGGACATCGCAGTCTTTCACGTTGAAACCACACAATGTTACGCCTAAAGTCCACTCAAACTGAATGTCGTTACCCAGATGGTCGGCATCGTGCCCCCGAGCTGCGATGAAGAGACTTAGAGCCTTAGAGCTGCGATAGGACACGTAGCAATTCGTGTTGATGAGCTTGCCGATGAACGTCGAAGGGTACGCTCGTCACTCTGAGAGTACCGACAGGCGCCAGGCATAAGACAATTGGATCGAGTAGTTTTTCGAGTCAGGGATTCATTTCGACGGCCGAAGCTTTCGCGGATCTTGTCACGTCACCATCAACTAGATCTTTGTTCGACGCACTTGCGTAACTTGCAAAACAGTGTCAGCAGGTACTCTTCTTGTTTTGGGGAATGCACGAATGCACTTGGTTTCGTCAGAATCAGCAGTGACTGCACTTGTTGCTTTTGTTTGACCACGAACAGTCCCACGAATGAAGCATAAGCAAACTGTGAGCCTATGGCTCCAAATAATCTGACACGAGAACTCGTCAGAGCACCATAATATACTAAGCGACAATTTGCCCGGTTGTCTTCGCTTTTCCAGACGATTAAAAACGCAACGTTTCTGCTTAAGAGAACGGTCGACGTCTCGTAGTGTAGATATTGATATTCACGAAGATGAAGATCGAGCCAACTTTAAGCACAACTAGTGGCACAGCAAGTTTCTTGAGCAAGCGCAGCTAGTGACGTATCTCTCTTCAAGATAATTTGGACACCAATTGCTAAGATCCAATTCGGCCCATTTCGATGAGTAAAACTTCCATGTAGCATCGATTTAATGGGTAAAATGAGTTGCATTCCGTTCGCTTATTCTCTATTCTACAGCATGCACCAGGAGATCACTAAAGTCTGCCCACATCGCGCACGACGGACAAGGACGTGTAGTCCATCAGCAAAATGTCCAAAAGTGTCACACAATCTCCTCTCTCTCCAATAGCCACTGCTTCTGCACGCGACCAACAACCAAAGCCTGCTTAAACGGTGCGACTGGCACGGATTGAGCGCTGCGCGTTCGTCACCACAGAGTGCGCCATCGTCGGGTGACCAGCGTTGATGCGCTCCGTGAACGCCTTGCTCGAGTACGCGTTCTTCGTCAGCAAATAGTTCACCGCAAACTTGATCACGTCAAGCGGGAACTGCCACACAATGGCCCACAGCCACGCAATCAGCGTGTAGATGCCGCCGCAACCAATCACGGCAATACGGTCCGTCGGGTAGCCGCCAAAACCAATCCAGCCCACCACTGAAGCAACGATCTGAGCGAACACGAAGGCAATCAGCAGCAGATTGCACGGCTTCTCAGCGAAAAACCAGTTGTTGCTGCCGGCCGTACGCGTCACAAAAATCAGAGCCTGGCCGGAGATGGATACCTGCAGGTACACCAGCGAGCGAAGCACGCCTTCCTTGCGCTGAATGCCAGGGCCGATCATCTCATTACCGCGTGTCCACGTCGCATTCCAGTTGCTAAAGCCCCATACGTAGTTGCAAAAGCTCACCTGGTTCGTCAAAGGCACCTCGCCATTACCAATAAATTCCACACCACGGCCCAGCTGAGCAGCGTTGAACACGTCGTAGTCGCCCTTGTAGGCGACACCACCCATGCCCAAAGTGTACGCATACACGAACTGGTTGTACGCAGTCTCAGCCGACGGCTTCGCGTTGTTCGGAAGCGAGTTAAGGTGCACCTCAGCCAGGTCCTCGAACAGCTTCGAGCGCGAGTCATACTTCTTCTGGTACCGTGTCCAGTACGCATTGACGGCTTTCTCGCGGAAATTGCCCACGTCCGACAAACTAGCGGCCTGCGGCACGCTGCCCGTCATCTCACCGCAACCAGTTGCGTTGTTGTCCATCACGCACATCTGGTACTGGTCCTGGAAGAAGTCATGGCATTCATCCTTCATGCAGCTCGTGCACAAATTCTCAGCACCAGTACTCTCGAAACCACTCGAGTTGTTGACAACACCAAACAGCACGATCGTCGACAGCGTCAGCCACAGACCAAACGTGATCGACGAAATGAAAACCTCCTTCAGCTTCCACGAGTCCGGGTACGGCGACGCAACCACGTTGTCCTTCGAGATCGTCAGAATCGTGCCGTCGTTCAGGATGGCCAGAATCACCACAAGAATGGGAGGAAAGTACCAGTTCCACGCTACCGTCAGGATACCGAACGTGAACACAATACGCACCGTCATCGCGATAGAGTACATGGCGTAATTCTTCATGCGCAGGAAAATCTCGCGGCTCATGCGAATGGCTGTAATGATCACGCTCAAACCGGGCGAAACAAGCACAATGTCGGCGGCAGCGCGAGCCGCGTCCGTCGCATCATCTACAGCAATACCAATGTCGGCCTGCGCCAGAGCCGGAGCGTCATTTACACCGTCACCCGTCATGCCCACAACCTTGTCCAGCGACTGCAGGTGTTTCACGATCTCAAACTTGTGCTCGGGAAACACCTGAGCGAAACCGTCCGTGTCGTAGATCATCTGCGCAAGGTTCAGTCCAGGAGGGGGAGCAGTGTTAAAGAAAGAAGTGTCCAGAATGTTTGTCGGCATTCCCAACTGACGGCACGTTTCCACAGCAATGGCCTTCTGGTCACCCGTGACCATCTTCACTGCAATACCCAGAGCAATGGCCTTCTTCACCGTGTCGGCCGTGTCGTGACGAGGCGGGTCGAACAGCGGCAACAGACCAATCATCTGCCACTCACATTCCTCCACCGGGACATCGCCGCTGCGAGAGATACCCACACCCAGACCGCGATAGCCGCGCGAAGCAAACTCGTCGATGCGCTCCTCAACCTCCGCGCGAAGAACATCCGCGTTCACGTCCATGTCCAACACCACCTGCGGGGCACCCTTCACGGCACGGAAAATCTCGCCAGTCCGGTTGTCCTTCAGCTTAGCAATCGTACGCTTCGTCGTGGGGTCAAACGGCGTGTAGTGCAGCAGCGTGTACTCGTTCCACATCGTAGCATGGCCCGGGTACGTGTTGTGGCACACTACGTCAATAGCTTCATTGTTCTCCGTACGAGCCGACAGAGCGCCGTACTTGAGAATGTCATCTCCCGTGAAGTTATTGTACGGGATCAAATTGTCCATGTCCACGGAAAGCTGGTTCAGCGTCAGTGTGCCCGTCTTGTCCGAGCACAACACCTCCATCGAAGCCATCTCCTCAATACACGTCAGACGCGTCACAATGGCGTTCTCCTTGGCCAAAGCCGACGAACCGATGGCAAGTGTCACCGATAGTACAGTCGGCATTGCCACGGGGATACCGCCCACAATCAGCACCAGGATGTTGGCGACACCCAGACAACCGTCCGTTACGATCACACACGGGTTTTGCGATGATCGGCCAGCCATTTGCGCCAGCAGCTCCACCACGCACCAGAACGCGATCGACACCATACAGAAGTTGCCTACAGTTGTCAGCACCATCTGCAGACGACCGTGGGAGTCCGCGGACGCGATCTTCTCGGCAGCACGACCAAGGAACGTGTTCACACCCGTGCTAGTCACGACAGCCTCAATCTCACCCTGTTTCACCACAGAACCAGAGTATCCCTCGTCTCCCTCGTTCTTTGTCACTGGTAGTGACTCACCAGTCAGTGACGATTGATCCACTTTAACAGCGTCACCTTCAAGGAACTTTAAATCGGCTGGAATCACGTCACCCAGACGTACACGCAGCACGTCACCAGGGACCAGCAAGTCCGCTGGAATGTTTTTAATTTCTCCATCACGAAACACCTTTGCCTCAGGTGCCAATTGACCCATCAAAGCCGATACGGCGTCACCAGCTTGCACTTCTTCCAAGTATCCAATGCATGCATTTAGCAGCAATAGGAAGAGAATCAGTGCAAAGTCGGCATAATCCAGCAATACAATTGATAGTACAGCAGCTACTTCCATGGCCCAGGACAAGGGATTCCACATAAAACCCAGAAATAGCTTGAACTTGTTCACTTTTTCCTCTGGTAATTTGTTGGGACCATATTCGGCCAATCGTTTCTCAGCTTCATGAGAGGTGAGACCTTCACGACATGATTTGAGCTTGTCGAGTGCTGCATTCAGTGGCACTTGAGCCCATTGAATTTGGCCCACATCGTTTGTATAATTCTTGACATCGTTAGGTGTTGCCAATGACATGTACGACGGATGATTTCCTGCGCCACCAGCCATTTTGATGAGGTCTGGTTGAAAGTCTTTACACCCAAAGACAGATCAGACAGACGATCAGATGAAGTCAAAGACTGTCACTGTCTAGTCTCTGGATGATAAACGGGTGAGAGCGAAGAGGGAAATTGAAGAATGAGAAACGGCTTTGGAGATTACTGAACCGTCCGTCCGTCAACGTGCTTGTGAACTGGCCGACCTACGGATTGGACAATATACCCCACACAGCAACCAATCACATCGCATATCTAACGGGCAGGAAGCGATTATTATGTGCTGGACACAACATGCGACGTCCTCCGTATTTTTATGAGAGGTAAAAAAAATGATATTTCTGATACTGTATTTGATAGGGCAAGACCCGCTTTACCTTTTGATAGAGTCAAGACAATCATCCTTGGGCTTCAAAGGCCGGCTCTTATTTGTTACGTAAAGTAGTAGCACGTGATTAGTAAAATCTGATCTGCCGCTGAGCCGAGACATGGCTACAGCCCCGTTTTTACATGCTTCGCAGCACAGCAACCAGTTGGTGTTTAAGCAGTTGTAAGTTTCGCGTTACTGGGGACAGGCAATCTGTAACAAGGTAACGGGTAACTCAACGGACGAGGACGAGGCGGAGCAAGCCTGCGTTGAAGGCAGCTGCACTGCTCTGCTTCCTCAGCCCCGATTTGTTGCAGCAGGATGGGCATCGACAAAGCAACGCGCTTGATAAATGACGACGATTCGAATTTGCGACCATGTTACAAGTGCTCTGAGTGCTGATCGGGATAATTTGCGGAACTAAACGTCGATGACACCGTCGCGCCCTTTGCAGTCACAAAACAGCTGAGTCAGAAAGCAAAGCGAGCGAGCACATTGCGAGAATTGATACCCTTTTTTCGCGTAAAATGCGGTGTTCAGCGTGATGACTGGCAGTGCTTGCTGGGTCGGAAATACCCTGCGCATTATGTCTTCCACATGGGGTGTGCAGGTGCTCGGAAGACTTTGACAGTTGATGAGAAGTACGCAAAAAAGCAGGTGCTTGGGGTGCTCGTGCGCAGCCTTTTGCATCTGGAGGTCATCCATGCTGTTGCAGCACAAAGTTACGTGTTAAGAACGATGGACACAAACGCTGTGGCACACCAGCTGCCTGCAGCATTTACTGGACTGGACGGTTGTGTTCCAGAGACGTTGGCACTTTCACGATTACCGAACGTTCAGATATCATTATATTTTGCACAATGCCATAGAGACACGCTCGCATTTGCTTTTTCTCACTCGCACGTGTGAGCTCAAAGTTTTTACTCATTCTGCAGCCACCGCTCTGTTAATTGTTTCGACTCCTACGTATTTGGCAGAGGAGAGAACAAAAACATGGAAGCAACCGCTCTTTTACATCTAAAATACCCTCTGCGTGTGACAAATCATTTCGGATGTAAGGCGGTCCCTACCGCTCAACTTCGATCGGCGTGTTCGCCATTGACTCTCATATGACCTCGTGTCCGCATGTAAGAGGTGTTGCGCAGCACCTCGGCCACCGTAGTCATCGCTTGTGGCCGCGGACAGCCGCTGGTAGGTAGCGCAGGCCGCCAAGGAGGCGGCTTGAAGAAAGCGCTGGCTGCATGGACAAGTATTTTGAGCATAAATTAGATCAAATGCAAAACATACACGTAGCTACCGTATGTGCCAGCTATTGGAGACACGAGGGCGGCAAGAGCGCCGCATCGAGTACTATGATGCTGAGCTTCATTTGCTCTTGGCCCGCGCGCGCTCTGCAGTAGGAGACCCGTCAAAAACCTTTGAGAACCAACAGCTGACGGGTAGCACTCATATAGACGAGGGAGACGGAGCTCCATGAGGCCTACAGCTCCCGAAAGGGAGAGACAGCGCAGCGAGCCTGTTGCATACAATAAGACTTTCCTCGGAGAGAAGATCGTGCTATCAGCGTGTGCCTGAGGCGCACTCCAACGTCAAAAGTAAACACCGCCGGGAAGACGGTGCTGGAACGACTTGAAGGGCGCACAAGTCGCGCCCCCGTCATGTTTCGTCATTGGAAAGAAGAGAGGAGAGTACAGAGAGAGAGAGATATTATACACACAGTCTAAATGTGGTCAAGATGCAAAGACAAAAATGACTGGGCTGCAGATACTTGGTCATATTTGCAGTTAGGAAAATATGTTCGCAGAATTTTCTTAATTGCATGTTTATGCAAATATGATGTCTTTCACATAGAAAATGCATTGAAACACAATAATGGCACGATATCTCCACTCGATGGGTTTTTAGACTAGAAGTACATGCTTTTCCAACTAGTTCGTATGTTATTTGCTATAGGATTCATCCTTTCATTGAATAAAAGCTCTCTTATCCTAGATCAGACAGCAGCTTTTTACATGACGCAACAATGGCCGGTATGCCGTCGGCCGAGGTGGAAAAGGTGAAGGTGGCAGTGATTCCTGCAGGTGCGTTTAGTATCGCGATGGCGGCATTGGCTGCGCATTGTAAGCACAACGTGGTGAGTTACGTACACGACCCGGACTTGTGCATTGTCATGAAATAGACACACCGCAGTCCACGCGTTTTCCCGCAGTTCACAGTACTGCCAAATATTTGCTGTAAAGCTTCTGTGCGCGAGGCCGACGCTGATGCCAAGATGGTGATTGTGTACAGTTGATGCCCATGTTCTTGGCCAACACGTGCCGATATTTTGACGGATGCTGTGCTGGTGATCACGTCCAAAGGTCTCTATTTCGAGACAAAGCAGCTGCTTGCTGAGCGCGCTGCAAAGATACCAGCCACTCGCCTTCCTCTCGGGTCCGTCCTTCGCACTTGAGCTCATGAACAACGCGCCATCGGCCGTTGTCGTGGCTTTCAAGCTGATCTATCATGCTGTCTACGTGCAGCGCCACCTCTCCACTGTCGACTCGTCGCAATATGATGTTTTGCGCCGCTGTCCATGGCCCACATTCCAGATATATGTCCTAGCTCGTCGATCCTCTACACTATAGCCATGTTTTCCTCGACCGAGTGAAGATCACTTACTGCATCAGACTCGTCGACCTTGGACTTGTCGACCTCGGCCTTGGTTGAGGTCGCCGGCTACGACTCAATACGCTCGCAGCCTTCGTCATTCGCAGCTCAGAAGCTCTGTTTGGCCATGGGCGGCTAGTTGAATACTATCTTGGAGCTTTCGGCATCGAAGGTCTCATGCTGACGGCCTTAAATGGTCTCTCACGCAACTGGATCTTTGGTCTACGCCTCATTCAGGGCGAGAAGGCCGAGGGTTTGTTGAAAGGGACAACTGTCGAGAGCGTGCCGACTGCTAAAGTTGCTGTTTACTTTGCGAAGAAGTGCGGTCTTGACCTGCTTACCTTCCGCACCGTCAACACAATGATCAAGGGCCATGTCAGACGCGAGCAGGTCCAGGAGTTGCTTATGAATTGACCTTTTAAATTCGAAGCCTGAGCATTCCAAGCGAGTCTGCTTGACAACGCTGCAGTATGGCCTGTAGAGACATCTGCTGACAAGGCAAAAGTGCTGTTGCGTAACACAAGAAAAAATTGTTTGCACTTACTTCACTTCACCCGAGACTATAATTGAATGAAAATTGGCTGAAGCGCTTGCTAGGAGAGTTACCAGAACCAGCGCTTGGATCGTATGCAGCTGAAGGTGGACCCTCGTCAATAAACTCTGGGTCCACGTATCTTGTATCCGTCTCCCCACTGAGCTTTGGAGTCCAGTGAGCCTTAACTTCTCGCCGCAGCAACTTATCCCAGTCAATATGCCTGAAGAACTGACAGCACTTGATGGCATCCACGCCGCCCATGCGCTCTGATCCCAGTCGCTGCTTCGGATCTTTGGACAACAACCCTTTTACCAATTTGTACGCGTCGCGTGGGAAGTCCGATGGGAATATCACGTCCGAATATGCAATCCGGCTGAGCATCTTGTGCTCGTTCTCATCGTAGAAAGGTGACTCACCAACCAGCATTTCGTACTGCAATCGTTTTACCGACAAACTCATGAAAAGTTAACAATGACTCAAAACAAGCATAGAAGCACCAAAATACGAGCACGTACGATAACAATACCCAGACTCCACCAATCGTACGCCTTGCCATAGTTGCGAGAACCGTCGGCAGATTGTGCAAGAGCTTCTGGAGCCACGTACTCAGCCGTGCCAGAGAGCGTCTTAACTCCAAAGTTACTACCATAAGTGTGCTGCTTGGACAGACCAAAGTCGACTACACCGATGTGGCCCTCTGAATCGATCATGACATTCGAAGGTTTGAGGTCGCGATAAAGAATGTTTAATTCGTGAAGATACGAGATTGCCAGCACGAGTTCTGCTCCGTACAACTTCGCGTCTTTCACGCTCAAATGGCCCTTCATGTTTAAATGGTAGAAGAGATCTCCAGCTGCATAGTACTTCATTCCCAGATAAAGCCGCTCGTTGGTCTGGAAGGCAAAGACCAACCCACAAATGTACGGGTGATGAATACGCTGCAAAATCTGCCTTTCCTCCATAGCGTTTTGAACATCAGTCGGATCCATGTTGTTTTTCTTGATAATCTTGAGAGCGAACACACGGCCATCCTTCTTAAAGCGAACAAGCATCACAGCGCCAAAACTGCCCTTGCCCAATACACTCAGCATTTCGAAATCCTGGATTGTAAGCGCCTCTGCTGGTTCACTTTTAACTTCTGCTATTGCCTCGCCTTGCTGCTCGAGCGGAGTCATTCGCTGTCCCGTTTGCTCATGGTGTTTCGAGTAGTCAGTAGTGTCTACGAACACCTCGTCCTCAGCAATTCGAGGCACGGGGGCCCCACCAGCGGCAGATAGTGAAGCAGAGACTGTAGCCATTCCGCTATTTAATATCGAAGCGATTGAAAGCGGAACGGGAATTGGGCAAGAGGAGGGCACAGGAGGCGGCATACCGGGCGACAGCTCTCCAACAAGAGTGCTTGTGGCATCAACCGAAGGCGGCCGCGGAGGGGTCACAACAGCCCCATAGTTGGACTTTGAAGCAGTGGGCGTGATCGACAATGGTTCCGTTTTTGGTGATAACGCTGCTTCAGAAATGGACGGGATACCCAAAATGAGCTGGCTCAGCGGGCAGCGGTCGTGGTGTGCTTGAGCTTCACCATGTACACGAGCCTGAACCTCCTCAAGAGCTGCTGCTGACTCAGCAACCTCACTCTGTGTTGGAAAAGGGGCACTAGAAGCTGACGTGACACATTGTGTTGGTGCTGAGTTGCTCTCAGCAGTGGATACACTCATGAAATAGTGCTCAAGTGCGACCTGTACATCCCCGCCAGCACCGTCTAGAAAGATGGCGAGGCGATCTCGAGACACGTCCGTTCCAGTGATATTCGCCATCTGCTCAATCTTAGCATTTGCAGATTGAATTTCGTCTGAAATCGAGTCCGTTCGTCGCTGCAGCGTCAAACAAGCCGTAGTAAACAGAGTTAGGCAGTATTCCGTCCGTCATTATCAGCAACTTAACTTACCGAATGCGCTTGCTCTCGCGGGGCAGTACTCCCCGGGGACATGGGTGTCCCCATGACACTGATTGTCAGGTGGCCAACATCAATCGGATCGTCAGGTCTCAACAGACTCTTGACGGCATTGGACGTGAGCTTTGCGTACAGATACAAGCGCTGGTTTGCGCTGTCCAACGGCAAGAGGAAAGGACATTAGTATCACAAAGGGATAGAAAAGCAGCAAACAGCCGTACGTTTTGATGCGCTCAATCCCGAGGAAGCATCGATGTACATTTGTGTTGTAGCTGCTGGTACCAACAGGTCGCTCGTCCTTGCACACGATTTCCTTGTCCTTCCACTTGTAGCTCGTAAGAAAGAAATAGTCACCCGGTGCCAAGTTCTTGCCCAGTGGAAGACCTCTGACCACAAACTTGTTGCGGTCGTCTTCGGACGGAGCTTTCCACTGTAGCATCTTGTTAATGGAATTGACTTTGAGCCACAGACCGTTGCATTCGAGCGTGACGACGTCTCCATTGGCAAAAACCGGTCGCTGGGTAGCAGGTGAAGGCATTCCCAATAATTTTCCAGTACGCCATCCTCGCTTCCTCAGACAAATAGTCAGGAACTTTTCATTACTTGGTGTGAGCATATCGTACGCCGGGTCTCCTTTCGTAAGCGTGGCGTAATAAGCCTCCGATTTGCTCACCATTCCTTCTACAGCACGTGCATGAAGTGTAAGACTTAAACCTGATTGGATACTCGGAACCATCGAGGATGGCGCCACGTCAGTTGATTGAATCGTAGCAGCAGGAGACATTGTGACCTCTGCGAAGTACCAGTTCAAAGCAGCACTCACATCAAAGGCGCAGGCATTTAGACACGTAAGAATGACACTTTGTGGTACATGCTCGCCCAGAATCGTGTGCATTAGGTCTACGTCGCTCTCGGCTGACGCATTCATAGGCGACGTGCTCACAGCGGAGCTCATGAGGAGGGAGGCAGTATATGTACATGCAAACGTTTTCTTTTCAGCCAATCCAACTGCTTTATTTTCAACCAGTAAGCGCTCGAGTTTTAGTTGAAGTTGACTTAAATGTTTAATGAAGATAAAAGCGGTTTTCAACACATTAAAGAGCAAGAGTACAAGCGGCTTTCTTTTTAGCCAATCCGAAACTCTTCTATCCAACCAATAAGCGTTCGAGTTCCAGTTGAAGTCAATTTGGATGTGGCGCACCCGTCGCAACACGAACGACCGTGACGCCTTGTCCCTCGTCATACATGGGCCCGAGTTTCGTAATGGAGAGCTATTGGTACTTAATCCAGACACATTTCCGCATATTAAAATGCATGATCTCGTCGAGATCGCACAGCCGGAACGTATACACCCGCGTCTTGTATTGGCCGTCGAATCCCTCGTCCCTGTACGAGGTAAAGTACAAGTGAGTGTGGCCAGAGACATTGCAGTACAATTTGGACTCGAAGCTTTCCGTTTTGTGACTGTACGACGTGTTGCACAAGAAGATGTGGTTGTCGACTTTGTCGAATTGAGTTTTAAGGACCAATTTCTCTCACGAGCCGACGTTTGGAGATTTAAAGTCACAATGTTAGGGCAATGTGTTTACGTAGGTAGAACAGTTGAATGTCTCGGTATGCGTGGACAAGTGGACGCTATTTTAACTAGCAACACACAGCTTCATTGTGGAGTCATTGGAGACGCTACGAAGATTGTCGTACGCTCAAGGTCTAGTCGCCTCTTTTGGCTTGTGCAGATGAGCACTGAGATGTGGGAATTCGCGCCCGACGGACAAGTTTATTATGAAAAACTACTGAATCGTCTGCTTCAGGTGCTAATTGCCAAGTGGAGTGAGAGCTCCGTAAGTCACTCAGTCACCATCATTGCCTTCTCCAGAAGCTTTTATGACGCCGACCAGTTTCCTGACGGGTTTGATCCGAATCGACCACCTTTTTCAGACCCTCTGAGACAAGGATTTGGCCCTGGTTGCTACGTGCCAGGTGTCAACATGGCTCATGGATATGGCCCCACGATCCACGTCGATCCCCTCACTGGTCAGTACTACGAGGACTTCTACAAAGTGGTCATTATGAATTATACAGGACCAGACTGGAGTCGGCTGCTGCAACTACTCAAAGAAGAGTTTGCTAGCTGCTACGAAATACATCGGTGGCGCACACCAGAAGAGTTTTCTTCAGCACGATACGAGATATGTCGTTGTCCAAAGCGAAAGAGAGAGGTGAGTAAAACAGCAACGGTCGATGCCGAGGACTTTGAAGACAGCGAAGAGATGTACGTGAAATGGTTGAAATTGCCTTCTGGTGTTCCATCTCGAGCTAAAGATGGCAACATTCTAGAAGCCATTAATGTGACGTTGAATGTGCTAGACAAGCACTATATGGATCGCGACCTCAACCGAACTGGGCAAAGCATTGTCATGATGACAGCTGGATGCAGCATTTTCAACGTGAACAGCAAACTTGCTGAGATCACAGAGCAGCGCATGATGGACAGCGGAGTGGGAATGGATATGATATCGTTGTCGACGCCACCGTTGCATGTGGTTCCGTTGTTTATTTACTGCAACCAGTCATCCTCGAAGACGACAACTACCATCTCCGAGGTGCCGAGCTTCCTGCACAAGCTTTCCTTTAGTGAGGTTTCAGGTGTAAAGCGGAAAACATCGTCGGAGGCTGCGACGTCCTTATATAACATTCCAAGCCTCATTTCGACATCCCAGCCTAAAAGCCCCGTGTGGGTAAGAGCTGGCAGTGATGTTCTCCATCCGCCATCCGCCGCAGCCGCGCTCAATAACATCGCGGTCGTGGCAGATCCATCCGATGATTCGATAAAAAAGCTGACGTATGACGTTCCGCACTGGGTTAACATTACGTTTTTGGATTTCGATTGCAGCTGCGAGCGAGCAAGCAACAACTTCAGCCCGGCTAGCTCAGCTGCCACGCCAAGTCCAAATCCGCACAAGCCAACTAAACAGCATAACAGCCGTGTCTGGCATTCTTATGAGTGCCAATTTAAACGCAACCAGCAATTTAATCCGCTGCCATCATTTCGGATGTTTGACATTACCGCGCCATCGGAGAAACTAACGTTCCCGGCGATGCTGCGAAATCTGATGCGCAGAGATATTAGAAAGTCATCAAGTTGCGGCGCCGTACCAATTAATGTTGAATATGACGAAGAGGCTAGCAATGATGACCTCGAGAGTGGGGAGATTTGCGTCAACGCCGGAGCTTCCTTATCATTTAAGGTAAATGATCGTCAGAATCAGCTGCTATTCGAGATGAGCGAGCTTCCTGACCCAACACCACCACCACAGCAATTACAACTTAGCCGATTCCCTGACTCTGATCCCATTCTAGCATCTACACGTTCTCCTACTAACCTGAGTGCTAGTTTGCACGTGCGAGCTGCACTCAAGGCGTATGATGAGAGTGTATTTTCGCCTATGGTGCGAGAAAGTGAATCTGCCGCCGGTGGAAACCTCTGCGGTCTACGACTTGGTTTTGTTCCTCTCGACATTCATAAAGAACATGACGATGCCACCAGCGCTACCATTGCCGGCGATGGCCATCTTGAGTGGTTTCTTCGCAGCGTAAGAAGGGAAGGATTATGCGTGAGAAAGCGCAGCCACAGCGGTAATGCTAGCAGTTTCCGAAAGGAAAACTCTTTTCTTACCGGTGAAAGCAAGAGCATGATCCAGACGCTGATATCGCCACATAAACTCGATTTCTCGAACAAAGGGCTCAATTCTGATCAAACGGATCGTAGCATCGCGATACTGCCTCACCCAATTGCAAGAGTAAACGCAGACTCGTCATTCTCCCAGGAAGCGACTCTCAGTAGTTCTGTGGAGCAGCGGGGCTATCGTAGTCTCTATGGCACCCCAGGCAAGAATCAAGAGGAAGGTTTTCGACCTCTTGCACGTACTACGACCATGAACAAAGAGCTGTCATCAACGTCTGGTCACTCCCCTGCATACTTCTCGCCACCACGAAAAAACGGCTTTACTGATAAGCTGACGAGCAACCAGCGGCATTTCAGCAACCCAAGCTCTCCTATAAATGGTTTACGCAGGAATCACTCGGATCTTTTCAGGTTGGTGCCTGAAAGTTTGAGCTCTAAGGCAATGTCTGCTGCAGATCTTACACTCGCTCCGACTGACCAGCGGAAGGCAGCTGTGAACCCGTTTCGGTACGCCAAAGCTCAAGGCTCTCAGCGTTTATCAAATGACCGACAGCGATGGAGCCACCTGTTTCCTGCTTCAATCCATTCTGCCCACCGCGCATCTATCGACGTTACATCGGAAGTTGGCGAACCAATATTCCTTGGCCCAAACTGGACAAGCCTTACGTCGCCAGCTATACTTCCGCTGACGACTGACCATATCCCGTCCCCGCATGAGCTGCGCCAAGGCTACACGGAAGCATTTTATACACTGACTATCCCTACGACAGCAATGCAGACGCCAGCAATTGAATGCGTACCTCGCTATCGGAATCACGACGAACTATTAATTGAAATGATCTGCCAACGGCTAGCTCGCGATTTCCAACTCGTGTCCACCTGCGACTCGACTGCGTCGCTAATGGGTAGTGAATCATCCCCTAGGAGTCGGCGACGAGTGTATCATTTGAGCATGGAGTATCGTATCCACCAGCTCATTTACGATGCAGAGCGGCAAACGGTCGAAGTAAAGAGGTTTGTCCAGCGTGAACCACATGATCATAAAGTCGCCTCCATTTCCTACAATTACTCACTCTGGGTTGGGCTCACCCAATCGTTTCAACCGCATCAGCAAACGTTTCACCGCTACCCGCAACCGGAGGATAACTGGAATGCCCTGGACAACTTGCTCTGCGGCTACCTTGATGATATGGCAGATACAATGAAATGCCGCCGAGTTCGGTTTGCTATAGTTCCCCCTGTTCTCACAACATCTAGCAGTGGTGTTGCTTATGATTCCTCGACAGCATACGCAGCGAAGTTTACCAAGTTCATTGAATTTTTGCAATCTCGTGTCGCTCCTTCGGAATCCGGGGACCTTGAAAATATTATTATCAATATGGTATTGGAACGTCCAGGAGCTATACAGAAAACTGATGAGGTCCCAGCGCTGAGTGAGAATCGCATGCTAAGCTTTAAAATCGTTTGTAAGGCGTCATCCGTGGTCGTTTCATTGTCTTCTGCCTCAAAATTTGAGGACTCGAGAACTGAATGGGTCATGATCCGCCTGGAAGGAACGATGGATATCTCGCGCTGTTTTCACCTGGATGTGCGCTGGTTAGCTTGCAGTGGAATTGCAGCGGACGAATTTGTAGGAGCTGTACGGCGGCGGGCCAAGCAATCGGGCTTGGATTTACGCCGTGTGCCAGAGTACTCGAGTGTCTCATGCGTGCAGATTCACCCACTCATAGCGTCCGTCTTCTTACCACTTCCCATCCAGATATCGAAATCGTTCCTTACCACACTAATTCAAACGCTAGGTTTTGTGCCGGATGACGAACAAATTGCGGACGGCAGTGGAATAGGCTACGGCCTCGGCATTGAGCAAGAAACCTCGGCTACCAAACCGAGGGTGCGTATGCGTGGCCATCGCCGTTCTCCTTCGACCAATGCTCGATTAATGCTCGAGCGTTGGCAACGACGTGGTTACAAGCAGCTCATTCACCGTCGTGTACCTGTGTCGGTCCGGATTATCCACGACGGACTCATTTGGATCCCCGGCTACGACTATGACCGCAAGGTCGACGGTGCTACTAATAAGGCTGCCACCAAGGCGTTGTTTCGAGAAGTTTGCACTACTATCGATTCGCAATGTGGTGACTGTCATAAGTGAATTGTGAGCCGCTAGTGATTGAAGCATCGTCGATACGACCTTGACGGTACAACAATTACCAGAGGACCATATTCACAGGACAAGTATACATAAAATGAACCAAGCAGCACTAGTTCCTCATGCTTGACGTCGCTCAATTCGCTGCTGCGACTGCCTGAGTTGTCCTGCATCGACAAGGTCCAGCCAGATACCGCTTTCGGTTGACGAAGATGTTGCCGACGTCAACATTGTCGAAAAGTATGATGACGGTAATCTTTACTCTGATCGGTAGACGACCCTTTCTTTGCTTTAGTTTGAATGGATAATGATGGCATTCTTGACGTTTGTCACCAAGTCGGTCATGCCTGTCGATCATCGATAGAATTACCAAACAAGTAAATCGATTGCAAGCAGTTAGATGTTTCGTACTTAGTCGAACGAACACTCAATTTATCGGATTATGAGCCATCTCAGAACAGAAGAGTAAAGAAAAATGGCTGGTCGACCGTGCGAGCGCGTGGCGCCTTCTGCGCACCACCACGAGAGCGATGATATTGACAGTGACAGCGAGCAGCAGCAATGCACTAGTCAGCCGCAGCGACCAACGCTGTGGAGGACGCGACTAAATGCTTGTCTGTGGATGGCGATCGCAGGACTCGTTGCTTACGGGACCGATTTCTTCCGCGTCGTTTTCACGGACTTGCGCGTCAAACGGTGCTGCAGCTTCATTTTAGCAGAAAAATTGGAGAAGATTGCTGCTAACTTGTAATGTGTTTCACAGTGGGTTCTTCCAGGTAGCGCTGATCTGCACGGGGGTCACCATCAGCATCACGGCGTATATGGTCATCTACTTGCCCTGTATTAAACGCGTCCAGCTCAAGAGGAGCGTCTACTGCCCTACGATGATCCCTACAGCGACCATCGTGGGAACAGTAGCCGCATTCTGCTACATCTGCGCCTTGTGGCCGATCTGGGGGCTGCTCACGCCAGGGCTGCTGGGGCTGCTGCTCATCGGAGCGCTTATGACGACACACTTCCTACCGTCCATTACGGAAAAGCAGGGGCACACAACTCAGCGAGAAGGCAACTCAGCGAGAAGGCACATATCCGTGTTGCGGGATGTAGAGAGACTAACGAATAAATAATAGGAGACAGCGACCAGAATCGGGAGCAGTAGAAGCAGAAGCTTCATGGCAGAATGTCATCACAGCCGCAGTGCGCGCACTTAATGCGAAGGGCGTCCGCTCCTTCTTCTAGGGACACCTTCTCCTTCTTTTCAAAAGTCGGATCGGCGAAGCACGAGTCCCTGTGGAAGATAGACAAAAAAACTTTTCCCAGTCAGTTTTAGACTACAGCACACAAAACACAGCTCTCTTCTCACCGATGTGTCATAAAGGCATTGATGATTTTTTCCTGAAAATCTTCTAATACGCCGTGATACACGTACTGAACGTGAAAAGCAAAGCCGCAACTGCATGCGATGAAGGGAACTGTCGCCGTCTCCTCTGTCAGATAGCCAGCTTTACAAAGAGGACACAACACCGAGATGTCCTGGGTCACAACCTCCTGCATCTCTCCACATCCACGATATATATCTGACTGCTGCTGCTCCTGCAGCTCGTCCCTGAGGTCCATTCCAGCCAGCATGGCCTCCAGCTCGGCGTCTTCCAGATCAGCCATGTGTTGCAGCTCCTCCTCCTCTTCGTCTTGCCGAAGCGCGTCCTCCAGTGCATGGACAATTTCCAGATAGTCACTTTCCCTCATTTTTCCCAGCAGCAGCAGATCGTCCACTGATGCACAGGACGAAACGAGCTGCTCGTGGGCCACGAGTCGCTGCATCTCCTCCGAGACACTCGTGCAGGCATCTGGATGTCGTAACTTGGCCAGCAGCTGTCCTCGATCTCGCTTAAGGCGCTGCAGACATTGCTGGCGGAGTTGGTCTTTCCATAACGGCGGAGACAGCGACAGACGTTTGGGTGCCGAGCGGTGAGTAGGACGTGGTGCCATCTTTTGATTAAAAGCTATGATGTCGGGTACTCTATCGCCTAATAGCCTGTAAGAAGTAATAATTTACAGTAGCAAACCATTTACTTGTTCTGATTCCAATTGATATTAGTGTCCTTGGAGTTTCAACACGACTACGGCGCTTCACTAAATAATGCGGCAAAGTACTCGATTGCTGTCATGGTTATTGCCATTCCTTGTTGTAAGTCACATCTTGGCATGTAAATCATAACAAGAAACTAAAATAAACTAGTTGAGAAAGAGCATCACATTTAAATGATGAGAGCACCACATCATTTTCATGTGATACTTTTTCTCGACTAGTTTATTTCAGAAGATGCGTCGACAAGAAGAAAGAACAGCAAGAGAGTCTTAACAATGTCTGCTTCTACTCCTGCACGATAGGTGAAGCAACAGAAACGGCAGCTTTGCCCCGTCCAGCCTTACTGTTAAAATTGGCGACGCTAAGATCACCGCGGGAGCGCTGAGGATGACTGGGAGGTCGAACATCGCTGCAAGACACCGCCCTAACATTCCCTGGTCGCAATTTGGTACTTAGTGCAAGCCTAATGTAAAACAAGGGGACTGAGCTTGGCAAAATGCAAAGTGAATATATTTAGGTCCTTAGTCACAAACTCCTGTTGCTACTCTAAGCCTGCTGCATACTTTCTGCCTATACGTTAGTAATCGCCACATTGCGCATTACTACTGGTATAGGGCAGATTAGTAGTCGCCACATCGCGCATTACTGTTCGTCTAGTCGTACGTTTCTAATTCTGATCGCGCGTTGATAAACACCTAAATGTACCTAAAATAGGGGACATCACTGCCTGGCAGGACAGTGCTGGTGAACCCCAAACCCAGGGCCCGAAAGTTTAACTTTCTCGCCTGTACTCCCCACCGGCATCGAATGAGTGACCTTTGAGTTGATACTGCCATACCAAACCGGCTGAGCTACAAAACACTTTTCTGAAACGGCATGCCGAGGCTTTTCTTTTACAACACTCCCACTCGACTCGGCAGAACGGTACGGCTTGATACCCAACATGTGACGAAGGTACTTGAACTGGACAGCTGGAATCGGCTTGGTCATCATATCTGCCTTCATGTCCTTCGTTGAGCAACATTGCAGCACCACTTGACCGTCTTCAACTCTTTCGCGCACAAAGTGGCAACGTATGCCGATATGCTTGGTCCTCTTGTGAAATTCCGGATTCTTGGCATCCAGAAGACAATCGTCTTGTAGTTTGTAGAGGCAACGCAATTGCACCTTGATTGTCTTCATACAACTTAACTGCTTCATCGCTCTTCATCTCGCCAAGTTCGCAAAGGAATACCTTCAGCCAAACCGCTTCTTGAACTGCTTCCGTCAGTGCCATGTATTCTGCCTCCGTCGATGGCAGCGCCACCGTGCGCTGCTTCTTGCTCCTCCAGCTGATACAACCGTCATTCATCATGAATGCGTATCCACTTGTACTCCGTCGAGTCTCCACATCACTAGCCCAATCTGCATCCGAGTATCCTTGCCGTGTAGCGATGCTATCGCGAGTCCATGTGTCGGCGTTGCTTGAAGGTATCGCAGCACACGCTTAAGAGCTTGCCAGCGTGTAGGACATGGATCAGCCGCAAACTGACTCAAGGCTCCCACTGGTACAGCCAGGTCCGAACGAGTCGCTACCACCAAGTAAATGATGCCACCCACTGCGCTCTGGTAGGGCACATTGCATCGTGTCTTCATGCTTGCAGCCGCCTTCACACATGTTCTTGGTCATCTTGAGTCTGGGGTCTTGCGGTGTCTTTACGGACTTGCTGTCATGCATACCGAATTTGTTTAAGACCGACTTAAGAAACTTGGTCTGCTTCATTGTCACATGGCCAGACGCATGGTTGCTATTGATTTCTACACTGAGAAAATACTTGAGCTCACCGAGATCTGTCATCTCGAATCGATCGTTTAGCGCGCTCTTGGTCGACTTGAGAAGCCCGTCGTTGCTGCTTGCGACGATCAAATCATCAACATACAGCACCACAAAGACCATTGCAGCATCATGCGCTTGACATAGACGCGGTGATCTGATTCACACTTGATAAAACCTTTCTTGATCATGAAACCGTTAATGGTATGGTTCCACATGCGAGATGACTGCTTCAATCCATACAGTGACCGCTTGAGCTTGCACATGTAGTCCGGGCAATCAGCGTCGATATACCCATCCGACTGCTCAATGTAGATATCTTCATCCAGGATGCCGTTCAGGAACGCCGTCTTCACATCCATCTGATGCATCGTGAGCGTATGTTTGGCCGCTAGACTCAGCACGATCCGAATCGACGTGAACATGGCCACCGGTGCGTAAGTCTCTTCATAGTCGACTCCATACTTCTGCGAAAATCCCTTAGCCACCAGACGTGCCTTGTATCTCTCAACTTCGCCATCTTGGTTCTCCTTGACACGAAGCACCCATCTATAGCCAATCGCTTTGCGTCCTTTCGGTAACGGTACAAATCCCACGTGTTGTTCTTGCGTAGTGAATCACTCCGAATCACACGCTTCCTTCCACTTCATCGCGTCACTGGATTCCATAGCTGACTTGAACGTAGTTGGCATATCTCCCACTGAATCCATGACGTAAGCAGCTTCAAATCTCGTACTGTCCTGAGCTGCTGCTGACATCTCGTCAAGACCGTCATGTCCTATGTAAGACGTGGATCGCTTAGCGCTTGGAATTTCGGTAGCCTTCTCCAATGACTTCGTCCGTTGATGTCTCTTATTGCTGAACTCCATGTCCGCATCGTGCGTAGTTTCTTCTTCCTCTTCTAGTGACTCAACATCTTCAATAATCACATCCTGCTGACAGTAGTCACGTCTTCCAGTGTCGAGTACATCTTCCATGAACTGTGCGTCGCGACTTACCAGCATGCGACGACTCTTCAGCTCCTCAAATCGATGCGCCTTTTCATGATCTGAATACCCGAGAAAACGGCAGTGTACTGACCGAGCGTCAAATTTGGCGCGCTTCTCCTTTGGCACAGTCACATACGCGCGGCAACCAAACACCCTTAGGTTAGCTAGTAATGGCTTCTTGTCTGTCCAAACTTGGTGTGGCGATTTGTCATGACTGATAGCTCGCGTTGGACATCGATTGCGGAGAAATGTGGCCGTCATGACAGCTTCACCCCAGTAAACCTTGGACAATCCAGCATGTTCCATCATGCAACGCGCACACTCCACCAATGTCCGGTTCATCCGCTCGGCGACTCCGTTCAACTGAGGAGTGTATGGTGGCGTAAATGCTTGCAAAATCCCTCGATCACTACAAAACTTGGTCATGTCATGCGAAGTGTATTCGCCGCCGTTGTCACTGCAAAGTGTCTTTATACGCTTCCTCGTTTGCGTCTCAGCGAACGCAACAAATTCAGCAAACTTGGTCGCCACTTCCGACTTGTTACGTAACAAGTACACCTTACAGAAGTGTGACTTGTTGTCAATAAACATGACGAAGTAGCGCTTTCCACTGAACGTCTGCGTTTGCATGGGACCACACATATCACTGTGAATGACGTCCAGCACTTGCTTGCACGGTTGGGTGACGACTTAATGTAGCTCACTCGCGTTTGCTTACCGAGTGAGCATCCGTCACACACCTCCCACTGCTTCACAGATGCAATGTTAATGCCAAAGCCGTACTGTTTCTTAACGATGGCTTCAAGACCGCCATGACCAATATGATCAAGTCGAAGGTGCCAGAGGTACGAAGTGGTGTCCCCATAGCATCCCATCGATCTTTTCACATTGGCCTCGTCCATCATGATCGGCGTCATGCAAAGCTTGAAAAGTCCTTTGCCTTCACGTGCTTCGAGCTTCCAACGAAGACCTTTGGCTTCTGCAAAGCAATCATCGCGCTCAAACGTAACTGCCTTAGTGAAACGGCCAACCGAAAACAAATTTCGCGAAAGTTTAGGAATATACCGCACTCCGGTGATAATACCCTTTTTGGATCCACGCGGAGTCTGCATCGACATCACTATGTCGCCGATTCCTACCGCTTGCACCACTCCATCGTCAGCGAGATGAACGTCTACCGAAGAGATATCCTTGTAATTCTTCATATACTCCTTCGAGTACGTCATGTGCTGCGTTGCTCCTGAGTCAACCAGCCACACATTTCTCGACTTGGTAGCACTCGCATCACCACCAACCGAAAACAGAAAATCGCCAGAGTCATCTTCAACTTGCGCGTAAAGAGAAAAGGTCCGTTTGAGCACTACTTGGTAGAATGCAAAGTAAATATATATTAAGGTCCTTAGTTCACCTGTGCTACATCTAAGCCTATTGTTCTAGAACCTTCTAGAACCTTCTTCAGTGACGTCATACTGTGACGTCATAGCCACCGTCAGATAACCGCCGTCGGATAAGTATACCGGTAACTACCGGTATACCCATATATCGGTACCTAGCTCTGTTCTGCCGCTTGTCGTGGAGCGATCTTGGCAACACTGCCAACAGGACGGAAAGCGATTGGATGTCGATGGGTGTTCCGAACCAAGGAAAACCAAGCAGGAGAAATCGAGCGGTTTAAGGCTCGTCTTGTCGCAAAGGATTCTCGCAAAAGCATGGAATCGACTATGAAGAAACGTTTGCTCCGGTGGCCAAGTTTACTTCAATTCGAGCACTTCTAAGTTTGGCGGCCAAGTATCGCCTCATCGTTCATCAGATGGATGTCAAGACAGCTTTTCTCAATGGATCACTGGACGAGGATATCTACATGGTACAGCCGGATGGATATGTCGATGAAGAACGGCCAGATCATGTGTGTCATCTCAAGCGATCGCTTTATGGATTGAAGCAGTCTCCACGAGTGTGGAATTAAACGATTGATAAGTTTATGATCGGGCTTGGCTTCAGGAAGTGCGAAACAGATCACTGCGTGTATGTCAAGCGGAACGATCAAGACATGGTTTTTGTGGCTCTTTACGTTGACGATCTAGTCCTCGCAAGCAGTGACGACAAGTTGCTGGAGTCAACAAAACAAGCTCTTCGTGATAGGCTCGACATGACGGATCTGGGATGTCTCGAATATTTTCTCGGCATCGAAATCGATCAAGATCGCTCTACTGGCAGTGTGTCAATGCGCCAAACCAAGTTTGCCAAGGATCTTCTCAAGAAGTTCGACATGGAGAATAGCAAGCCAGTCAAGACACCACAAGATCCGGGTCTCAAGTTGACGAAGGCGATGTGTGAGGACGGCTGCAAACATGGCGAAACAATGGCAAACGTGTCATATCAAAGTGCAGTCGGCGGATTGATATATCTCATGGTTGGTACTCGACCAGATCTTGCAGCTGCAGTGGGAGTACTCAGCCAGTTCGCTTCGGATCCGTGTCCGACTCACTGGCAAGCGCTCAAGCGAGTGTTTCGATACATCCAAGGGACTACTACGCATGGGATCAAGTTTCAAGCAGCAAAAGAAGAAGGACTTCAAGGATATTCGGACGCAGATTGGGCTGGAGATGTCGAAACAAGACGAAGTACAAGCGGCTATGCCTTCATGATGACCGGCGGGTGCATCAGCTGGCGAAGCAAGAAACAGCGTACGGTGGCGCTGTCCTCAACAGAGGCAGAATACATGGCGTTGACGGAAGCGGTGCAAGAAGCAGTGTGGCTTAAAGCATTTCTGTGTGAACTCGGTGAGATGAAGAGCGACGAAGTGGTCAAGATCTACGAAGACAATCAAGGATCCATAGCGTTGGCAAAGAACCCAGAGTATCACAAGCGGACTAAGCACATTGACATTCGCTACCACTTCGTTCGTGAGAAGGTGGAAGATGGTCAAGTGGTGTTGCAATATTGCCCAACAAAAGACATGAAGGCAGACATAATGACCAAGCCAATTCCAGCTGCTCAATTTGAATACCTTCGAGGCGTGCTAGGAATTCAAGCGTCAACCGCTGTCAAGTCGAGTGGGAGTGTTGCCAAGATCGCTCCTCGACAAGCGGCAGAACAGAGCTAGGTACCGATATATGAGTATACCGGTAGTTACCGGTATACTTATCCGACGGCGGTTATCCGACGGTGGCTATGACGTCACAATATGACGTCACTGAAGAAGCTTCTAGAAGGACCTAGAAGAATAGGCTTAGAGGTAGCACAGGGTAGCGAACTAAGGACCTATATATTGTCAGTTTCAAATATACCTAGAGAAGCACAAGTCTCCACAGTGACTGCAATACTAGCGACATGTCTGGTGCTGAAAAGGACTCAAATCCAAGACCGATGATGCTATTGATTCTAATTTTGTCATACTGGCGGTGTCTTCTAATGGAAGTAAACTGATTTTGTTCGGATGGGAGACACAACAGATGCCAAATATCTCCACTAAACGGATCAACGGATATTGCATTACCCTCCTCGTCATCCGGCAGTATGTGGCGCCTTACTATTCGGAGTAATTCGTCGTGATGAGGAAATTGCATCCGCTTATTCCCGGTAGCGTTTCCTCTGGGCCAAGTCGTGGATGCTCTGCTGATGCTTCGTAAGTACACGAGTTACCGCAGACGTTGCTTCTCGCGAAAGTTTGCTGTCGCTGCAGCAACTTTGACATTATTTTCTGCAACAGTGCATTGCGAATTGGACGAAACTCGTTAAAATTTACCAGCTACTTTTTTTAGCTCTCGGCACTACTAGTCAGTGGCTCTGCAAATGAGCGTGACGAGCATGCTAAGCCATCGCTCGCGACAAGGCTGTTAACGTACCATGACAAGGTGCACGATTTCTTCTTTGATGCGTCCAGCTCTTGTTTGCTCGGTGGCCTTGCTTGTACTTTTAAACGTCTCTCTCCCACAAATCTTTCCCTTGTTGTAGCGAGGCCACGTGGCGCTTGCTTGTTCTTATTGACGCGCGTTTGCGCTGTGAAAACCGAGTGGAAACGAAAGCAGGAAAACCCGATAATCTTCGCTCTCGAGTGAGCAGTTGGATTAGCACAAGCTGTTGCTAAAGCAGCAAAATGTACTGAAGCTTAGCATTTTCTGCTTGCTAGACGCTGCGTTGAGTAATGTGCTGCACCTGTCAAGCTTCCAGCGCAAGTTTGCTTGGTGAAGTTCAAGAGGAACCATTCCGATTGATGGCATTTTCTTCAATCAAATGCACCAGCCATGCTTGCCAAAGAGGCACGACAGCAACTTGAATTTGTACTGTTGGCCGGCGGTGATCTTCAGACTCTTTGTGCTGCTCAACACGATGTACGTGTGCTGCATCTGCAAAGGATCAAGTTCGCTGCAGCGCAGCTGGGGCAACTAC